>CM062290.1:126080565-126534038 GCA_031216915.1 Pictodentalium vernedei
ATAGCGTCTGAAAAAATGGCTGATCCTCGATTCAAAATTCAAGGCCTCGCATGAACAATGATATCTAGTAAAAACCTTGAATGCCAAGATGGGCAGAAAAGTCTTTGCTTCAATTCTTGGTTAATACGCATACCGTATCATCACCAAGACCACTGAAAGTCTTCAGCGTCTATCAAGTGTTTTCAAGATAAGATAGTCCACCTGATTGGAACCCACCATCAAATTTACAGGCAAATGGTGACATTAAGAGTTCATAAAAATGCCAGAGTAATAGCTTCTCGAACTGTATGTGCTCACAGAGTTCCTGTTTTTAAGCACACATGAGCGAAGCTCAAGGGGAGCTTTACTAATCACTTTCCGTCTGTTGACCGTCGGGCATTAACTTTGCATTATCGACTTCTTCTCACACCCCCCCCCCCCCCCCCCCCCCCCCCCAGATCCAATTAGGCACTTTTTTTCTTTCATCAAAAATGCTTGTTGTTTTAAATAAAGTTTGTGGGGTTAAAAACCCAGACAAATATCACAACCCCCCCCCCCCCCCCACAGTGCCAGTTAGGCATTTTTTTTTTCTCTTTGCTCAAAATGCATTCTGACGGATTTTAGACTGACCACATGCGGAAAAAGAAATGGACTCCCTAACCCCCCTCACACACACCCACCACCTCATGAACCAGCAGTAGCAGAGACTTGATATAATGTGCGCAGCTTCCTTTTGAGGTGTAGACTCCGATTTGTTCAAGAGAAGTTCTAGGGTCTGTATCTGCCTTTGTTATTGAAGGGGCAAGAATTTTTGCCCCGCCCATAATTTCAATTTTCTAAACCGAAAACTGATTTGAACCAAATTCGATATGAGGTTTTATTGGGACATAAGTAGTTAATTTATGCCAACAAAAGTTTTCCTGTCGCCCATGGGAACCGCAGGAGCTAAAAATAGAAAAAATTTAAAACTCTCATATCTCCAAAACTGCACAGCACTGAGAATTTTTTATTCGATGTGAAGCTTTCTTAGGACCAACAGAATGGAATGAAATTGCTATCGGTTTTATCATAGGGTACTTTTTCGGGACTTTTGAAAAGGTGCTGAGTCAGCATTTTTTTATCCCCGCATTTTTTAAAATGCGGGGATATTGTCGTGATCTCCGTCCGTACGGCTGTACGTTCGGTTTTGTAATTCGAAGCGCTGTAACTTTCTACAGTTGTTCAATAGGGTCTGTGCAATCCAAAAATACCACTTTTAAAGTTTTGCACCACCAGGTGGCTTCTGTGGAGCCACTTGAAAAATGCGCTAATTTTTCACTTTTTTTCCGAATAATCCCAACCTATGTAATTCATAGTTCTAGAACTGCTCTTGGGTGTTGCTAAATGATCTGTAGATGTGCACGAAGGTTTCAGAGTTTTCAGGTGCCATGTGGCTGTGCCACCGTTGCCACATTCGTGTTTTCTTAGACCATTTCCGGCGAAAGGCTCCTAGGGTATGTAATTCGAAACGCTAAAACCATACTCAAATGTTGCAGTAGGATCTGTAGATGTGCACGAAGGTTTCGGATTTTTCAGGTGCCACATGGCTGTGCCACTGTTGCCACTTTCATGTTTTCTCAGACCGTTTCCGGCGATAAGGCTCCAAGAGTATGTAATTTGAAACACTAAAAGCATGCTCAGATTTTGCAGTAGGGTCTGTAGATGCGCATAAAGGTTTCAGATTTTTCAGGTGCCACATGGCTGTGCCACCGTTGCCACTTTCATGTTTTTCTTAGACCGTTCCCGGTGAATGGCTCATAGGGTATGTAATTCGAAATGCTAAAACCATGCTCAAATGTTGCAGTGGTGTCTGTAGATGCGCACAAATCTGTGTCACCTGTGCCACTCAATTTGATTTTAGTGTGTCATATAATACATTTCATCTTTGTTTCAAGAATTCATACAAAGTCAAGGATGCAAATGCGGGGATACACCATGGTGTGCTTTGCACACAAATGACACCTCCTCTAGTTTGTCAAGTCAAGTTGAGCTATTGCCATCACTTCTCGTCTGTCGGCGTACATACATATGTACGTTAGTACGTACGTATGTACGTTAGTACGTACGTCCACAATTTCCTTTGGCACACCCTCACAGGTCACATTTATGATCAGATCGCTTTGAAACTTGGTATGCCTGTTTGGGGTGATCTCTAGATGGGAGCTATCGATTTTCTTCAATTTCTATCAAAAAATGTTGCCACGGCCAACATTCGTAGATCTTAGTTTAGTCAGACCTCAATATTTCCCATTAGCACACCCTACAGGGCACATTTATGATTGGATTGCTTTGAAACCTGGTGTGCTTGTTAGGGGAGACCTCTAGATGGCAGCTATCGATTTCAATTTCCATCAAAAAATGTTTCTGCAGCCAACGTTCTTAGAACTTAGTTTAGTCAGACCTCAATATTTCCCTTTGGCACACCCTACAGGGCACATTTATGATCGATTTGCTTTGAAACCTGGCATGCTTGTTTGGGGAGACCTCTAGATGGGAACTATAAATTTTCTTCCATTTCCGTCAAAAAATGTTGCCACGGCCAATGTTCTTAGAACTTAGTTTAGTCAGACCTCAGTATTTCCCTTTGGCACACCCTACAGGACACATTTATGATTGAATTGCTTTGAAACCTGGCATGCTTTTTGGGGAGACCTCTAGATGGGAACTATAAATTTTCTTCCATTTCCGTCAAAAAATGTTGCCAAGGCCAATGTTCTTAGAACTTAGTTTAGTCAGACCTCAATATTTCCCTTTGGCACACCCAGCAGGGCACATTTATGATCGAATTGCTTTGAAACCTGGCATGCTTGTTTGGGGTTACCTCTAGATGGGAGGCATCGATTTTTTTCGATTTCCGTCAAAAACTGTTACCACTGGCAATGAATGACCTTCGATGAAATTAGTAAAAACTTAGTGCAGTTAAGGATCAATATTTTCCTTTGACACACCCTGCAGGGCACATTTATGATTGGATCGCTTGCAAACTTGGTGAGCTTGTGTGGGGTGACATCTATATGGGAGCTGTCGATTTTCTTCCATTTCTGTCAAAAAAATGTTGCCGCTGACCTTTGAACTTAATTTAGTCAGACCTCAATATTTCCCTTTAACATACCCTTCGGGCACATTTATGATCGGATCATTTTGAAACTTGGTAGGTGTGTTCGGGGTGGCCTCTAGATGTGAGCTATTGCTTTTTTTCATTTCCATAAAAAATTATTGTCGTTAACACCAGCCTTTGAACTTACTGCATTTGTGCATCAACTTATCCCTTTTGCACTCTCTGCATGTTTTTTTTTATGAATTTCCAAAAAAAAACCCATTGCCACAAGCAATGACCTTCTACTTAGTGCATTTGTGCATTAACATCTTCCTATGGCATGCCTCAGAAGGCACATTCATTATCAGATTGTTTTGAAACTTTGTATGCTTATGCAGGGTGACAAAGATAGGAGCTATTGATTTTCTTTTCATTCCATCCAAAACTATTGCTGTTAGCAACAATCTTTGAATTTATTGCATTTGTTCATCAACATTCTTCTTGGTCTACAGGGAACATTTATCATAGGATTGTTTTTGAACTTGGTGTGCTCATTAGGCATGAACTTTAGATAAGAGCAATTGATTAGCATTCATTTCTGTGAAAAAAAGTTGCCATTTACAATAACGTCTGAACATTCTGCATTTGTCTCTCAACGTTCTTCCTTTAGCCAGTCTTACAGTTTACATTTAAAAATGCATGGATTACTCTGATGTTGTGCACACACAATGCTGTTATGTTGAACTTTCATCAAATAACACTGGTACCAATGATCTTCAATTTTGCCATTTCATTTATAACTTATTAAGTTCAAGTTTGTCAAGTTAAGCTACAGTGTCATTGACACTTTCATTAGCTTAACTTGACAAAGTCAAGATAAGCTATTGCCATCACGCGTGTGGAAGTCTGTGAGTCTGTTCACATTTTCCTTTAGCACAGGCTACACCCCGTAGTTCTTGTCTGATCGTCACAAAATTTCATATGCAAGTTTGGGGTCATGTCTAGATGAGAACGTCCCCCTTTTGGTCGCGATCGGTCAATCGGTATGGCTGCCCAAGCCCAAAACCCGAAAACCATTAGCACAGTCTACAGGACGTATTTATGAAGGGATTTCATTGTAACCTGGTAGGATGTCTCTGTATAATTCCTAGATGAGAACGTCCCCTCTTTGGCGTGATCTGTCAACCGTGATGGCTGCCCAAGCCCGAAACCCAAAAAGTTTTAGCACAGTCTGCAGGTCATGTTTAATATGGAGGGATTTCATTGTAACTTGATAGGATGACTCCTTATGATGTCTAGATGAGAATTTCCCCATTTGGGTGTGATCTGCCAACCGTGACGACTGCCCGAGCCCAAAACCCGAAAACCTTCAGCACAGTCTACAGGTCATATTTATTGAGGAATTTCATTGTAACTTGGTGGGTTGACTTCATATAATGTCTAGATGAGAAAGTCCCCTTTTGGATGCGATTGGGCAACTGTGATGGCTACAGGGGCCCAAAGCCCGAAAACCTTTAGCACAGTCTACAGGTCATTTGTCATTATATTTTCTGTTTTCTCACTTTTAAATAAATACATATATGTTTCAAATAGTATACTTTATTTTCCCATTATATTCTGTCTTTCTTGGTGGTGTAGATGTGGCGGTTCTCCCGCTCATGATTCCCTCTTCCCCCCCCCCCCCCCCAGCACCACACATACACATACCTACGCACCATAACGGCACTCCAGTGAACTTCGTGACAGCATGTATACTCCAGAATGAAAGTGACCTGCTACAAGCTGCAATACTCCCCCCCCCACCCCCCCCCCCCCCCCCCCCACCCCCCCCACTATTCTGGAAGAAAAACATTTTGTTCGGGCAGTTCCATATTTTTTCGGGGCATGTTAGGGATGACAAAATTATGAAAAGTCCTCGAAAAACTCGATTTTCACAATGCAACTTTAGACCTTTACCAAATGGAACTTTTCGACCAAATATTCATCCAGGTACACCCCAAAAAGTTACCGATTACCTCCTCAATTGGAATGTCGAAAAGGCAACTAGCGACTGGATCTCTTACAATCGGTCTCAGACCATCACATTTTTCTAAATTTACGAACTGTTTCCATTCTTGGTCTGTAGTTTCCGATTGCAGGACTAATCTGAGACTCAATGTATATTGACACTCAGTCAACTTTGCCTGACAATGTTTCCAAATCCACCCACGATCTGTGTACCAGGTCTGCAAGAGGTACATGTAACTAGACAACGGAAAGCTAAATAAAATATCTATAAGGGTCGTCTATGGTGGAGGGGTCGGTGTCTGATTTAACATGTTGGGGCGAACTGCGCTGGGAGCGAAATTATCTTAAACGTAATTTCTCAGACTTCTCACAAATGTATCATGTGTTCACTTTGACGACTGTAAAATACACATTGTCCTTTTGAAAAAGTGGCGTTTCAAATGTTACTGATGAATAAATACATGAAAAGCACTTGCATTGTTCTTTTTCTGTCATTTGAAAACGCTTCCCTTCATCCAATTCAACTCGATAAATGAATGCGATCTGAATATCGATTCACCGCAAAACCTCGGCCTCTGATGATCAGACATAATAATAGACCTGCTGACTTCACAGTTGCCGAGTAAAAGCTGGGAACATGGAAAAAATGATATTTGATAATTTTTTTGTCGAACCTCTAGGCCTACCTACATTTGTAATAAGAGGGACCCCGGGGGTGAAGAGGTTTGATCTGCCAAAAATGTTATCAAAATGTCAATTTTCCGAGTTTTCCACTTGGGTCGAGCACGTGGCTGACTTGTGCTGTTCGGGTGAATATTTGAATATTTTTTTTTGCTGTGAACACAGGGGCAATAACAATGACAGAAATGGCTCATGTCTGGATAATTTGGAAAGTAAAAGCTACCTTACCGTCATCAGTACGCACAAAAAGCCTGAATTATTTTTTCCCAACGAATCGAAAAGCCCTGGCAAAATTGTGGGGGGGGGGGGGGGGGGGGGCTGCTAGGCTCTTCCTCTGTGTTACGCTTGGAGGTGTGTTATTTTTTCTGTTTGTGGGTATGGAAATAACTCTGTTATGTGTGATTTGCACGAAAGATAATCTTTTTTTTGAGGGGGGGGGGGGGGGGGGGGGTGTCAGGTCAATCGAAAATTTTTAAGAAGTCACATTTCAACTCCATGTTTTGCCTCACTGCATTTTCATAATTTCTTTCCCATCTATAATGTTACGAGGTATACTGCCTCGTTTTTTACTCTCATCACTGGTTTGGCGGAATACCAATGCCTTTATCTTATGCATTTTCGTTGAATATTCACGGGGCTTTTATCCCCGTGGGAACCCGGGAAGCAAACAGCACTTGTTTACTGTGGTAAACCAGTTCCGCTTTACCAGTAAAATAGGACCCAGTCACCAATGCTTGGGGTGAAAGTCCTCTAAAATGGGCAACATGTTGATCAACGATTGACTAAACTTGACTTCATCTCCATGTTGTGTCACGATTAGCCATGGTGCATAAATGTGTGAAGTTAACCACCAACAAACAAACAAACAAACAAAGGGCTTTTAAAACAGCATGTCAAATTCTGGGCCGACACCATGAACTTGTCTCCGAATCTTCGAAGCTGCAGGAATTGTGCAATTCAACTAAATGAAGTAAACGTTCAAAAAACAATTTTTCCGACCAACAACGTGAAAAACTCCATCGTTTTTCTGCATTTCCCACTCTGGTTGCAAACAATCGGCAAACATGTTTATCTGTTTTATATTTTTTCACAAACGTTACTCTTGTTTATATTTTCATTTATGACCGCAATTAAATTGCCCTTACACACCAACATACCCTACTTCCAACTCGTAGTATAATGTCTAGATGAGAACAGCCCCTTTTGGACGTGATTGGGCAACTGTGATGGCTACAGGGGGCCCAAAGGCCAAAAACCTTTAGCACAGTCTACAGGTCATATTTATGAAGGGATTTCATTGTAACTTGGTAGGATGACTCCAAATAATGTCTAGATGAGATCGTCCCCTTTTGGTCGCGATCATTCAGCCTTGATGGCTGCTCGAGCCCAAAAACCTTTAGCATAGTCTATTGGTCATATTTATGGAAGGACTTCATTGTAACCCGTAAGTTTGACTCCATATAATGCCTAGATGATGACATCCCCTTTTGGTCGTGAGTGGTCAACTGTGATGGCTTCAGGGGCCCGAAGCCCAAAAACCGTGAGCACAGTCTACAGGTCATATTTATGAAGGATTTTCATTGTAACTTTGTAGGATCGCTCCAGATGATGCCCAGATGAGAATGTCCCCTTTTGGTTGCAATCATTCAACCATGATGGCTGCCAGAGCCCAAAGCCCAAAAACCTTTAGCACAGTCTACAGGTCATATTTATTAAGGGATTTCATTGTAACTTGGTAGGTTGACTTCATATAATGTCTAGATGAGAACGTCCCCTTTGGACGCAATTGGGAAACTGACGGCTACAGGGGCCCGAAGCCCGAAAACCTTTAGCACAGTCTACAGGCCATATTTATGAAGGGATTTTAATGTAACTTGATAGGATGACTCGTTTTGGAATAATTTCACTGTAACTTGGTAACTTTTGTTGATACACGTTAACTGTGAGGGCCACATACATTAACTGTGAGGTCATATTAACCCACCCCTCAGCTCTTTAGTACTGTGTACACCTCATATTTTTATCATAAACATAGCATACATGGAACAGAAATGAACATATTCCCAATTAGCACAATTTTTGTCTTATTTCATAATCCTTTCATAAACATTGAACATTATCCATTTCATCAAACACAACACACAAGTTAAGCTACAGTGTCATTGACACTTTCATTAGCTCAACTTTGGCGAAGCTAAATTTGAGCTTATGCCATGGCCAGTCATCCGTCGTCCGTCTGGCCGGGCTTAGCAGAGGTACATTGTGAGGTTTACAGTTTAGGGTCAGTGGTAGTTGTGGGGTTGGGTTAGTACAGTGGCCACTTGTGGGGTTATTTTTTGTACTGTGGGGTTAATTTTTTGACCTTGTGGGATTAGTGTTTAACATGGGAAGAACCCCACAAGTAAGAACGTGTAAGAATGTCCGTCTGTCCATCTGTCCGTCAACAGTTCAATACGGCTCGGGCTAGAGGCCGCATTTATGAACCGATCTTTACAAAACTTCTTGGGTACCTTTGTTATGACCGTGGGACGAGAACGTGTGTTTTGGGGTCCAATCCGAAATTCAAGTAGGCTGCTGGCAGCCATTTTGTACAAAATTAGGTGCAATCAGTTTGTTGCGCAGAACTTCCATATGAAAGCGCTGATTTGAATAATTTTTTGTATGAATGTTTAGTACCATAGGATACATCACATATAATACGGGTTTTTTTCTCGTGCATAAATTATGCAAATTAGACTAACTTTGATGTTTTTTGGTGTTACTTTCAGCACAATAAGTGCAAATACCAATACAGCTCGGGCTAGAGGCCGTGTTTATGAACCGATCTTTACGAAACTTCTTGGGTACCTTTGGTAGCACCGTGGGATGAGAACGAGTGTTTTTGGGTCCGGTCCAAAATTCAAGATGGCCGTTGGCAGCCATTTTGTCCAAAATTAGGTGCAATCAGATTTTTGCACAGAACTTCCACATGAAAGCGCTGATTTGAATAATTTTGTGTGTGAATGTTTAGTACCATGGGATACATCATATATAATACAGGTCTTCTTCTTGTGCAGAAATTATGCAAATTAGATGAACTTTGATTTTTTCAGTGCTACTTACACACAGTAAGTACACATGTCAATATGGCTCGGACTAGAGTCTGTATTTATGAACCGATCTTCACTAAACATCTTGGATACCTTTGTTATCACCTTGGGACGGGAACGAGTGTTTCTGGGTGCGGTCCAAAATTCAAGATGGCTGCCAATGGCCATTTTGTACCGAAATTAGGTCTAATCAGTTTTTTGTACACAACTTCTATATGGCTCAGGCTAGAGGCCGTATTTATGAACCGATCTTAACAAAACTTCTTGGGTTCCTTTGTTATCACCTTGGGACGAGAACGAGTGTTTCTGGGTGTGGTCAAAATTCAAGATGGCCACCAGCAGCCATTTTGTACCAAAATTAGTGCAATCAGTCTTTTGTACAGAACTTCTGTATGAAAGTTCTGATTTGAATAAATTTTTGTATGAATGTTTAGTAACATGGAATACATCACATATAATACGGGGTTTTTTTCTCGTGCAGAAATTATGCAAATTAGATGAACTTTGATTTATTCAGTGCTATTTATACACTATAAGTGCACATGTCAATACGGCTCGGGCTAGAGGCTGTATTTATGAACCGACTTTCATAAAACTGGTTGGGTACCTTTGTTATCACCTTGGGACGAGAACGAGTGTTTCTGGGTGCTGTCTAAAATTCAAGATGGCTGCCAGTGGCCATTTTGTACCGAAATTTGGTCCAATCAGTTTTTTGTCACAACTTCTATACAGCTCGTATTTATGAACTGATCTTCACGAAGCTTCTTGGGTCCCTTTGTTTTCACCTTGGGACAGGAATGAGTGTGGGTCCCTTTGTTTTCACCTTGGGGCAGGAACGAGTGTGTTTTGGGGTACCTTTGTTATCACTGTGCTATGAGAACAAATATTTTGGGGTTCAGTCAGACCCACTCTGGGACTCCAAAGATTTCTTTTCTAGTTTAGCATCTGACTGTCACCCACCTTTACAATACTTTACCTATACATTTGTTACAGGCTACGGTCAGTATTTATGTACAGACCGTTACAATACTTTATATGTACCTTTGTTATCAGGTCATTACCTAGATGTTTGTCATTGCTGTGTCACATACTATACATGTACATGTCTTAACAAGTTGAGCTACAGTGTCATTGACACTTTCATTTTATACCCCCCAAGAGACTTACCTTCCCTTTTATGACACAGCTCTGTCTGGGAACATATGCCATGCCTTGCGTTGCTCTTGTTGGAAGATATCTTCATTTGTGTTTAAAGAAAGTAAATGATATTTGGTGAGTGACATTATTGGGTATGAATACATGTGCAGGTTGATAATGAGATTGGTCTGCATCTTTTTACCAGGTTTATGACCCTTTCTGTACTAAGAATTCTTCTGAATTTCTATAAAATTTCAGGATTTTGAAGGATATCTTCAGCTGCGATAAAAGAAATAAATGATATTATTTGAGTGACATTATTGGGTATGAATACATGTCCAGGTTGACAATGAGATTATTCAGCATTTTTTTACCAGAATTATTGTCTCTTGATCACCTCATATGCTCATTCCTATCATAACATAAAAACGGCAGGAGATATGGATGTCGGAAGACTGTCTTGTACAGACTTAGTCTATTGGGGAGTCTGGCAGTTGCTTGCCATTGCTCAGTTGTTCTCTGGGTACTCACGTTTCCTCCACCGATAAAACTGTCCAACATGAGGTGACCCTGGCTGTCGAAAATGTCACAAAACTCCAATAAATAATCTAGATCTTATCAAAATCTTGTTTTGTTATCATTTACATGTATTAGAAATCTTTCTATAAGAGAGCTTTCCAATAAATGTTGACAAGAGAAGAATTTGGCGAAACCAACTAAAAAACAACTTAGATTGAGTTTCAAGAAATTGTACTGGTCATTATGACAGGCACAAGTGCATTGATGCCTGTCATCGATGCAAGTTTTGCCTGTCATTGACTATTAATGGTGGGCTGCTTATTATCCTCAGCCGACAAAGTTGGTAGGGGGATATTGAACTGGTGTCCATCACAAACTTTGTCCGTTTAACTCCTACAGTTTTTAGTGGATTTTTATGAAACTTGGTCTGAAGTATCAGTATCCAGTGTAGATGTGCATGTGGTCAGAATTTTGCGTGGTCACGGCCCTTGGAAATAGCAACATTTCCATTACAAATGCTTGTTCCTATCATAACATAAACGTCGGCGGGGTTATGAATGTTGTTAGACTCTCTTGTTTCCAGGCTTGTTTGTGTTACTATAGGAGTTGAAGAGCATGTACTTATATGAGACTCAAAGCAAATTTTTTTCTCTTTTCAGGTTCACTGTTTTTATACAATACAATCCAATTTTACAATAGATTTAACTTCGAGATAGTAATCTTCCACCTTTCAAAGAGTTTACTCATGTATATAACAGTTTCTGTTTTGATATTCATTTTCTGCCGTTTACAAAAGATTACTAACAGTAGTCATGCTTCTGTAAATGTTTAAAAAAAAGTATGATTATGATCAAAACTTCCTTATCAGGAGCACTGAAAATAATTGTATGTGGTTTTGAAAATAAACTAATTTAATACAGTTTCTGTGAAAATGTTTTGTTTGATAAGAATAATAAATTTTTATCTTCCTTCTTCAATGATAATACTAGGGGACCAGGCTAATACTTGGGGACCAGGCATGTACAAAAAAAAATCAAAATACAGTGCAGCCCACTTAATTGGATATATCTTAATTGTATATCCCTGTTAATTGAATATAATTTTCAAACACAAAACCATTTACGATACCTTTAGTACAAATTTGATCTGTTAATTGCAAATGGGTTTTTGAGTAAACTCCTGTTAACCTTTTACCTAACGTAACGGCCAAAACCGGCCAGCGCTATACTCAAAAATCACCAATTAATTTTCATTATTTTTTTCATTTTTTGTCTCAAAAACATAGGTTATGGATGACCCCTCATTGGAACGAGCTCGTTCCAACAAGGGGTCATAACTTATGTTTTTGAGACAAAAAATGAAAAAAATTAGTTATTCAAGAATTATTTTTGCAAGTGTCGCCTGCTTTTCAGGTTAGGTAAAGGGTTAATTGTATATACATTTTTGAAATATGTCGAAAAAATTACTGTGACACACACCAAATTCCCCTTATTTATCAACCTTTCTGGCCTCACTACATCCAATACAGGCATTTATTCTATTATATCTTGTTTGACAGAGCTCTATGAGCTCTGCCAAACAAGATATAATAGAATAAATGCTCAGTTTACCTACAGAACATAGGAAACTGACCAAATCCTTGCTAATTGTATACTCCTGTTAATTGAATAATTTTCATTGGAAAAATGGATATTCAATTAAGAGGATTCTACTGTATCACCATTTTGACTCAGAAATCTCAGTACAGTCATTGTGGATTAGCCATAATCAACATGTAGGCAGTGATGTCAACGCATGCATTTACCAGGTAATATAAATCATCATCAGCAAAATTTTAATTAATGAAGCACCGGGTTGTAATTAACATTTTGGTTATTCTATAATTAGTGGTTGGAGTTTAATATTATTGTGTCAGTGGAAATATTTCCCACCACGGAAATTGACCAGTCTACAGCAGCTGTACTGTATTTAGCAATTCATTAGCTTAACCCTTTACCTAACATGAAAAGCAGACGACACTTGCAAACAAAATTCCTGAATAACTAATTTTTTTCATTTTTTGTCTCAAAAACATAGGTTATGACCCCTCGTTGGAACGAGCTCGACGAGCTCGTTCCAACGAGGGGTCATAACCTATGTTTTTGAGACAAAAAATGAAAAAAATAATGAAAATTAATTGTCGATTTTTGAGAATAGCGCTGGCCGGTTTTGGCCGTTACGTTAGGTAAAGGGTTAACATGTCTGGTCGAGACATTTCATCAGGAATATCGATTCTATCTTGCTAGTAGTAATCATGTACTTTCTTAAAAAATTAGATTTGATACTTGGACTTGTGTCACACACACAGTCGGTCATATAAATAGAGATCTGTAGAACCTGATTCAGGCCGCTGCGGGCCTGTCCAGCATGACCAGTTTGAAGTACCTGTATACTATGTTAATATTAGTGTTGTGTTAATTGAAAAAGAAGTTGTGTGACGACTACCACATGTGTATATTACAGACCTGTCCTTTTCAAAATGGGCGGAGAGAAATGGTGGCCCGTCTGAAGTGAATTTAGAAGGGCCATTTTTGGTCCAGTTTGACACAAGTAGATCCAATGGCGTCTGTTCTTGAGATTGGCAATTTTACCATATCTTTCCATCTTATTGCTTGGTTTGTGCATATAGTATCTTATGTAGGTTTGAAAAATGCAACAATTTCTTGCAGAACATGTCAGGGTCTTTCCCTGAATTATCCATGCAGTCAGATAATTATAGTCTGTATCCAATAAGTAAGAAGATAGGCTTCCAGTTTGTCTCTGTGAGACCCCTGCACCTGGCCTCTGGCTCTAGCTGGAGGCCCAGTGTTGGGGTTTCAGGAGACTAGCTACCAGTAAGCTTTACCAAAGTTTGCAATCACATCAAGATAAGCAATACAGATCACCACTACCGAACAAACTTCACTTTCATGGCTTTCCTTGTATGCGGCAAGGAGGGCATTTACCGCCCTTTCAAATTGTAGCTTAGGAGAGCAATTGAGGGCAAGAGCGGTTGCCCTCCTTAAAATAATGATATGTGAAATATATTGAGAAACAGCCTTGAACCCTGCCCCTTGGTCCAGTCAATTGGGTGTATACAAGTTTTCTAAAAGGTTTAATAGAAAATTCTGTGTGCAAAGACATTAAAACTGGCATGTGCCTAGATAAACTTTTTTAACCTGACATGGCAAGAAGACATCACTAGCATCCAAAGCATAGCTTTTGACCCCTCATTGGATCAAACTCGATGGACTCGTTCCAATGAGAGGTTATAAGTTATATGTTGGCTTCCGTACTGTTGACTGGGTTTTATTCTGTGTCACTCAAATAGTATTCAAATACAGTATTTGAACGGTATGAGGTTAGCCAAACAAGATTTAAGATAATTTATTCCCCCATCATTATTGACTGAAAATACAGATACTTTCACCAATTTTGGCAGGTTTTTGAGGAAAGCTTTTCAAGAAAGTGTTGAAGTGAGTTTACTATTGTTGAGAAAATACTACATGTACAGTACAAGTCCAAATAAGTTGTAGCATAACTGCAGTAAATTAAGTATATGGCTGCTCCTGCACTTTTAAGATCAGAATCTGACATCTTCATTGAGAGCTTTCCAGAAAATGATGCCAGCTTCTGTTATCAGTGTAGGAAGAGAAAGGCACATAGTTTATAGTGGTTATCCTACAACTTGTTTTGACTTGTACATGTATTGAAATTGTCAAACCTTTACTTATTGAACCGACCGTATCCAGTCAAGGAATTTACAAATTGACCCGATGACAAAAAAAAGGTTTAAAAACATTTCCTTAAAACCATGGCATTTGACCCCCTCCCCCCCCCACCCCACCTCCCCCCCCCCCCCCCCCCCACCCCCTCATTGGAACAGTGGCTCAGTAGGTATTTGTGCAAGCTGAAAGGTTCTCTGTTCGAATTCCACCTGCGGCACCTGCATTATGTCCTTGGGCAAGACACTTCACCCCCATTGTCCACATGGGGGAAATGGTGGCATTGTGAACTAAGGTGTACTGCACATCGATGGTGCACTTGTCTTCAACCAATGCTAACCCTCCTTGTGTGAAGTTATTACGTTGGGGAGCTGACAGTTGCTAAGTGGTTCTCTCCTTTTTCCTCCACTAGTAAAACTTGTGGTCATGATTAGCCATTGTGCAGAAATATGTGACCTTAACCCTCTGCACTAGGGAGTGCGGTGGCTGAGTGATAGACTGTTGGACTTCTTTGCTAGAGGTCCTGAGTTCAATCCCCGTCTGGGACGGCCCGCGTTGTGTCCTTGGGCAAGGCACTTTATCCTGGTTGCCTACATCGGGACACGATGACGCCGTGTACTAAGGCGTACTGCACATCGATGGCGCACATGTCTTCAACCGCTGTAACCCTGCTTGAGTTGAGCTTGAACAGAGTTAGAATGTTGAGTTGACAGTTTCTTGTCGATGCTCGGTTGTTCTCTCCGGGTACTCTGGCTTCCTCCACCCATAAAACTATCCATTGTGCATACGTATGTAACCTTAAAACACCAATAAATAAATAAACACCAGTAAATAAATTTTATGAACTCGTTCCAATATGGGGGTCACATGATATGGTTTTGTTGATTGGTTTTGGAAAATTTTGATATTGTATACATTGGGGTAAGGGTTTAGCAGTTATTTTGACTTGTTCTGTAAAAATGTGCATGGCTTGAGGGGCATTCTGGTTTAGTGTGTGGCAGGGGCGATTGCTGGTGCTGTGACCTTAATTGATTCCATCAGGTTTACTGTAGGGGCCTAGGTCCTTGGGTGATGTTATTCGAGTTTATTTACTGCCTCAAATCATATAGCGTAAAGTTATTTCGAGCTAGGGAGATGACATATATAAGCTTAAAGCTTTCCATTGAATCACTCATCTGTTATGTTTATAACTTCCAACTGTTCTGTTATATGCTGTGTATTTTGTATTATTGTGTTCCTTCGTTATGTTTTATGTCATGTAACAGAACATTAACTTCTCTCAATAAATACAGTTTAAACTAAAAATATGCTTTCTCTTTAGATCCCTTTGGGAACCCCAGGAAGTGAAGCAGTGTTTATTTACTGTGGTAAACAAGCTCTGTTTTACTGGTAAAATAGGACCCAGCCAGATATGCCTAGGGTGGAAGTCCTCTAAATTGGGCAACATAGGTATAAATGATTAGCTGGACTTGACTTTGTATCCATGTTGTGGACACGATTAGCCATTTTGTGAACTTAAACACCAGTAAATAAATAGACAGAACGCTATGTGTGTTTGAATCGGTGGGTGTTTTATATAACAAGTTGATATATGACTATGGCATTCCAACGAGTTATGTAAAACACTCACCGTTTCATACACATATTGCGTTCTGTGTTTATTACACATCCCATGCATTAAAATTCATTTAAATAAACAAATTTTAATTCCGATGTTTAAATTAAAAGGTGAGGAGTCTGTTATTTTTGTTTGAAGCGGTACTTATCAAATGGATCAATAAAAAATCAAAACAACCTTATGGGAACCACACTAAATTGCATTCGTTATCTTCTCTATTGGGTGTATTTGCTGAGATTCCTATCGCTGTCTCTCTACAGCTGGTGTCCATTCATGCCTAACTATTTGGTGGTTATTATTGATAATAAATGGTAACCAGTTCTCGTCAGATCACCAAAGATACGCAACGTCGAACCCAGTTAGTCCTTGGATTGGTGACCGTCTGAGTGCTCGAGTCGGACTCCCACGTTGTGTTCTTGGGCAAGGCACTTAACCCTGATTGGGGTCACGATGACGCCGTTTACTAAGGCGTACTGCACGACGATGGTGCACATGTCTTCAACCAATCTAACCATGCCTGTGCTGCAGTGCAGAGTTACGATGTTGGGGAGCTGGCAGCTGCTCATCGTTGTTCGGTGGTTCTCTCTGGGTTCTCTGGCTTCCTCCACCTGTAAAACTGTCACGGTCATGATTAGCTATTGTGCACAACTATGTGACTTTAAACACTAATAAATAAATAAATGCTGATAGTAAAAATATAAGAACAAATTTGGGTGGATTTGCAAAACCACTGGGAGAAACTTTTTTAAAAGAAGATGAAAGCATGTCCGGATGTTTGAATATTTATCAAAATAAAGTTGACCAATTTAGCCTAGATATAACAGAAGCCTAGATGAGACAGCCATCGGGTGGGGTTAATGTTGTTATTGGAAATGATTGGGTTTGTGTTTAATGTTATCTCATTTTGGTTAACTTATTTTTATTTTTTTTTGTGAACTGACTTTATTTTGCTTTGGACGTTTTCATTTTCACACTACTCGACAGACGATCAATAACCATATAACGAAATTTGGAAACTTTTCGAAATGTAACTAAGGACTCAATGGGGAAAGGAACTAGTATAAATGGTGCTGGGAAAAAAGTTCCGACTTGTTCATCACCAATTGAATTCAGAAACATTTGTCATAGCAGCTATTCTGTTGTATACAAGGGTTTAAAGTTTAATGGATGTGTAATAAATAAAATTCTCTTTAGATATTTTCATGATATTTCCAGGAGCTGTAGGATTAAATTATTACTGATCCTCCTTTCCATTTGTTGTTTGTTGAGTTGTCCACTGGTCAAATGGTAGATATTCCTTGTGCCAAAATTTTGGCATACTGAGTTGAAAGACTTAAACCACAACTTATGACCAATCAACAGGATTAGGCTTGCATGTTCATTCCAATTGATTTGTAATAAAAAATTATGGCTGCACAAAAAAAAAAACCTCTACAGTTTTTTGCTTACTTTGGTGAAAGTGTTTTTTGTTATTCATAGCTTGTTTTTGGTAATGGGTGAGGAATTGTGAAATGTTGTCTTCATGGAAATATTTGTAGTTATATATATGCAACAAATGTTCTATCAGATTAAATCTATATTGGTATACACATATTCTTAACTATTTGAAGCCGAGAGGTCTTTTTTTCTGGCCCAGGAACATGATGCGTCATTATTTCATTAAGCAGGATAGCTGATAAGTGAATGTGTGGGGTAGACAATCAATATTTTCACTGTGCAGCCCGATGGCTGCTTGTTGAAAATATTAATTGCTCTACCCCCAAATGATGAAAATGGACTCTTCTAATTGATGTCATTGAACTGACATGGAAGATACCACCAGGGTCAAAGGGTTAAGTGCATAAGCTTTTGGAGAAAGGGTTGTAAATCATTAACTTGTAGCCTTAAACTCCTGATTGTGACAGTTGTCAGTTTTTCTTCTACAAAGCAGGTCCCCGAACCAACATCCCTCTGTTGACTGGCTTTTAACTGAGGAGAGTACGAAGTTAGTTTTCAAAGGTGATTTTTTTTTTTAAAACATGCCATGCTATTAGCAAGGGAAGGCTTAATTTAACTGGATTTTGTTCATAAAAGTTTTCTTACAATTTACTGGAGAGTGTTTATTGGCACTCTCCAATAAATTGTAACAAAAAATTTTTAAGTACACATTTTTTTGTCTAGAGCTTAGAAGAAAACAGCAAGCTAATTCATACAGTGTAAAACCACTAAATTGGCTCTCAAAACTTTTCAATAGAGCCATGATGGGGGCACGATGACACTGTGTACTGAGGCATACTGCATGTCGAGATGGTGCGCATGTCTTCAACCAATCTAACTCTGCCTGTGCCGCGGTTCAGAGTTACGATGTTGGAGAGCTGACAGCTGCTCGTCATTGCTCGGTGGTTCTGTCCGGGTACTCCGGCTTCCTCCACCCGTAAAACTGTTACGGTCACGATTAGCCATTGTGCATAAGTATGTGACCTTAAACACCAATAAATAAATAAGAGCCATGATAGTGGCTTCCAGCACTCGGCCAGTAAAATGCAAACTATAATAATTTATGGAAGCTGGAAGGAGCTTCTAGTCAAGAGATGGCTGCCTTTGCCAGCAGCCAAGACTTTACTAGTAACCACTGTAATGTCAAAAGGCTAAGATTGTTATGCATGACACATGTTGTTGAAAAGTTTCCAGGTGATGAAATGTTACATTTTCTTTTAACCCTTTACCCAGTGATTCACCCGCATCCGCCTGCATAATATGCAAATTCAGCAGCTGAAAAAGTATTATTTTTCGGAAAAATTTCAACAAAACCATATCATGTGACCCCTCTTTGGAACGAGCTCATCGAGCTCGTTCCAAAGAGGGGTCACATGATATGGTTTTGTTGAAATTTTTGGGAAAAAATTAAAAAATGATATTTAAAATAATAAATTTTTAAATCGTCTGCATTAGGTAAAGGGTTAAGCCTCTCATGCAGTGGAGCACTATTTAAAAAAGTGAATGGGTGTTGTATCCACCAACATAATCACCCTAAAAATATGTGAAAAAGCGTAAGTGATACAATCATGCTTCCAATAGACCTGCAAGTTCAACTTGGAGATCCTTTGACTGAAATTTTGTTTGTACCTTTTATGTTTTTTTCCATATAATATGAGTTTTAGTGTAGCTTGGTTGTATAAGCCCATCCATTCCTTTCCACAAATGTACAACAGCAGTCAGAAATCACTTGAAACTTCATTGTACACAGTACAGTGTATACCATTTTTGAGAGACACAATTCCATTGCAACAGAAAAGAGCTCTCCCCCCACCCCCCCACCCTCACATTAACCCACAGACCCCTAATGTTGATATATCAAAATGCAACTGGGAATTTAACCAATTCAGTCATGGTGACAGAGTTCATTGAACTCTGTCAACATGACTGAATTACAGGGCACTTAACCCCGATTATCCACATGGGGGCACGATGACGCCGTGTAGTAAGGCGTACTGCATGTTGGTGGTGCGCATGTCTTCCAACTACTAATCTAGCCCTGTCTGTGCTGCAGTGTGGAGTTACAATGTTGCTGCTTGTCGTTGCTCTGTGGTTCTCTCCTACTACTCCGGCTTCCTCCACTCGTAAAACTGTCACCAACAAGATATGACCTTGGCTGTTAGTGCCGTTAAACCTTAATAAATAAATAACATGACTGAATTGGTTAAATTCCCACTTGCATCCTGGAATAAAAGTGCTACATAAAATTTTGATATTCTGACATCTGTGGGAGGGAAAAAAGAGGGATTCTGTTTTTGTTTTGCCAACTTTGATGATATACCAACCCAGCCCTAATTCTTTATTTCTTACCAAAGGAATCTGTTTAAAGTACTGCATCTGTCAAAGTCAGAGCTGGTATGGGGGAGAAAACAGAAAGAATTTCTTTGTAGTTCCACTACAGATTTTGGCTTCTCTTGTAACACTTCCAGTAGAGATACTGTATCTGCCCAGCATTGTACACAAAAATCTCAATTCAAATTTTGTTGTTTTTTTTAAGTTTTGCCTCCCATACACTGTTTTTAACACCCTCTTTGGAACGTGCTTGCCAGGTGCATTCCTGTTAGGCGTCATAAGCTGTGTTTTGGTAGCAAAAAGTTAAGACATAAAGTTGAATGAATTAATTGCTGAGAGTAAATTAACCTCAAAGAAACAAGAAAATTAATAAATTGCATTTTATACCTTGATTGCTTTGTCACACATAATACAGTACAGACATTGGAAAATATTCTAGATACACTATTTGTGGATTCTGGATTATTTATATATTTATTTATTGGGGTTTAAGGTCACATACTTGTGCACAATGGCTAATCGTGACTGTGACAGTTTTACGGGTGGAGGAAGCCAGAGTACCCGGAGAGAACCACCGAGCAACGACGAGCAACTGTCAGCTCCACAACATTCTAACTCTGTTCAAGCACTGCTCAAGCAGGGTTACAACGGTTGAACACATGTGCACCATCGACGTGCAGTACGCTTTAGTACACGACGTCATAGTGCCCCCAAGTAGGCAACCGGGATAAAGTGCCTTGCCCAAGGACACAATGCGGGTCGTCACGGACAGGGAGGATTCTGGATTACATGAAAGAATGTCATAAGAACACATCTGATTGGACATTACAACGTTATGACATAAATGGAATCCTTCGACGTTAAACAGTGTTAAGCAAGAAAAGGGGATATTTTTCTTTTAGAATATCAGCTTCATTCTCTTAACCCTTTAGGGCCTGGACAAGTGTCTTGAATTCCCACCATTCCACAGTCTCTATATGTCGAATGGCTTAACTGCGATTTCTAGTAAAGTCTTGGCTGCCTATTAACTGGTTGAGTGCTAGAAGCCACTATCAGGACTTTCAAAAACATGAGAGTACCAGGGGAAAGCCAAAACTTTCCTTGCACATTTTTCATATTCAGTGAAACTCAAAAAATATTTTGTTTATATAAATTTGTTTTATCACAAATTATTGGAGAGTGCCGACTGGCACTCTTCAGTAATTTGTAAAAAAACAAATTTTGATGAACAAATTCAGACTGTCGAAAAAAAATGTAGCCCTCAACCAGTTAAGGCAGCCAAGACTTGACTTGAGACCACTGCTTAGGTAATTTGTCTAGTGCAAGCAGGACCTCGTCATGACTGCTTGTTAAGGGCACCTGTTCTGGGGTCGTAAAAGTTGGAAATAAGCCTTTAAGGGTTAATTCAAGTTTAATTGTGGTATAAATACAGAACACAACTGGGGTAGTCAGGCCTGGCATTTTCAGGAGAGCGATTTATTCACTCGCCTACTGCTTGCCTTAAAAAAATTAAGGAGGCCAAAAACTAGCCCTCCTGGCCTTAGAAAATAATGTGAGGTGTGGGAGGGGCAGTGTAGCCGTCTCACAGATACTACCTTGTTAGCATCACTAAATAAAATGTACAATTCCCACTTGGCAGATTTCATTAATGGTAAAACTTCATTTTGTCACTTTTAGATTTTGTAAGCTTCAGGAGAGCTAATCGCTCCCCTAGGCCATGCAAGGGGAGCGATTTTTAGCCCTCGTACATTTTTAAGAATGCCAGGCCTGGGGAGTGTATGGTGCAGAGGGAGGGGGGGGGGGGGGGGATCAATGACCCTTAGTGGAGCTTTTCTTGTATTTCCTGTGCAGTGTGCACCTTCATTGTTTTCTGTCTCATTAGTGTGATTTGATAAGAGGACAATATTTCATATATCCTTCAGCTTTCTGTTAAGATTAGAATAGTTATCAAATGTACTGTTGACGTGTGTGTACATGAATAATCAGTTGCATTCCTTCAAAGAGATTTTAGTATTAAATCATTCCTTTAACTTTTTGATATGGGTAATTTGATATAACATTCTATTTTTCTAGGTGAATTAAAGTAATAAAAAAAAATAATTAATGCTGTTGTTTTTTTTTTGTGCTTTTTAGCTCACCTGACTGCAAGTCAGTGTGAGGTATGGCCATCACTTGGCATCCGTCGTCCGTTAACTTTTGCAAACTTGGCTTCTTCTTCACAGCCATTCAGCCAAATTCAAATATATATTGCACTAGCCATCCTTGGGATATACCCTTTCTATTTTGTTCAAATGAAGCGGCTGCCTTCTTTGGGCTCTGGTCAATGATGCCAAAGCCTAAAAATCTTCTCATGAACCACCAGAGAGATTGCCTTGGTATATGGTATGTAACACTCTTTGGTGTTGAAGATTAAAGTTTGTTCAAGAGAAGTCGGTAGATCAATATTTGGGCTCTGTGGACACATACCCATTTTGGGCTCCGCCCAAAATTTCTATTTCAAGATCTGATGGGCCAATTTGAACCAAATTTGGCATGTAGCATAAGTGGGTCCAAAGCACTTGATTGATGCCAAAAAAAATTTTTTTTTGATGCCACGTGGGTACTCCAGGGGCTCAAAATAGAAAAAATTCAAATGCCCATATTTTTCAAACTACACGGAACAGAGAACTGTTATTTGGTATGAAGCATCCTTTTGACCAGTAGAATTTGGAAAAAATTCGACAGCTCCCATCTAGACATTTCTCTGAAGCCACGTGTGAAATTTGAAACTAATCAGGTGAAAGATACGGTCTGTGGAGTGTGCTGAAGGAATTGTGGGCGGACAGACGTACGGACGGACGATGGATCGCAATCCACCCCAATAGCTCATACTTGACGTTGTAAAGTTGAGCTAAAAAATATTATGATTTCCAGATTTAGGTATTCAAAAATGCAAAGCATTGTTCATAAATACGGGATGAACAGCAAAAAAGTTACAAATGCTTATTTTGTTTACAATTTGTCATCGAAAATAATCTATCACATGTCTTCAAGCTAACTTTCCATAACTTATATAGTGCCTTGGGAGCGCGGTGGCTCAGTCGTAGACTGTTGGACATCTATGCTGGAGGCCCCGAGTTCGATCCCTCTCCGGGATGACCCGCGTTGTGTCCTTTGTCCCGGTTGCCTACATGGGGAGGGGGGGGGCACGATGACGCCGTGCACTAAGGCGTACTGCACGTCAATGGTGCACATTGCCTTCAACCGCTGTAACCCTGCTTGAGTGGAGCATGAACAGTTAGAATGTTGAGCTGGCACTTGCTCGTCGATGCTCGGTGGTTCTCTCCGGGTACTTCGGCTTCCTCCACAGGCACCCGTAAAACTGTCACGGTCACGATTAGCCATTGTGCATAAGTCTGTGACCTTAAACACCAATAAATAAATAAATAAATATAGCGCCTTAATATATTTTGATAAATTCATGATTCAGATTGGAAGAAGCTGTGTCACAACATTGCTTTAAAATGATTAACTGAGTTATTTTTGGCCATGTTGGCAATGTCGACCTTATTGGTCCGTAATAAAAGGAGTCTTCATTTTTGTTATGATTACTGGGTCAATTCTTTACAATTCCATTGCATTCAACCCCGCTTCAGTGAACTCACTTCGTATATATTTATACCATACATACATATATAATCATTTTAATACCTTGCTCTGTTTCTAAAGCAGGCTAATGTAAATGTATTGAAACCTGTTTCCAATTGGGACATTACATGCAGCTGTCATCTGCTTAAATTTGTTTAACCCCGTCAGTGATGTAATTACAGAATATAACGCTTCAAGGGGGTGTTGCAAACGGATAATCTTTCCTTCAGGAGTGCTGGCCAACAAAGGCGCCGAAGTAATATCTTAAGAGTTTCTTGTAAAGCGTGAAGGACTTCAGTTGAGTTCAGTGGCGTAGCTAAGGGGGGGGGGGGG
This sequence comes from Pictodentalium vernedei, assembly GCA_031216915.1. Taxonomy (NCBI): domain Eukaryota; kingdom Metazoa; phylum Mollusca; class Scaphopoda; order Dentaliida; family Dentaliidae; genus Pictodentalium; species Pictodentalium vernedei. Next base: position 126,104,182 of record CM062290.1, read on the forward strand.
GGGGGAGGGGGGTCAAGGGTTTGTGAGACGCCACTCCCGCCTATTTTTTTAGTCGGGTATTGTCTGTGTTCGAGTCTAAGATATCGATTAGCTCTGGTAGTAATCCTGCACTTTCTAACAATGGCATAGTCGGGGGGGGGGGGGGGGGGGGGGCTTGGGAGAACACCCCCCTGAAAATTATAGTGTCCGCTCAAAATGGGAAAATTAAACCTCCAGAAGGTCCCAGATTAACACAAGAATATTGGATTTTTAAAATCTTCTCGGGGGAGCCCCCCCCCCCCCCCCACAATGGGAGGGGAATACCACATGCTTGAAGTGGGGTGGGTATGCCCCCCCCCCCCATTGGTGGGGGTTCGGGGAACCCCATCAATGGCGAGTGCATACCTACCTCCACCTCAGGCTTACGGCCTTCAGATCTGCCTGTGGCATATATCGACCCGGTACCCCTAAAACAATTATTGGCCCCCTCAATAGGAAATCCTAGTTGCGCCTCTTCTTTCTTATCAGACTAGATTTGGTACATGGATATAAGTAACGCGCACAGTCGGTCATACAAAAGAGCGGCAATGGAACCTGACAGTCAAGAGATTCAAAATAGACAATTTGGAGTTCGGGGCGCGTTAACAAGAAGTTACGTCCCGACTCTACTATTACATGTGTGGTTTATTTATCACCATCCCCGGGAGGTGATGGAGTACTTGTTTATTATGGTAAACAAGCTCTCGTATTAACCCATGAACGGGCCCCAAGGCTTTTAGGTACTTCGGGCCCCCCCCCCCCCCCCTCGGGTACTTCAATCTTTCACCCCACTACAGTTGACAGCTTGAGTATCGTGGACTTGTATCATTTATAGTTTTAGTTGCTTCACATATTAAAATAAGCATAAAATAATGTACTGTATATATAGTATACTTATGAGAGTATATATATGGATAAATGCGTATGTACACGTATCATTACGGCGCAGAGTGGAACGTGCCTTTAGCCATTGAAGCTCAAAGGCGCTGGTAACAGTGCTTTAGCAAAAATAAAAAATGGCGGGTCCCTGGGCTTCAGCCTAGTTAGCCTTATGAATGATACCGCCCTGCAAGTAACCAATGTCTGGGTGGGAGTCCTCTAAAATGGGCACCACGGGTATAAATGATTGTCTGATCTTGACTTTATTTTCATGTTGCAGACATGATCGGCCATTGTACAGAACACAAATGAATAAATAGAAAATAAAGTCTGGAGGGTTTTTAGCTCACCGAAGGTAGTAGCTTAACTTATCACTTGCCGTCCGTCGTCGTGAACATTTTTCAAACGACTTCTCTGAAACCACCGGTCCGATTTTCACGAAACTTCATGTGGATGTTCATTACTATATGGCAATTCATGTTTGTTCAAATGAAATGGCCACGTCCCTTGGCGGCTCTGTATGGGGCATAACTCCGATAGCACCGTATGAATTAAAGAAAAATTATTAAAAAATCTTCTTCTCCAGAACCAGTGGGCAGAATCTTTTGATACTTGGTATGCAGCATCTTGGTATGGGTCTGATTCAAGTTTGTTCAAATCGGCCTCCTGGATTCATATTTGGGCTCACTATAGAAGCCCAAATTCGAACTTATTGCATTTCCGGCAAATTTCTTTAAAAATCTTCTTCTCAAGATCCAGCAGGCAGAATCTTTTGATATTTGGTATGCAACATTGTGGGGTGGATCTGATTCAAGTTTGTTCAAATCGGCCCCCTGGATTCATATTTGGGCTCAGTATAGAAGCCCGAATTCGAACTTAGTGCATTTCAGGCCAATTTCTTAAAAAATCATCTTCTCAAGATCCAGCAGGCAGAATCTTTTGATATTTAGTATGCAACATTGTGGGGTGGATCTGATTCAAGTTTGTTCAAATCGGCCCTCTGGATTCATATTTGGGCTCACTATAAAAGCTCGAATTCGAACTTCGTGCATTTCAGGCAAATTTCTTCAAAAATCTTCTCCAGATCCAGCAGGCAGAATCTTTTGATATTTGGTATGCAACATTGTGGGTGGATCTGATTCAAGTTCGTTCAAATCGGCCCCCTGGGTTCATATCTGGGCTTAGTATAGGAGCCTAATTTGAACTTAGTGCATTTCAGGCAAATGTTCTTAAAAATCTTCTCAAGATCCAGCAGGCAGAATCTTTTGGTATTGATATGCAGCATGCTTGGGGGGGGGGGGGGGGGGAGATTCAAGTTTGTTCAAGCCATTCCCCTAGGTCAATATTTGGGCCTACTGTGGGAGCTTGAATTGTAACTTAGTTCGAAATGAGGAATTTTCTTAAAAAATCTTCTTCAGATCCAGTAGTCGGAATGTTTTGATATGTGGTGTGTAGCATCCTTAGGAGGGTGAGATTCAAGTTTGTTAAAGCCAAGACCCTGGGTCCATATTTGGGCTCCCTGTGGGAGACCGAATTATAACTTAGTCAATATGAGGAATTTTTACCTCACTGAAGGAAGCTCAACTTATCACTTGCAGTCCATCGTCTGTAGTCGTGAACAGTTTTCAAACGACTTCTCCTCTGAAACCACTGGTCCGATTTTCACGAAACTTCATGTGGATGTTCATTACTATATGGCAATTCATGTTTGTTCAAATGAAATGGTCACGTCCCTTGGGGGCTCTGTATGGGGCATAACTCTGATAGCACCGTATGAATTATAGAAAAATTATTAAATAATGTTCTTCTCCAGAACCAATGGGCAGAATCTTTTGATATTTGGTATGCAGCATCTTGGTATGGGTCTGATTCAAGTTTGTTCAAATCGAGTCCCTTGATCAATATTGGGGCTCCCTATAGGGGCATGAATTTTTCCTTAGTGCAATTTAAGGAAAAATCTTCTCCAGAACTAGTGGGCAGAATCTTTTGATATTTGGTATACAACATCTTGGTATGGGTCTGATTCAAGTTTGTTCAAATGGAGTCCCTTGATCAATTTTGGGCCTCACTATGAGGACCTGAATTTTTACTTAGTGCAATTTAATAAAAAAAATTTAAAAATCTTCTCCAGAACCAATGGGCAGGATCTTTTGATATTTGGTATACAGCATCTTGGTATGGGTCTGATTCAAGTTTGTTCAAATTGAGTCCCTCGATCAATATTGGGGCTCACTAACTGGGTGTGAATTTTTACTTAGAGCAATTTAAGAAAATTTCTTTAAAATCTTCTTTTCCGGAACCTATGGGCAGAATCTTTTGATATTTGGTATACAGCATCTTGGTATGGGTCTGATTCAAGTTTGTTCAAATAGAATCCCCCATTCAATATTGGGGATCACTATGGGGGTGTGAATTTCTACTCGGTGCAATTTAAGAAAAAATCTTTAACAATCTTCTTCACCAGAACCAGTGGGCAGAATCTTTAGATATTAGTAGTAGGAGAGGTATGGATCGTACCCTATTGGCCGGATCCCGGAAGTGACGTCATGTCACGTGACCCAGTGGCGCGATGTTTGGTTGTCATGGTAACCCGCGTGAGCGGCCATCTTGTGACGTCATCTCCATAGTGATACGTGGTGTGAATGCGCAGCGCATGTTGTTAGGGTGATACGTGTTTCCGTCGTCCATTTTGTATCCTGGAGGCCGCCATCTTGGTTTCTATGGTAGCACGTGGTTGCTATGTGACCCAAAACCTAACAAGACAGGGGTATATCGGTGGATGTGTTCCTTTGTACAGGAGTAATTTCCCGATTCGTAGAATTACCACAAACAACCCGACAATCCCTCCAATTCACCGAAATTGACTTTATTTACTATGGATTCCCCATTTTATCGGTGTAGCACGTAGTGCTATAGTACCAAGGGGGTACCGGGGTGTGTTCCTTTGTAGAGGAGTAATTTTTCCTAGAATCCTCGTTTAATTACCCAAATAAACCCGACAAGTTGTACTATTTCGAATTCTTTCAGAATCCTATTTAGGATCGCGAAACTTTTGGCTTATAATAGTAGCACGTAGTGCTATAGTACCAAGGGGGTACAAGGGGTGCGTTCGATTGAATAGGAGTAATTGTCTAGCTTTGTATTTGCCCCATGTGGTTTATAATAGTATGGAGGGGGAGCCCTGTGGGTACGTTCCTTTAGACTAGAGTAATGGGTTTTTTCCTCCCAATAAATTGTATAAGAGTAGTGCTATAGGACAAATTCCTTTGGTCATTACCCAGAATCCTTTGCTTCTATCATTTATAAAGATTACAAGTAGGACTCATATTTGTACATGAAAGCCACAAAGCTAACTTCAAGTTCCACTATATACTCATGTGACGATATACCCAACAGATGTGTCGTGTGAGGTCTAATTTACTATCCCTCTTAGCCTTATTTCAGTATTTGAGGATACATTTTGGGTTTGTTAAAAAAAATAACAACACAATTTTTTTACATTTTAATTTCTTTTTTTTAAACAAAAACATACATCTTTTTATGGAATCTTCTTTGGCATGTAGATTGTCAGATATTCATAAACAGTCTTTCTGTAGATTGGACATCTTCTCAGTGGTTTACAACAGTCTTTGCACAGGCACAAATGGTTACATGGTCGCGGAGCGACATTGGCTTCAGCTAATAAACACACACTACATTTCGTCCTCCGTGAATCTTCTTCTTGAAAGGATGTGTAAATTTCTTCTTTGATGACCATTTCTTCTTGAACTTTTTCATTGTCCATGAATTCAGATGGTAAATTATGAATGTAATAACAGTCAAGTAATTGATTTTGTAGTTCGTGAAATTATACGGATTCTTTGGAAAGTTTCCACTGAAAGCATCGTTGTCTACACATCCCACTTCGATGCGTTTAGGTAGTTGGCCTAAAAATAAATTTTCTTGTGTAATGCTCAGATTTCCTTTTGGCACTGAAAACACCTTGGTTTCCACACTATCGATAGGATATTTTGCAGTTGCTTTTGTCAGTGCTTTCTCGTGAGCCATTCTCACGAATGATTGGAGTCTCTCTTTGCGTACAAACATGGATACATCTAGAATTTTGATCTTGTATGCATCAGCCATCAATGCGAAAGCATCTTTGGCTCTATTCATTTTATCATGAACATTAACTCCATTCAGCAAGTAACGAGTTTGGAAAAACATGTCCAAATGTTATGTCGCAGTCATTTTACGATTTTACTTTTCTCTATAAATTTCTTTCGAAGAAGAAATCCCTTGTTATCATCTGTCAGATCTTCCATGTGTCCAGCCGTATCCTTGTACCATAATGCATTAGTCAGTTGTGACTTCTTGGCAGCTGGTCCATAACTCAACAAAGTTTCTATGAAAGCTCTGTAGTGATAAGTGTTGTTGGAAGGAGATGCCAGTTTTTCATTCAAGCTGATATCGATTTGATTAAATAAGGAATGCATCCATAAATTGTCTGGGCCCACATTGGCATCGGGTGCAATCGATGCCCCATTGGAATCTACAACATCTGCTTTAACATACAAATATGTCTGTGCCAAATTCAAATAATCATCTCCTAAGCCTGCAATGTGGAATTCGATTGGCCCACTGTTTCCTATGGTCGCCAAAGGCCTGTGTTCTACCCATTGCCCATGTTCCACACTAGTCTGTGTTGGTGGTATGGAAAATAAGTCGAGTTCGCTGTGACACATTCACAAGATTTTTCATTGATGAGAGACCTCACGCACCAAGAACGTCTTGGGTCTGTACAGTTCTCCTTTGCTTTGTCGATTTGCTGGTTTTGCGTGGTGCAGTGCTTTTTATACTTTTCCTGCCGGGTAGTTTTGAACCACCAACCACTTCATTCCAAGCTCCCGCACCAGCCTCTTTGACTCTTTTGACTGCTGCCTTTTTAATATTTTTCCCTTCAATGACATCTTCGGCAAAGGCTGCTCCTTTTCTCAATAACTGTTTTCCCACGGTCCTGGCTGTAGTTTTCAATAAAGGTAACACCATATTCTTCAGTTCGCCCAATATACTTCCCAAACCATAACCTCTCTGAATGAGAGCTCCAGAAAAAGCTGGTAGACCATTCCCAGCTCGTTTCGTGTAATATTCTTCGTATAATTTGGACTTAAACAGTAAGTCATGTTTATGTGAAATGAAGAGATCTACGATTTCTGAAATGAAGTGTCACTGTTACTTTCCCGAACTCGAAAGGTACTATGGCACCCGTGTCGTCCCTTATATACACCTGGGCGGTACTGAAACATTTTCGTTCTACTGGTACATAAAACACATTCTCAAAAGTTTTAGAGATGATATTCTCATATTTTCCACGTACAGGTAAGATACGAAGAAGGGGTATTCTTGTGTACCCACGACTTGGTCACGAACCAAGTCACAGTATACATAGAGTGACTAAAATCCTTGGTTGAGATCAGCAACTCTGGAAGAATTGTAAGTTCCTGATTTAAAAACACACTCATTAAATCACAAAATATTTTGAAGAGTAGGGCTCAATGTGACCACGACTCCATCACGTACCATGATACGAACTTTACCAGTCACTTCATCCAATTCAAAATCTATCTTATCTTGACGAGGCAAGAGTAATTCTCTAACACCATTGATAGCCCGTATCACATCAGTGGGATCCGAATATCGACCTTCCTTGAGTGTAAGTCGATAATTCTTTTTCGAAGACCAGAACACTGTAACGAAAGCTTCTTCCCCACGAATATTGAACCAAGTATTTGGATACTGGATCTCTACTAAACCTACTTCCCATTCACCTGTGAGATTTACTGTTTGTGATAACTGAGTGGTGTACGTAGTCAACGTGTTTTCAGGAAACACGTTCACAGAACTATTACTTGGTAGAGTCAAATAAAACATTACTTTTTCTTAATGGTTGGATTAGGTAACAAATATCCTATGCTACTAGTCAAGAGAGCAGTCCACAATTTGCTGTCTGTGTTCTCGAGAGTGAGATTAACAACACTGGTAATGATGATGATATACAAAATTATTATTTGTGAAAAATAAGTGATCTCGCTCCTTGGAATTCTTTTGCCAAACAGAGGCCAAGAACCGTTCGATCCTTCTTCCATTTTGAAGAAACCTCAGAGGTTCACTTCCTTTTATAGGCGAGCTGACTCTGCTTGATCCAGGAATTGAACGAAGCAGGGTATCCTAACCACTTTACGAACAGTTCCCTTTTCTTACCACGACCACGTTTCTTGAGTACGTCTTCGATTTTGTAAATAGTTTTATGTGAAACTCGCTGAAGCTCTTCAGTGCAGAACGACCCTTTCAATATTTCCCCATTATCATCTTGTAAGACATATGTGACTGGATGACCTTTTTTGATGGCTACCACCGTGAATAACTCTTCAGTCCAATCGGGCAAATAACCTTTCTCAAACGTTTCCTTAACTTCACTGATTCTCACTCTGTCTCCCACTTTGAATTTTGGAGTCTTGTGTTTTATGGTTTTGCCATACAACCTTTGCCAAACCTCTTCTTGATTTTCAAAGTTCACAGCAATTGGGGCCATACCTATACTACGATGATTATATGATTTCACCAACTTTTGAAGTGGAAAAATTAGTGTATCGTTCTTGGTAAAATATTTCCACACTTTGGTTTTCAAAGTTCTATTGAATCTTTCTACTATGGAACATTTTGTTTCCACATTTTGTGTAGTGACAAATTCGACTTTGTGATCTCTGAGAAAATTCTGAAATTTTCTGTTTAGAAATTCTTTGCCTTGATCAGTTTGTAATTTTATTGGTTTACGACCTTGTTTAAATATTTTAGTAAAAGCTTTAATGATGGAGTCACCAAGTTTGTTTTTGAGAGGTATGACCCAAGCATATTTACTAAACACATCTATACATGTCAACAGAAATTTTGTGTTTGTGTGGAATTTACTTATGTTTGCTACATCTACCAAGTCAGCTTGCCATTGTGCATCGATACCACTAACTATCACTTTCCTTCTAGGAAATGTACGACGAACAGGTTTGTGAAGAGTGTGTGTGTCTTGAGTCTCCAACCATTTCACAACTTGTTTAGTCTTTTTCTTGGACTCTCTACGAAGAGCGTCTATACCACCAAAACTTCCAGGAGCTTCAGAATCATAGTATAATGCTTCCATGACTGTCTTTTTTTCATGTGTCAGCTCTATTTATACCCTTTTTCGGTTCACTTTGGCGTTTCTGTTTTCTTTGGTTGTTTAGGTTCCGACTTGATCGGTGCCTGTTTCATAAAATCCCAACGTTCTTTATGACCAATCAATTCTTGGGGTATGTTACCATCTCTCAAAGCTTTGGCCAACACTTCCCATCCCTTTGGTTGGAAAGATTTTCGTCTTCTAAGTAAATCGTTTAGAAGATCTGTTACATTCGACCCTTCCACTGGAAATTTTCATTCTTTATTGGGGTTTGTGTTTGTTTCCTACAGGATTATAGGTTAATGTTGGGAAAATTAGAAAATTAGTATAGAAAGTAATGGGAAAGAAACACAATAGGAATACATTAATCTGATTGGTCGATAATTCTGTTATTTCATTGGTCAGTTTGGAGATCCAAAAAGAAATCTTGATCCTCACATTAAAAAAAAAAATAAAGTTATTAAAAAACTTATTAAAATAGTGATGGGGGTCATTTAAGGATGTTACTGAAAATAGAAATTATACAAAAAAAAATAAAGGATTCTGGGTAATGACCAAAGGAATTTGTCATATAGCACTACTGTTATACAATTTATTGGGGAAAAAACAAACATTACTCCTTTCCAAAGGAACGTACCCACAGGGCTCTCTTGGTACTATTATAAACCAAATGGGGCAAATACCAAGCCAGAAAATTACTCCTATTCAATCGAACTACGTGCTACTATTCTAAGCCAAAAGTTTTGCGATCCTAAATAGGATTCTGAAAGAATTCGAAATAGTACAACTTGTCGGGTTTATTTGGGTAATTAAACGAGGATTCAGGGGAAAATTGCTCCTCTACAAAGGAACACACCCCCGGTACCCCCTTGGTACTATAGCACTACGTGCTACACCGATAAAATGGGGAATCCATAGTAAATAAAGTCAATTTCGGTGATTTGGAGGGATTGTCGGGTTGTTTGTGGTAATTCTACGAATCGGGAAATTACTCCTGTACAAAGGAACACATCCTCCGAATATACCCCTGTCTTGTTAGAAGGTTTTGGGTCACATAGCAACCACGTGCTACCATAGAAACCAAGATGGCGGCCTCCAGGATACAAAATGGACGACGGAAACACGTATCACCCTAACAACACGCGCTGCGCATGCGCGCTCACTCCACGTATCACTATGGAGATGACGTCACAAGATGGCCGCTCACGCGGGTTACCATGACAACCAAACATGGCGCCACTGGGTCACGTGACATGACGTCACTTCGGGGTCCGGGCCGGGGTCCGGCCAATAGGGCACGATCCATCCCTCTCCTACTACTGATATTTGGTATGCGGCATCTTAGTATGGGTTGGATTCACGTTTGTTCAAATTGAGTCTTTTGATCAATATTGGGGCTCACGATGGGGGCGTGAATGTTTACTTTGTGCAATTCAAGGAAAATTCTTTAAAATTCTTCTTCAGAACCATCAAGCAGAATCTTTTGATATTTGATCAGCAGCATTGTCCCACTCCCTCCTGTTGATGTTTTAGCTCCACAGACAATATAGATTTACTCTGTAGAACCTTAAGAATAGCTTTTGATAAAATTTATGTCTTAACAGTATGGAACATTCGGTGAACGCCTAAGGCCCCCTGGGACCTCTTGTTTTTTTTAAACTTTTATCCTACCCGACTAATATTCCGACATCATCAAGCCATGCTTGACGAAGACATGCCTTGCTGATATGATTGGAATGTGTCATCAATCGACACCTGTCATCAACAGTTCGGACAAACCACGTTGACGGAGCTCTCCAATCGGTCCTCTTCGCGACTCCCATGCCTTTAAAATCCGACAAAAACAAGTGTGTTTAACAGAAATCACTCCAGACAATCAGAATGGAACACCACATTTTTTGACGTTGCCTACATGCGAGTAACGCTAACTCGACGCGCGATGCATGCTGTTTTCACCCTGAACAGGTTTTTTTCTAGAGGAGGGGCGAGACCGTAATGTTCCAAGAAGTGGCCCGGGCGTTATTTTGCATCACAGACTGAATTTCTGTTGGATATTTTACGTTTTCGACCATGGAAAATTGAACAAATAAGATTGTCTCGAATTTGTAGGGTATTTTTTTCTTTTTTTGTGTGTATGTGTGGGGGGGGGGGGGTGGGGTGGGGAGGGTTACCTGGCAACTAGTTTCATTTCTTGATTCTATCTGGCAAATTAATTTATCGTGAAATAGTCTACAGTGTAATTAAAATAATCCCACACAAGTCCTAAATCTCCCATAAAATTGAAGGTTCATGGCAAAGCCAGCTTCTTCCACCCGCAATATCCGCCACATAAAGTATCAGCGTGCTTGATCGCCACAGATGTGGTTTCATTGCCTTTATATTGCCGTATTTGTACCCCACGTATGCTTGTGTAGGCCTATCGGGGTGTAATGCTCCTTCATCGCTCAGAGACACATTATGTAATTGTTATTAGAAGATGGAGACAGCGTAAGAACAATTGTCGCAACTATAGCTGCCAGCATTTTCTTCATTCAGACACTGCAAATGTGCATGTTCCCATCAGATCGTGGGAGGTATGTAGTCCAAACCAAATCCGGATGGATCAACATCGAACACAGGGGATTTCGTCAAGCTTTGAAGTTTTTCGTTTCAAGATAGGCCCCTAATATCTCATCCCTGTACGTTTCTCTGTGCTGGTGGTTTTGCACAGAATGTGGAACAGGCATGGGCGAAGCTAGGATTTCCTATTGGGGGAGGAATAATTTCATTTTTTGTGTGTGTGTGTGGGGGGGGGGGGGGGGGGGGACAGCAGATCGATATATGCCATAGGCATATCCGAAGTTCGTACCCCTGAGGTGGGGTGGGTCTGACCCTCCCATTGGTGAGGTTCGGAACCTCCCGCCAATGGGTGGACCACATCCACCCCACTACAGGTCTACGGCATTACCCCATTGGTGGGTGTCCGGGGGGTGGGGGGGCTCCCCGAGAGAATTTTGAAAATTTAATGCCCTGAGACGGAATCTGGGACCCTCTGGCGCTTTAATTTTCCCATTTTGAGGGGGCCTTTTTAAATTGTTAGGGGGCGATGCCCCCGGCCTCGCCACTGGAAACAGGCCTTAAAATCTCGATTTTTCCCGATATGAGAATCTGTTTTAATTCTCGTAAAAGCACGCCTCAAGAATGAATTTTCATTTCTTAAATAAATTTAGAATTTGGGTGTATTGTTTACCGTTGTGCGTAGAACCAGTATATACATGTATTCCATAGTCAAAAACACGCTGCAGATCTATATATTTAGTAGAGCTTAACTTTTAAGGGACCATAGTTTCATTTTTGGCGAGTTTCCTGCTTTACATGTAAATGCAGAAGACATGTTCAAACATACGGGTTTTTAGTGGTCTTGCTCGTGGAAGTTACTGTGTCTTGGAAGTGGTTTCTTGTGAAGTCTTGGATGCCTGTATAGGTAACCAAGACTTCATTAGACACCACTTCTAAGTCAATGTATTACCTTATTATAAGGGCACGGAATAAGTGGCACTTCTCCGAGCCTTTAGGGACACGACTGCATCGAATCTATGAGAAGAATCAAATGACCAAATCAATTTGAGAGAATCAAAGTTAATTCTCATTGTTCTCCTTGCGAGAATCTCTTCTGATTTTCGCATGAATTTAATCACGTGGAATGAATTCCATGAAGTTTAAGAGTTGTTGAACTCCACGATTCCTGTGTCTAATATAAGTATAATGCGATGAATTACTGGCGTTGTCGTGTTCATCTAAATCAGGAAGTGCCGGGTACTTGACGGTAGAGATAAACCTACTGGGGAGAGGTATTGTAAAGTTACTGCGCCATATAATTGTGCGCTTTATAAAGAATCGCTTTAAGAAGAATCGCCGACCTGTGATCACACAATTTTGTTTACAGGATTCATGGTATGGTTTGTTTGTTAATAAAAAACTTTTTTTTTATCTCAACCCTTTAGTTATACCATGTTGAAGTGAAGTAATGTGATTGGCGTTTGTCAGGATTGTGAAAAGCCTTCCTAGTCATCAATTGAAATCTTAATATGGGTTACAGTAAGATGCGGCAATACAAGGTGTACTCTAATACGACAACGTATTTCCATTGGCACATACCAGTGACGTAGTCAAGGGTGTGTGTGTGGCGGGGGGGGGGGGGGGGGGGTGCTTGCCCTCCCCTAAAATTTTCGCTGCCCCCCCCCCCACACACCCTAAAAAACACATTGACCCAATGCAAGTTTCACACAACATAGAGCAACAAAAAAGATCTCCAATATTGGAACGCATACGCTACAAATGTAGCTTGATGGTTCCACAGAATAGAGATGCTATAGACTGAGATCTGAAGCCACCATTCAAACTTTAAGGAATTTGACGCTGTTATGTGTTGTTTATTTATCAAGCGGCGGACTGGCCATATGGTTCACCGGGAAAATTCCCGATGGGTTCCCCAATTAGGGGTCCCGCTGTGACCCCTAAATTGATGCAGCCCAATTAGTGTTGGTACATGCAATTTTGTAAACCAAAATGTTTTCAATTTGGTCTGCCACTGGCAGTCCACATAGAGACATTTCGATGTACCAGAAGTCTTGTTTGTATTTGATCGCTCATATGCAAGGAAACAGAATTCTGTCACTTTGAAAAATCAAAATTTTCTCCCATTGGAGGGAACTATGGTCTGCTCGATGGGTTCATGCCCCCTTCTACCCCCCTCGCTACCCCGTGCAACCATTTTTCCCGAATGAGCGATGACGATGCTATAACTATGCCATCGAAATGCCCTCTACGTGGACTGCAACAATTGGTCTCCCAGGTGAAGTGAAGCAGCGTTCTTTTACTTCGAAAAATCAAAATTTGTTCCCCCACCCGCTCGGTGCATTTCTCAGTAACTTTTCTTGGCCTAGTCCGCCCTGTTCACATAAAATGAATATTGATGCCATTTGTTAGATTCAGTGGCCTGGAATATTTCAGACGAGTGAATCTAAACATAGGTGATAGACTGTTTAACCCTTTACCCAACGAATCACCGACATCCGCCCGCGTAATTATTTATTTATTGGTGTTTAAGGTTATATACTTATGCACAATGGCTAATCACTCCGGTGACAGTTTTACGGGTGGGGGAAGCCGGAGAGACCCACCGAGCAACGACGAGCAGCTGCCAACATCGTAACTCCGCATTGCAGCACAGGCAGGGTTAGATTGATTGAAGATATGGGTACCATCGACGTGCAGTAGGCCTTAGTACACGGCGTCACCGTTCCCCCATGTGGGCAACCGGGGTTAAGTGCCTTGCCTAAGGATACAACGCGGGAGTCCGAATTGATCGCACAGACGGTCACCCATCCATTGATTAATCGGCCTCGACGTTGCTTAACTTGGGTGACCTGACGAGAACCGGTAACCGCAACGCCACCGCGTCCCACCCGCGTAATATGCAAATTTAGCATCTGCAAAAAAATTTTATTTTAAAAAAAAATTCAACAAAACCATATGTGACCCCTCTTTGGAACGAGCTCGTTCTAATGAGGTCACATGACATGGTTTTGTTGAAATTGTTTGAAAAATGTTAAAAAATGGTTTTTCAAATAATAAATTTTGATATAGCCTGCGTTGGGTAAAGGATTAAAGGTTGGACATCGTTGAATTCTTTAAAGAATTTGTCTGGTGGCTTGAGAGCGTGCCATGTTTCTGTACGAATAAAATATTCCCGACCCTCTCCACAATACAAAATATATTTGCCATGTTGCATTTGATTTTGTTGCACTGAAAAAGGCCTTTGGGGGCACGGTTTGGAAGGTGTTAATAGCCTATTGTCTCAGAGGGCTTTATTCCCAGCGTAATTTTTCAAAACTTCCCCATGTAACCCCATATTCCTCATTCTTGGTTTGGGTGGCGAAAAAACTATATCTAGGTGGGTGCAACTTCCGCGTAACTTTTTTATACCAAATCGACCTTTCACCCCTGAGCAAGGCTTTATTCCAAGCGTAATTTTTCAAAACTTCCCCAAGTAACCCCACATTGCTCATTCTCGGTTTGGGTTGGCGAAAAAAACTATATCTAAAAGGATGCAACTTCCGCATAGCTTTTATACCAACTCGACCTTTCACGCTGAGCAACAAAACGACCTGATCCAAGTTCACCTGTGTTACCGCCAAAAATAAAGTCGGTCAAGGCCTGTTTTCCTCAGCTGGTGAAAAGGGTACGATTACGAAAAAGGACAAAATAAAGGAAGAACGTAAGGAAGTAATGCAGTGATGAGAAAATTCGGAAATACGTTCGGATACTTCAACGGAAAATTTTACATGTCGAGTGGCAAGATCTTTCATCTCATTGGATGTCAATAGATGAATAGTTGTGTGACTGGTAATGCGGATGGCGCAAAAAGGCAATGGCGCAAATACGTCACAAAGATGACCGATTTGAGCCTGTTAATCTGGTTGGTCAGGATCCAATTCTATAAAACTTTTACAATTGTGTTTTCGAGAATTGTATTCTCTACCTATTAATATGACTGACTAAACTGAATCATTAGCATTTTAAAAGATATGGCAATTTGCCAACTGGCCAGATCTTTGAAAATTCTAATGGTTCACTGCCAGATCTTTGAAAATGCTAATGGTTCATTTTAACACATTTAAAGTTATAACTAGAAAAAAGAATTCTAGAAAAAACATAGAGAGTAATCGCTTGACTGGACTGTTTACGTGAATAATTCATGAGAGGTGACGGATGTTGTACAAACACGAGTGCGCGAATGCAATACTAAATATAGTCCAGTCAAGTGATTACTCTGTTGATTACTTTTCATTGATAACGATAATTATATTATTTAACCCTTTACCTAACGTAACGACCAAAACCCGGATAGCGCTATTCTCAAAAATCGCCAATTAATTTTCATTATTTTTTCGTTTTTTTTGTCTCTAAAACATTGGTTCTGACCCCTTATTGGAACTTTCGTTTGAGCGCACGGATACATGACACATTATTGTTGATTGTATTCCACATAGAGACATTTCGATGCAGACTCTAGTCTGCATTAATTTGATTGCTCATATTAAGGAAACAGCGTTCTGTCAGTTTGAAAAATCTAAATTTTCTCCTATTGAGTCGAACTATGGTCTTCTCGATGGGTCCACTCCACCTCCCCCCCCCCCCCACTCCTTCTCCGTGCAACTATTTTTCCCGAATGAGCGGCAAAGATGATATAAATATGCCATCGAAATGCTCTTTACGTGGACCGCAACTGATCTCTCAGATGCAGGAAAACGGAGCGCTTTCAGTTTGAAAAATCGAAATTTCTCCGGGTAGCAGCCCCCCTCCCCCCCCCCCCCCCCCGGTGCATTTTCCGGTAACCTTTCTCGGCCCAGTCCGCCCCTATATTCTATAACCGGCTGTGTTCTACGTGACAAAGGCCTGAGTATCAAATCTAGTCTTTTAAGAAAAGACAAGATACTACCAAGATAGAATTGATATCTTGTACTCCAAAGATGAAATGCCCCAACTGGGAAAAGTTGTCATCCCAACTCCCTTTAGCGACGCTCCGGTCAGCGCCATTCACACCAATCACAGTTCTTCAGTTTTCCCTCCAAAATAGTTTGTAGGCTATCATTGGAACAAGCTCATTAGTAGTATATTGTAGAGTTTTTAAACCAGTTCTGGGGGATCCCTGGGTGAAGCCTGGATGGTGCCGGGGTGGATGACGTCATCTTAATTAAAAAGTTACGTAAGGTAATTAATATGACGTCACTTAATGAATATTTTTTTATAATCACTTTAATAACTGTTGCTTAATTAATTTTAATTAATGACTGTTGCATAAGTAATGTAATTAATGTAATTAATGAGTGTAATTAGGGTTGATTATAATAATTAGTATATTAATAAATGAATTAATAATGGCGATTAGTACATATTTTTTTTAAAGTCATAATTTGGGATAGATATTATTAGATAAAAAATAATATATTTAAAAATAGTTTTTTTAAAAATAATATTGACGTACTGAACATATATTTGAATGCTATCGACTGACTCTGACCTGGACACGTGCTAAGGTAAACAGTTCATTGCGTGTTTAGGTGTCATTAACAACCAATGAAATCTCGTTAAATCGATTTTTCTTTTCAAACGTCAACTACTATACGAGAGTGACAGATGTTGAAGCAATTAAATCTATTGTTCAAAAGTTATGGGCGTAATAAAAACCTCATTAAATTAGCGGTCAACATGCAACCTTCTTCCAGACTCTGATATTCAAATTTTCAAATTTCATGTCCAATGACCACATGAACAAATCACATTTCGGTTATTGAAAAGCGGGCGTTTGTTTTTTCCCCTATAAAGTCCGACGATTCGACCTCACTCTCATTAGAAACTGTGTCAGAAAAGCCAAGATGACAAGCATCGACTATACTTCCGTGAACAGCTATGAGCGAACCAAGAAGCAGCGAGCCAACGAAGAATTTGCATTAGCGTTAAAAAAGTGGTGGTCAGCGACGCTCCCCACGAAGGAACAAGAAAAGAGACTAAAAGACTACCCTTTTGTTGAGGCTGCCAGACGTCCTTTCGGGGAGATCTAGTACAAAAATCGACCCAAACACTGGTTCGATCTTGCCGTACGCATGCAGGAGGAAGCACTATTAGGGCCACCAGTAACAGTTGACGAAGATTGGGAAAAGGAGTTCTTCACCGAGGCGGAGATGGGAGGAAAAAAATAGCTTTCTATGGAAAACCAAAAAAAAAACGGCCCTTTTCAGGGCCACCATAATCTTAAAAAGAGTTGCTTTGTCACAAACACACACTTTTTCAACCAATCAGACACCTCCATTATCCCACACCCTCACCGTCACACCCCTGTGTCCCCTCACAGTACCTAAAACTTTCATGAACTCCCCTCCTCCAGATCATCCAATATTAAAAAAACTTTTGGAAACCGCTCTACCCCGCCCCCACCCCTCACAATAGCTAAATTATCTCGAACTCCAGTCCAGTTCTCTAAATGTAATGGACATGTCAGGCCCCCGGATACGCCCTCCCCACAATTTTGAGCGATCGATCAAATTACCCCGATTAGTCTCCTCTCATAACTTACCACACTCTTAACCTGTATTTACTATGAGATTGTCCCCCTAATAAATAGCGTATGTTCATTTAATATAATATATAAATAATTTTCGTTAAATAATTCATTCCACAAGACACTTTTCGAAAAAAATAATAAAATGGCGGATTAGTTTGACAGAAATACGCGTATTGATTTATTCAGGAGTGTCTGTCGGTTGTGTCCTTGGGCAAGACACTTTATCCCCATTGCCCATGTGGGGGCACGGTGACGCTGTGCACTAAGGCGTACTGCACATCGATGGAGCACATGTCTTCAACCAATGCTAAACCTGTGGTGAATTTTGACCGTTGCTTGCCGTTGCTTGATGGCTCTCTCCGGCTTCCTCCACCCGTAAAACTGTCGTGGTCATGATTAGCCATTGTGCAGACCTTAAACACCAATAAATAAATATAAATAAATAGTCGGTTATCAAAACAGCCCTTAAGTGTTTAACAGTTAATTGTGGACCAGTGCGTTTAAAAATGAAAAATTTGGGTAATAACACTACGGACTGTGTTTAATCATAGAAAAATCACACCCGCTCTATTACTAACTCGTATGATTTATTTTTGAACGTTCACTAAAGAATAACCCACCCATCTAAGTAAAAGCATGAAAGAGCTACCATTATCTAATTACCTATCTAATTACCTATGTGGGGTGGGGGTGGTCGATAATGTTGTGTACTATGGCATACTACCTTCAGCCAATGATAACCCTGTGTAGAACTTTGACAGTTGTTTGCCTCTGCACGATGGTTCTTTCCGGATTGCTCCAACTGTCGTTAAATAAATGAAAAAAACTACAATTCTATAATAACAGGCCAAGCCCCCCTTCGTTTTACATGTTTTGTGAGGGGAAAAATCAACAGTACTTTCACCCCCCTCATTTTAATAGTTGAAAAGCACTGTTACTCGATCAAAAAATGGTAAAAGGATATGCGACTCTATTAGCCACCCAAATTTGCGAGATTTGGGAAAATATAACCCACCTAGAGCTGCACCAAAGCTACGTACACTATTCGAACTCCCGCATTGTGTCCTTGGGCAAGGTAATTTACCCTGATTATTCACATGGGAGCACGATGACGGCGTGTACTAAGGTGTACTGCACGTCGGTGATACGAATATTTTAGAACAATCTAACCCTGCTTGTGAGGATTTGGTGAGATGACAGTTACTCGTCGTTGCTCTGTGGTTCTCTTTGGATATTCTGGAGTCTACCCGTAAAATTGTCACGTTTAATTATAACTTGAACTTGATGTCCGGGTGTAATGAAATAGCGTATTTTCAGCAGACATTCTATATAAACGCAGCTGGTTTACAGACCTGTACATATTTTTTTTCAATTGAGTAAAAATATATGATAGTTACTGATGTACCAAGCTGATTAGCATGTTTAATGAATCTAACTACGTCAGCCCGACCGACCTTTTGCCCACCATGATCCCAACAAATGTTTCAATTCTCCTCTCTCTCTCTCTCTCTCTCTCTCTCTCTCTCTCTCTCTCTCTCTCTCTCTCTCTCTCTCTCTCTGTCCCTGATACAGTACGGGTGGAAACTAACTGCATTCAAGCTATTGTTTTTTTCTAGATGTTACCACTCCCCTAACAGCGCAAATCGAAATGAAATCTGATTCATTGAATCATACTACAGCGTATGAGCTAAAACGATTATTTTTGTACAAAACTCAAGACCTTTCCCTCACAAATACCTATATAAACAAGATAATACGCGAGAATGCGTTGTATACCTGCATTTTGTTGATAAAATATGTCATGACCACATTCCCGGATATTATTAATGTACCCGCTTAATAACAGCCAAATGGCGAATGTCAAGAAAGGCACTCTATAGTTTAGGAGACTCCACAAATAAAAACAAAAATCGAAAATCTGAGATATATTGCATTTATTTAAATATCAATATTAACCAGAGGTCGAAACTAGTCAAATTGATTAGTATTAAATTACAAATGAATATGAAATCTGCAGTAAAATGAACACTGCCATATACGGCTATTTGGAATGACACCGCCATATACGGCTATTTGGAATGACGAAAAAGTTTTCGCTTTTTTGTCCAGTTTCATGAGAGCTTCCACGAAGTCTATTCCACATTCGCAGTTTTTTCCAGGGGCCATTCTTCAGAGGCTGGTCCAGAGATATTGTTTTCTGGAAAAAAAAAGTCCATACGTTCTTGATTTCCGATCAGACCCCTTGGGATATTTTGATCTTTAAGGATGTTTGCCAAAATTTTCCACCCTGTCGGTTGAAAATCTTTTCTTTTTCGCAGCAGATCATTTATTAGATCACACATATTGGAGCCCGAAATTGTAATGCCATTATACACGAGTCGATCTATCTCATCCCAGGATAAATTGGGAATATTCTTTACTATCTGGAGTAACAAAAGCGCCTTCTCCTGCATGGAATCGGGTATAACGGCTAACCAGTCCGGATGATTTTCCACTGAAAAACTAGTCGTTAAGGAGTGTGGTTTGGTGTTTTCCTTGCGTAAATTTGAAAGGCGCTGAAAGATTGTCTTGGAGAACAGACCTTTCTCTGCAGAACTCGATGTTGAAGATTCAGTAATTGGTCTCATACCCTGGTCTATGGGCGGGACAGCTACAACATTCAGGGGTGGTCGTATTTCCTGCAACTGTTCACTCCCCCATGGTTCAATACACTGAATTGTGCTTGAAGGTAGGCTGGTTGAGTCATCTATAGGTTTTTCCCTCAGTGATTCCCCCATCACTAGCGATTTTACTGGCTCTAGCTTATTTGCAAGATCCAAAATATTTTCACTTGTTAATGCATTGTTCCAACTAAAGGCTGATTTCATATGCACTGGAGGATAGTGTGGCTGGTTACAGACAGATCTGGTTGTTAACTCGGCAGTATTTGGGTTTGCTCCCCCTATAGTGTGTTTAAAATTTACATTTTTGTTTAATTTTCGTCTGCGTCAATAATAATTAGTTTTATGAGAGTAAGAAGCGAGTTAATAGAGTGGCAATACTGTTCCAACACTATGCCATTTATATGTATGAATAAGATGGGTCCCCCCAACCTGTTAATCGCTGATTGGCTAATTATATACCAAGATAAGGTGGGTTCTACCCCAACCTGTTGATCATTGTTACTTCATTTCACTTCACTTCAGTCGGTCAGTCAATTAGCACCTACAAATTGCGCACCTCCAGAAAGTGACTACAATCATATCTGGAGAATTAAAAGAGTTTAAACCTTATTGACTTACTTGACTTCACCAAAATTTAATCTTCATCTCCATCCAAAAATGCCAGCATCCAGTAAAACTTTGGGAAACATCCAGGAAAAAAGAAGAGAACAAAGGAAAGAGGAAAGAAGAAATAGCAGGGAGCAAGAAAGAGCAGAGAGGAGAGGAGCTATGGGAGCGGAGTTTAAGGTAAGAGATTTTGACTCTCTAGTTAAAACCACTACCAATCTATCTGGATAGGTAGCTAATCTACAAGTCCAGTTAGCAGACCTCAATAAAACAATCAAGGAAAAGGATGAGACTATTGCTCGGTTGAGGGGTGAACCAACCTTACACTCGTCTCCTTCAACTCCAACTCCAACTCCACCAGCCCCTGGCTCTGAGCCAGCAAAGATCTCAGTGGAAGCAACCCCTGGCTCTGAGCCAGCAATGGTTTCAGTGGAAGCAACCCCTGGCTCTGAGCCAGCAATGGTTCCAGTTGAAGCTCAGGTAGCTCAGGATAGTCATACACTATCTACTAACCTATCTACCCCACCCACCCCTGGCTCTCCTCCAAGGGAGATCCAAGTGGTGGCAGAAATACATGCCATTCCTAAGGATACCATGTGAACAGGGCAAAAGTCCTAGATCCTATGCCGAGGTCACTCGGGCTGCTGGTAAAACCACCATAAACAAAGCTCCCTCTCCCAGCAAGGATCCAAGGGATCCTCTTAACACTAAAAGTTTTAACCCGGATGTTCCACTTTCACAGCTCTTCAATACCCAGGGGACTCCAAATCTCAGTAGCCCACCAGTCTCCAATCAAGCCTCTGATGGTAATACTCTAAAAAAAGAAAGCAAGAGGGTAATGACTCTGACACAGAGCTGCAGGAGTGCATGAGCAATGAAGGCTTCGAGACAATGATGAAAAGAAAAGTAAAAAAGTCAAGAAGCTTCATTCCTCATCCGTGCCCTCCTGGCTCTGTCTCGTCAGGAGGGCCATCAGCAGGCCAAACCAACAAAAATAGCGTTACAAAAACCATGGACAGGGCACCAAGCCAAGTAAACCACCAGCTAACGTTGTCGAATATCACACAGACGCCAATGCCAAAACCTACGCCAATGCCCTTAATGGAGCTACACTTTTCCGCTGCCGTAAAAAAACAGTAGACCTGCCACTAACAAAAATAGCTAGACCTAAAGGACAAGGGAGAGTGGCTCCCTCACCTCCTTCTGGCAGGAAAGTTAGTAACCCACCCCTCCCGCACAAAATCCAAAAGTAGTGGTTATCATTACAAGGGTTCACCCAGACACCCCCGCTGAAGCCATCACTAGGGGTGTCTAAAACTGCAAGTGGGAGCGTTTTACGTCTAGAGCCACTGGGAACAGCACATGGAAGGTGAAAGTTACGTGCCCTGACCCCGAAATCAAAAAAAGAATACTAACCAATGGGGTCACCATTAACGGAAGGAAGCATATGGCGGAGGAGTACCGATCCATTTCCCCTCCTGTGTAATGCCACAAATGCCAAAAGTTTGGACACGTTGCCAACAAATGCAGAGGGGCCTTGACCTGCATGAAATGCGGAGAAACCCATCTCACCAAGGCATGCAAGTCAAAATCACCCTCATGCCCCAACTGTAAAGGTCCCCACATCAGCAACTACCGGGGCTGCCCCCACTTCAAAAAAGTTAAAACAAATATAGAACTGAAAAACCTCAACTTAAAAAAACCCGACAAAGCCTCTTCACCCCATACAATATGCTCCCTCGTCGCGGGAGCACTCTACTCCGTCCTAAATAAACATGTCAACGCCAACCTGTCTGACATCTGTCAGGATGTCAGCCGTTCAGCCTCTAAGTTATTCAAAACCCAAATATCAGAAACACTAATTAAAGCCGCCATCAACATCAACTAAAGTCACCGTCCATGAGTAACCAAAAGACCGCAATAACTCAACGACCATCATGAATAAATTACAAATAGTCATGTGGAATGCTAGAAGCGTTAACAATAAGAAGCTTCAAATGAGCCGATACTTCGAAGGTGCAGGCACTGTCTGCATCTGTGAAAGTTGGCTTCAACCCAGCAAAAAATTCTCAATAAGTGGGTTCAGCACTATTAGGAGAGACCGACTAACCACCCAAGGTAGCGGCGTTGCTCTTCTAATAAAGCAGAACATCAAAACCAAAACCATAAAAACTAATCACCTCGATGCAAAGGTGATTGCTACTGAAATCACTGTTGACAATAAAAACATCGCAATTGTTTGTTATTATAATGACCCAAGCAAAATTGTTTCTGACACTGTCTTTGAATTCTTTACGAGGAAATACAAACACTGCATTTTCCTCGGCGACTTCAATGCCAAACACCTGTACTTTGGCTGCAATAAAACTACCCCCAACGGTGAAGCCCTCCTTGAAATCACAAAAAACATAACCTTCATGTGATTATGAATGACAGCTTAGTAACTTATATCAGTAACAACCCAATATTCTCATCCGAAATCCTCGATCTAATTATCGCCAGTGACTCCCTGATAAACCACATCGACGACCACTGGGTCGGCGATGATGACTTAGGCAGCGACCACCTCCCAGTCCATACCTCCCTGCAGTTAGGAAGTGGCCCACTCAGGTACCCCCACTCTCCGCAGAAACTTCAGGAAAATTAATTGGAACCTCAACCGCGACATCATTGATGTCAAACTCACTAACTCCAGCCACCCCCCCCCCCCCCCCCCATCCAATGCAGCGGAACTAGAAACCCAATGCGAGAGCATTGAGAAAGTCATTAACTCAACCTTAAACGAAATATGCCCAAAAGAGGAAGTATGCCCCTGGAGAAACACTATCTCGGGCGAGACTCTGTCACTTATCAAATCTAAATGGAAAGCTCTTCACGGTCTCAAAAAAGAAAATGACCCCAGCCAAAAATCTGAACTCAAAAAACATACAACTGCCTTCACGGCGAAGTCAAAGAAGCCCTCAAAGCCGAAAAACAAGCCAGCTGGGAAAAGGCAACAGCCAACCTAAACGGGACCCAAGATGCTAACAAATTCTGGGACTCTTTCAAAATTCTTACTGGGCAAAAAAACAAGGGCGGTAAAGCCGCAGCAAAACCTCTTAGGAAGGAAGACGGCTCTTTCACTCGCACCGACAAAGAGAAGGCTGACACCTTTGCCGACCTCCTAAGAAAAACGCATCGCCCGTATCAAGGCACGGGCAATGATGACGCCGTCGTCAATGCGATTGATGACTTCATCAATGAACACCCTGATATCTACCGTGACCCCAATTTCGATAACGAGCCAGAAGACGGGGATGATGATGACCTTGTCACCCCCCATCACCAATGACGAAATCATTAATGTCATAAAAAAATGCAAAAACTCCTCCTCACCCGCCGAAGACGAAGTAAGCTACAAATTCTAAAACAAAGCCCAAACTCCCTAATCGAAAAACTAAACAAACTATTCAACGCATGCCTCACCCATGGCTACTTTCCCAAATGCTGGAAAAAAGCCATCGGTGTCATGATACCAAAACCCGACAATGACCACTCCGATCCAGCCAGCTACCGCCCAATCAGCCTGCTCAGCTGCATTGGTAAGACATTCGAACGAATCCTTACCAATCGGTTCAAGGGGCACCTTGAAGACATCAACTTCTTCAATAAATGGCAAAGAGCCTATAGAAATCATAAAGAAGGCATCGAACATGTCTACCGACTAGTCACCCAAATGAAAACCACGATCAACAATCAGCAAATAGGCACGGCAGTCCTGTTAGACGTCAAAAAAGCATTCGACTCTGGTTGGCATAATGGAATGTGCTACAAATTATCAAAAATGAGACTCCCCATGAAACTGCTCAGATTACTATCCTCTTTCTTAAATGATCGCGAAATTAAAGTCAGAGTGAACAATGAAATGTCTGACAGTGTCCCCCTCGAAGCAGGCACCCCCAAGGATCCGTCCTAAGCCCCCTCCTTTACATCTTTTTCGTAAATGACCTTAGCTTCTCCGAGGATAGCGTCCAGGTGTCCGAATTTGCGGATGATAAGGGCCTCTGGGACTCTAATAATACGGCCAATTTGCTCCAAAAACCCTGCAACGTGCTCTCGATGAGCTTGAACAATGGTGTGCGAAATGGAGAATTAAGCTAAACGCCAATAAAACCCAACGAACCACCTTTACTCGCAAGATAAGTAAACGGGATTTTGACCTAAAACTTATGGATAACACCCTCCCAGAATGCAAAGAAGCGAAATTCCTGGGCATCACCATTGATCAAAAACTGTCCTTCAACAAACATACCGAAGACATGGCAAAAAAAGCCACCAAATGCATTAACTTATTGAAAATGCTTAAGGGAACTTCATGGGGAGCCAACCAGTCCACCCTACTCAAACTATACAAAGCCTTTGTGCGCCAGTACTCGAATACGGTGCAATCATACTAACTAACCTCAATCAAAATAATATGGGAAAACTCCAGAAGGCCCAAAATCACGCACTTAGAGTTGTCCTCCGCGCCCCATGGGACACACCCATCAAAACACTCCACGAAAGGGCCGACATCCCCACCATTAAAGACCGCCTAGCCACCCTGGCCGCGAAAAATCATGACCGGTTAGCCGACAGTGAACTAATCTCTGAACTTGGAGCCATTTGCGAAAGTCGACAAAAGCCCAAAAATTGCAAACAAAACTAAGACCGCTCCGAAAAACTTGGGAACGAGAAGGTGAACTAACAGGCAGAGAAACTGCTTAACTGTAGCCTTCTACCAGAAAGAGCTGCCTTCACCGACTTAGGTAATATTACATGAGGATTAAATATTGTTAAAAAACTAAATAAATAGGGAACGAGAAGGTGAATAAACAGGCAGAAAAACAGCTTAACTGTGGCCTTCTACCAGAAAGGGCTGCCTTCACCGACTCAACTAAAACTAAATCACGGTTGGATACTGTAGATCTCATTTCCGGCCGGGAGGGTTGAGGGGGGGTTCAGGCCCACACAGGACGCTCGAGATACCAGGCGAGAGCGTTTTGTGTGGGCTGGGCCTCCCCGGCCAGGGGTGGGATTTGCAGTGTTTAATCATGATCCTAAATAAACTCAAATTAATCTAAATATGGTCGAAACCAGCGAAGCGCATAACAGAAACACCCTCGGGTGTGGTTTAGTGTCTAAACCTGTTACCCTCCCGCTACAAACTCACTATCACCAGATGAAGGTGATATAACAGGCTGATCAACAGCTTAACTGTGATCACAATTAAAACATAATGTGCTACTTTTATCTTTTATTCTAATGAAAACTAATTCTGCCTTCTTCTTTTAAGCAGGTACACAGCAGATGCTTTTTGACCAGCACCCCAATAACCGCTATGGACAGTCCAACCGTTACAGAAACGGTAACCCCCATGGTTCCTGTACATCCTCCGCTCCATCCCTAAAAGTGGTCGGCCACTTTAGGGGAGGCGAGCGTTGGCCCTGCATCCCGCTTCTGCCCCTTTTTGTAAGCGCATTGCGCATCTTTTTGTCCCAACCCAATAGGATTACAATGCAGGCCTGTCCCCGAACCAGGGATGTTCGTGCCTTCTTCTTGGTGGTCCCCAAAAGGGGTCATTGTTGTTTTCCTTTAAAGAGTCCAACCAAACAGAGACAGCCTGAGGCAGATTATACTTGCCAGTGATGGTCATCACTCAAAATCATCCTCTGAGCGGCAGACTATACTTGCCCGAAAATCCAGATCGACTGCACCCTCGGGGAGAGGTAGTACCTTTGTGAGAGGGCCCAACCTCTCACACTGGTCCTCACCCGAGGGTTCAACCGACATCAGCCAAGAGACCATCACGACGCAACTGGTGACACCTGACAAGTACCTGAAGCCGTTCCTCCTTCAACACACCTAGACTTGTGAGAACTAATCATCTACAGTCACTGAGGGTCGAAAGGGGTTTGTCCCCCATACCGTCCCTGCACGCCTTCGGAGCTCGAAACCATTCCTTTCCCTCACTCTCATTAGAAATTGTGTCAGAAAAGCCAAGATGACAAGCATCGACTATACTTCCGTGAACAGCTATGAGCGAACCAAGAAGCAGCGAGCCAACGAAGAATTTGCATTAGCGTTAAAAAAGTGGTGGTCAGCGACGCTCCCCACGAAGGAACAAGAAAAGAGACTAAAAGACTACCCTTTTGTTGAGGCTGCCAGACGTCCTTTCGTTGAGAACCAGTACAAAAATCGACCCAAACACTGGTTCGATCTTGCCGTACGCATGCAGGAGGAAGCACTATTAGGGCCACCAGTAACAGTTGACGAAGATTGGGAAAAGGAGTTCTTCACCGAGGTGGAGATGGGAGGAAAAAAATAGCTTTCTGTGGAAAGCAAAAAAAACCCGGCCCTTTTCAGGGCCACCATAATCTTAAAAAGAGTTGCTTTGTCACAAACACACACTTTTTCAACCAATCAGACACCTCCATTATCCCACACCCTCACTGTCACACCCCTGTATCCCCTCACAGTACCTAAAACTTTCATGAACTCCCCTCCTCCAGGTCATCCAATACTAAAAAACTTTTGGAAACCGCTCTCCCCCGCCCCCACCCCTCACAATAGCTAAATTATCTCGAACTCCAGTCCAGTTCTCTAAATGTAATGGACATGTCAGGCCCCCGGATACGCCTTCCCCACAATTTTGAGCGATCAAATTACCCCGATTAGTCTCCTCTCATAACTTACCACACTCTTAACCCGTATTTACTATGAGATTGTCCACCTAATAAATAGCGTATGTTCATTTAATATAATATATTAATAATTTTCGTTAAATAATTCATTCCACAAGACACTTTTCGAAAAAAATAACAAAATGGCGGATTAGTTTGACAGAAATACGCGTATTGATTTATTCAGGAGTGTCTGTCGGTTGTGTCCTTGGGCAAGACACTTTATCCCCATTGCCCATGTGGGGGCACGGTGACGCTGTGCACTAAGGTGTACTGCACGACGATCGAGCACCTGTCTTCAACCAATGCTAAACCTGTGTAGAATTTTGACAGTTGCTTGCCGTTGCTCGGTGGCTCTCTCCAGCTTCCTCCACCCGTAAAACTGTCGTGGTCATGATTAGCCATTGTGCAGACTTTAAACACCAATAAATAAATATAAATAAATAGTCGGTTATCAAAACAGCCCTTAAGTGTTTAACAGTTAATTGTGGACCAGTGCGTTTAAAAATGAAAAATTTGGGTGGTAACACTACGGACTGTGTTTAATCATAGAAAAATCACACCCGCTCTATTACTAACCCGTATGATTTATTTTTGAACGTTCACTGAAGAATAACCCACCCATCTAAGTA
Organism: Pictodentalium vernedei; assembly: GCA_031216915.1. Taxonomy (NCBI): domain Eukaryota; kingdom Metazoa; phylum Mollusca; class Scaphopoda; order Dentaliida; family Dentaliidae; genus Pictodentalium; species Pictodentalium vernedei. The sequence goes on from CM062290.1 coordinate 126,131,976, forward strand.
AAAGCATGAAAGAGCTACCATTATCTAATTACCTATCTAATTACCTATGTGTGGTGGGGGTGGCCGGTACCGTTGTGTACTATGGCGTACTACCTTCAGCCAATGATAACCCTGTGTAGAACTTTGACAGTTGTTTGCCTCTGCACGATGGTTCTTTCCGGATTGCTCCAACTGTCGTTAAATAAATGAAAAAAACTACAATTCTATAATAACAGGCCAAGCCCCCTTCATTTTACATGTTTTGTGAGGGGGAAAATCAACAGTACTTTCACCCCCCCCCCCCCTCATTTTAATAGTTGAAAAGCGCTGTTACTCGATCAAAAAATGGTAAAAGGATATGCGACTCTGTATTAGCCACCCAAATTTGCGAGATTTGGGAAAATATAACCCACCTAGAGCTGCACCAAAGCTACGTACACTTCGAACTCCCACATTGTGTCCTTGGGCAAGGTAATTTACCCCGGTTATCCACATGGGAGCACGATGTACTAAGGTGTACTGCACGTCGGTGATACGCATATTTTAGAACAATCTAACCCTGCCTGTGAGGATTTGGTGAGATGACAGTTACTCGTTGTTGCTCGGAGGTTCTCTTTGGATATGCCGGAGTCTACCCGTAAAATTGTCACGTTTAATTATAACTTGAACTTGATGTCCAGGTGTAATGAAATAGCGTATTTTCAGCAGACATTCTAAATAAACGCAGCTGGTTTACAGACCTGTACATATTTTTTTTTCAATTGAGTAAAAATATAAGTAGTATGTCTTGTACCTTTGTGACGTCATGTCACGTGACCTAGTGGCACCATGTTGTGTTGTCATGGTAACCCACGTGAGCGGCCATGAAAATGAAATGAGGATAAGTGTTGTAGTAAAAATCCCTCAATGAGGTCTAATTCACTACGACTCTTATCCTCATTTGACAAAAAAGGGATTCTTCAGAAGGCACCCCAATTTCGGCACCCCTTTTTGAAAAACATGAGGATAAGAGTCGTATTAAAAATCCCTCAATGAGGCACATATGACAAAAAGGGATTCTCCAGTAGGTATCCTCGATAGGTATCCTCAAATAATACAATACCAGGCCATAGGTATCCTCAAATACCTGCATGTGCCTATGTGATAGGGCATATTGTGTCACATTGTGCCTTTTCACATAAGCACATATTGGCACATGAAGCATGTGCCTATGTGATAGGGCATATTGTGTCACATTGTGCCTTTTCACATAAGCACATATGACAAAAAGGGATTCCATAGCCACAGGTGTTTTCAAAAAGGGGTGCTAAAATTGGGGTGCCATTGGATATAGGCTTTTGTTATACACAAGGGAGATGACCCTGAATACAGATTATGGGAAATCAAGCAATCTGATTGGTTAGTTATAATCTAGATATATGAAACAACAAGAGTACTTGGAATAGGGTCAGAACTAACAAGAATAGACCAGAAATTGCTAAATATAGCAATAATAAGGTAAACTGTTCCAGTTGATAGGCTCCTCTACGCTACTGGAGTATACTCTAGAATAAAGGAACATGGCCAGATAAATGATAACTATTGCATATATAGATAGAAGCAGAGAATTCTGGAAGAATTGGAAATAATGCAAGTTGTCGCGTTGTTTGTGGTAATTATCCAGGGAAGTCGTTCCAGAAAATACTCCGATTTAATCGAACATACCCTCCGAAATACCCCTGTCCTATTGTAGGCCTTAGGTAACATAGCAATCACGTGCTACAATAGAAACCAAGATGGCGGCCTCCAGTATACAAAATGGACGACAGAAATACTATCACCCTAACAACACGTGCTGCACATGCGCACTAACACCACGTATCACTATGGAGATGACGTCACAACATGGCCGCTCACGTGGGTTACCATGACAACACAACATGGAGCCACTAGGTCATGTGACATGGCGTCACTTCCGGGGTCCCCCAAATGATCCCTCAAAGGTACATGACATACTACTAATATATGATAGTTACTTATGTAACATGCTGATTAGCATGTTTAATGAATCTAACTAAGCCAGCCCGACCGACCCTTTGCCCACCATGATCACAACAAACGTTTCAATTCTCTCTCTCTCTCTCTCTCTCTCTCTCTCTCTCTCTCTCTCTCTCTCTCTCACCGATACAGTACGGGTGGAAACTAATTGCGTTCAAACTGTTGTTTTTTTCTTGGTTTTACCACTCCCCTAACAGCGCAAATCGAAATGAAATCTGATTCGTTGAATCATACCACAGCGTATGTGCTAAAATGATTATTTTTGTACAAAACTCAAGACATTTCCCTCACAAATACCTATATAAAACAAGATAATATGCGAGAATGCGTTGTGTATCTGCATTTTGTTGATAAAATATGTCATGACCACATTCCCGGATATTATTAATGTACCCGCTTAATAACAGCCAAATGGCGAATGTCAAGAAAGGCACTCTATAGTTTAGGAGACTCCACAAATAAAAACAAAAATAAAAAATCTGAGATATATTGCATTTATTTAAATATAGATATTAACCAGAGGTCGAAACTAGTCAAATTGATTAGTATTAAATTACAAATGAATATGAAATCTGCAGTAAAATGAACACTGCCATATACGGCTATTCAGAATGACCCCGCCATATACAGCTATTCGGGATGACGAAAAAGTTTTCACTTTTTCATCCAGTTTCATGGGAGCTTCCACAAAATCCATTCCACATTCGCAGTTTTTTTCCAGGGGCCATTCTTCAGAGGCTGGTCCATCGCAGCTTTGCAGAGATATTGTTTTCTGGAAGAAAAAAGTCCATACATTCTTGATTTCCGATCAGACCCCTTGGGATATTTTGATCTTTAAGGATGTTTGCCAAAAATTTTCCACCCTGTCGGTTGAAAATCTTTTCTTTTTCGCAGCAGATCATTTATTAGATCACACATATTGGAGCCCAAAATTGTAATGCCATTATACACGAGTCGATCTTTCTCATCCCAGGATAAATTGGGTATATTCTTTACTATCTGGAGTAACAAAAGCGCCTTCTCCTGCATGGAATCGGGTATAACGGCTAACCAGTCCGGATGATTTTCCACTGAAAAACTAGTCGTTAAGGAGTGTGGTTTGGTGTTTTCTTTGCGTAAATTTGAATGGCACTGAAAGATTGTCTTGGAGAACAGACCTTTCTCTGCAGAACTCGATGTTGAAGATTCAGTAATTGGTCTCATACCCTGGTCTATGGGCGGGACAGCTACAACATTCAGTGGTGGTCGTATTTCCTGCAACTGTTCACTCCCCATGGTTCAATACACTGAATTCTGCTTGAGGGTAGGCTGGATGAGTCATCTATAGGTTTTTCCCTCAGTGACTCCCCCATCACTAGCGATTTTACTGGCTCTAGCTTATTTGCAAGCCCCAAAATATTTTCACTTGTTAATGCATTGTTCCAACTAAAGGCTGATTTCATATGCACTGGAGGATAGGGTGGCTGGTTACAGACAGATCTGGTTGTTAACTCGGCAGTATTTGGGTTCGCTCCCCCTATAGTGTGTTTAAAATTTACATTTTTGTGTAATTTTCTTCTGTGTCGATAATAATTAGTTTTATGAGAGTAAGATTTTTGACACAATTCACAGACGTAGCGTGAATTCATCCTTTTCAGAAGCGAATTAATAGAGTGGCAATACTGTTCCAACACTCTGCCATTTATATGTATGAATAGAATGGGTCCCACCCCAACCTGTTAATCGCTGATTGGCTAATTATATACCAAGATAAGGTGGGTTCTACCCTAACCTGTTGATCATTGGTTTCTTCAAATTCTCACACAGTGCATTGTGGGAAATTACAGTGATAGAGCTCTGAGGTAAAATAAGTTTTTGCTCAACTTCACACAAATTGCTATAGTTTACTTAAAAAAAAACCAGCATCAAAGTCACATTCATGACAAACCAAGGTAGCATATCTGAACCACCCTCACCGCACTGTTTAATCAGATAATCCCTTTAATCAGATAATGAGTGATCGCTGATTTTACAATTCAATGAAACGGTTTTTAGTGATTTTACAATTTGATGAAATGTTTTTTTAGTCATTTTACAATTTGATAAAATGTTTTCTAGTGATTTTACAATTCGATAAAATGTTTTTTAGTGATTTAAATCACGTAAAATGATCAATAGTGATCATGTGACATCACATAAATAACCACTAGTGATCACGTAACATCACATAAATGATCACTAGTGATCACATGACGTCATGTAAATGATCACTAGGTGATCTAGTGATCATGTGATGTCACTAAATGATCACTAGTGATCATTTATGTGATGCTGCATGATCACTAGTGATCATTTACATGATGTCATGCGATCACTAGTGATCATTTATGTGACGTCACGTGATCACTAGTGATCATCTACATGATGTCACGTGATCACTAGTGATCATTTAAGTGACATCATGTGATCACTAGTGATCATTTATGTGATGTCATGTGATCACTAGTGATCATTTACGTGACATCACGTGATCATTTTACATGATTTAAATCACTAAAAACCATTTTATCAAATTGTAAAATCACTAAAAACTGTTTTATCGAATTGTAAAATCACTAAAAAACCGTTTCATCGAATTGTAAAATCACTAAAAACCATTTCATCAAATTGTAAAATCAGCGATCACTCATTATCTGATTAAAGGGATTATCTGATTAAACAGTGTGGTGAGGGTGGTTCAGATATGCTACCTCAGTTTGTCATGAATGTGACTTTGATGGGTTTTTTTTTTAAGTAAACTATAGCAATTTGTGTGAAGTTGAGCAAAAACTTATTTTACCTCGGAGCTCTATCACTGTAATTTCCCACAATGCACTGTGTGAGAATTTGAGGTAACCAATGATCAACAGGTTGGGGTAGAACCCACCTTATCTTGGTATATAATTAGCCAATCAGTGACTAACAGGTTGGGGTGGGACCCATCCTATTCATACATATAAATGGCAGAGTGTTGGAACAGTATTGCCACTCTATTAACTCGCTTCTGAAAAGGATGAATTCACGCTACGTCTGTGAATTGTGTCAAAAATCTTACTCTCATAAACCTAACTATTATCGACACAGACGGAAATTACACAAAAATGTAAACTTTAAACACACTATAGGGGGAGCAAACCCAAGTACGGCCGAGTTAACAACCAGATCTGTCTGTAACCAGCCACCCTATCCTCCAGTGCATATGAAATCAGCCTTTAGTTGGAACAATGCATTAACAAGTGGAAATATTTTAGGGCTTGCAAATAAGCTAGAGCCAGTAAAATCGCTAGTGATGGGGGAATCACTGAGGGAAAAACCTATAGATGGCTCAACCATCCTACCCTCAAGCAGAATTCAGTGTATTGAACCATGGGGAAGTGAACAGTTGCAGGAAATACGCACACCCCTGAATGCTGTAGCTGTCCTGCCCATAGACCAGGGTATGAGACCAATTACTGAATCTTCAACATCGAGTTCTGCAGAGAAAGGTCTGTTCTGCAAGACAATCTTTCAGCGCCATTCAAATTTATGCAAAGAAAAAACCAAACCACACTCCTTAACAACTAGTTTTTCAGTGGAAAATCATCTGGACTGGTTAGCCGTTATACCCGATTCCATGCAGGAGAAGGCGCTTTTGTTACTCCAGATAGTAAAGAATATACCCAATTTATCCTGGGATGAGAAAGATCGACTCGTGTATAATGGCATTACAATTTTGGGCTCCAATATGTGTGATCTAATAAATTATCTGCTGCGACAAAGAAAAGATTTCAACTGACAGGGTGGAAAATTTTGGCAAACATCCTTAAAGATCAAAATATCCCAAGGGGTCTGACCAGAAATCAAGAACATATGGACTTTTTTCTTCCAGAAAACAATATCCCTGCAAAGCTGCGATGGACCAGCCTCTGAAGAATGGCCCCTAGAAAAAACTGCGAATGTGGAATGAACTTCGTGGAAGCTCTCATGAAACTGGACGAAAAAGCAAAAACTTTTTTGTCATTCCGAATAGCCGTATATGGCAGTGTCATTCCGAATAGCCAGATATGGCGGTGTTCATTTTACTGCAGATTTCATATTCATTTGTAATTTAATACTAATCAATTTGACTAGTTTCGACCTCTGGTTAATATCGATATTTAAATAAATGCAATATATCTCAGATTTTTGATTTTTGTTTTTATTTGTGGAGTCTCCTAAACTATAGAGTGCCTTTCTTGACATTCGCCATTTGGCTGTTATTAAGCGGGTACATTAATAATATCAGGGAATGTGGTCATGACATATTTTATCAACAAAATGCAGGTACACAACGCATTCTCGCATATTATCTTGTTTTATATAGGTATTTGTGAGGGAAAGGTCTTGAGTTTTGTACAAAAATAATCATTTTAGCACATACGCTGTAGTATGATTCAATGAATCAGATTCCATATCGACTTGCGCTGTAAGGGGAGTGGTAAAACCTAGAAAAAAACAACAGCTTGAACGCAATTAGTTTCCACCCGTACTGTATCCGTGAGAGAGAGAGAGAGAGAGAGAGAGAGAGAGAGAGAGAGAGAGAGAGAGAGAGAGAGAGAAAATTGAAACGTTTGTTGTGATCATGGTGGGCTGGCATAGTTAGATTCATTAAACATGCTAATCAGCGTGTTACATCAGTAACTATCATATATTTTTAATCAATTGAAAAAAAAATATGTACAGGTCTGTAAACCAGCTGCGTTTATTTGGAGTGTCTGCAGAAAATATGCTATTTCATGACACCTGTTCATCAAGTTCGAGTTATAATTAAATGTGAGAATTTTACGGGTAGACTCTGGAATATCCAAAGAGAACCACAGAGCAACGATGAGTAACTGTCATCTCACCAACGTCGGAAATCCTCACAAGCAAGGTTAGATTGTTCTAAAATATGTGTATCACCGACGTGCAGTATGTACACCTTAGTACACGCCATCATCGTGCTCCCATGTGGATAATCGGGGTAAATTACCTTGCCCAAGGGCACAATGTGGGAGTTCGAATAGTGTACGTAGCTTTGGTGCAGCTCTGGGTGGGTTATATTTTCCCAAGTCTCGCAAATTTGGGTGGCTAATAAAGAGTCGCATATCTTTTTACCATTTTTTGATCGAGTAACAGCGCTTTTCAACTAATAAAATGAGGGGGGTGAAAGTACTGTTGATTTTCCCCCTCACAAAACATGTAAAACGAAGGGGGGCTTGGCCTGTTATTATAGAATTGTTGTTTTTTTCATTTATTTGACGAAAGTTGGAGTAATCTGGAAAGAACCATCATGCAGAGGCTAACAACTGTCAATGTTCTACACTGGGTTATCATTGGCTGAAGGTAGTACGCCCTTGTACACAACGGTACCGACCACCCCCACCCCACATAGGTATATTTTAGATAATGGTAGCTCTTTCATGCTTTTACTTAGATGGGTGGGTTATTCTTCAGTGAACATTCAAAAATAAATCATACGGGTTAGCAATAGAGCGGGTGTGATTTTTCTATGATTAAACACAGTCCGTAGTGTTACCACCCAAATTTTTCATTTTTAAACGCATTGGTCCACAATTAACTGTTAAACACTTAAGGGCTGTTTTGATAACTGACTATTTATTTATATTTATTTATTGGTGTTTAAGGTCTGCACAATGGCTAATAATGACCACGACAGTTTTACGGGTGGAGGAAGCTGGAGAGAGCCACCAAGCAATGGCAAGCAACTGTCAAAATTCTACACAGGGTTAGCATTGGTTGAAGACAGGTGCTCCATCGACGTGCAGTACGCCTTAGTGCACAGCGTCACCATGCCCCCACATGGGCAATGGGGATGAAGTGTCTTGCCCAAGGACACAACTGACAGCCACTCCTGAATAAATCAATACGACTATTTCTGTTAAACTAATCCGCCATTTTTTTTTTTTTTTTTTCGAAAAGTGTCTTGTGGAATGAATTATTTAACGAAAATTATTAATATATTATATTAAATGAACATACGCTATTTATTAGGGGGACAATCTCATAGTAAATACGGGTTAAGAGTGTGGTAAGTTATGAGAGGAGACTAATTGGGGTAATTTGATCGCTCAAAATTGTGGAGAAGGCGTATCCGGGGGCCTGACATGTCCATTACATTTCGAGAACTTTCGAGATAATTTAGCTATTGTGAAGGGTGGGGGTGGGGGCGGGGGAGAGCAGTTTCCAAAAGTCTTTTAGTATTGGATGACCTGGAGGAGGGGAGGTCATGAAAGTTTTAGGTACAGTGAGGGGATACAGGGGTGTGAGGGTGTGGGATAATGGAGGTGTCTGATTGGTTGAAAAAGTGTGTGTTTGTGACAAAGCAACTCTTTTTAAGATTATGGTGGCCCTGAAAAGGGCTAGTTTTTTTTTGCTTTCCATAGAAAGCTATTTTTTTCCTCCCATCTCCGCCTTGGTGAAGAACTCCTTTTCTCAATCTTCGTCACTTGTTACTGGTGGCCCTAATAGTGCTTTCTCCTGCATGCGTACGGGAAGATTGAACCAGTGTTTGGGTCGATTTTTGTACTGGATCTTCCCGAAAGGACGTCTGGCAGCCTCAACAAAAGGGTAGTCTTTTAGTCTCTTTTCTTGTTCCTTCGTGGGGAGTGTCGCTGACCACCACTTTTTTAACGCTAATGCAAATTCTTCGTTGGCTCACTGTTTCTTGGTTCGCTCATAGCTGTCCACGGAAGTATAGTCGATGCTTGTCATCTTGGCTTTTCTGACACAGTTTCTAATGAAAGTGAGGTTCGAATCGTTGGACTTTATAGGGGAAAAAACAAACACGCCCACTTTTCAATAACCGAAATGTTATTTGTTCATGTGGTCATCGGACGATGAAATTTGAAAATTTGAATCTCAGAGTCTGGAAGAAGGTTGCGTGTTGACCGCTAATTTAATGAGGTTTTTATTACGCCCATAACTTTTGAACAATACATTTAAATGCTTCAACATCTGTCACTCTCGTATAGTAGTTGGCATTTGAAAAGAAAAATCGATTTAACAAGATTTCATTGGTTGTTAATGACACCTAAACACCCAATGAACTGTTTACCTTAGCATGTGTCCAGGTCAGAGTCAGTCGATAGCATTCATATATATGTTCAGTACGTCAATATTATTTTTAAATAAATTATTTTTAAATATATTATTTTTTATCTAATAATATCTACTCCAAATTATGACTTTAAAAAAAATATGTACTAATCGCCATTATTAATTATTTATTAATATACTAATTATTATAATCAACCCTAATTACACTCATTAATTACTTTAATTACATTAATTATGCAACAGTCATTAATTAAAATTAATTAAGCAACAGTTATTAAAGTGATTAAAAAAAATATTCATTAAGTGACGTCATGTTAATTACCTTACGTAACTTTTTAATTAAGATGACGGCATCCACCCCGGCATCATCCAGGCATCACCCAGGGATCCCCCAGAACTGGTTTAAAAACTCTACAATATACTACTCTCGTTCCAATGAGTGGGCCATACACCTATGTTTTGGAGGCAAAAAGGGAAAATGTTTAATTATGCAAGTTTTTTTTTTCTTCTATAGATATCGACTGCTAGAGTATTGCAGAGAGCGGTGGAAGCTCCAAAAAGTATGTGTGTGTGTGTGTGTGGGGGGGGGGGGGGGGACACCTTTCCGGGTACCGCAAGGGTGAACGATGGAAAATAATTATTTTTCTTGGGGGGGGGGGGGGGGAGCTGTCAATGATGGCAGGGCGGTGTATTCATTCAAAATATATAAATTTATATACGCTACCCGTCATCCTTGAACCGATTCTATTTAAGACACTAACCTCAGCGTATATTTATTTTATTTTGTTTTTACTTAACCCTTAGAACCCTGGTGATATCTTCCATGTCAACACAATGCCAGCAAAGGGAAGAGGCCATATTCATTATTTGTGGGCAGTTCAATTAATATTTTCAATGTGCAGCCCAATATTGATTGATCTTCCCACACATTCACTTACCAGCTATCATACTTAATGAATTTATAAAGTATCATGTTCTTGGGCAGGAAACATGGCCTCGGGTTCAAAGGGCTAATCATAACTTTGAAACCGTCCTTTGAAATATTTCGCTCCATTTGGAGCTTTCTATTTTTATTCAATAAACTCTTGAAAATCAGTGTGGTCATATATTATAGGTGATGTGTAGTGACCATATGGGTTGTGTTTGTTATGTGGGAAAATGCCGTTCGGGTACCTATAATTGCTGGAAAAAGTGTGTGCGTGTGGGGGGGGGGGGGGGGAGGGAGTCGTGTCCTGGAGTCATGTCATGTAAAGAGTAAAGATTTACGCGCATTACATGATGTAACATGTATTCCCAGACGATATACTGTATTGCATATCTGGTAATATTGAGAGACCAAAACAGTCAAAACCCAAGTTTGCAATATTTGAATGCGACTTCCCAGTTGGAAAGCTCTGTTGTGTATCCTGTAAAGGGGCGCTGAACGAGCAGAAAATCCCTGAAAATCAAAGTGGAGAAGCGCCGGTCCAGTGGTATAGGGCTGCAACGATTCATCATGATTTCAATGCATCGCGATACATTTGTACACGATACACATACCGTATCATTTCATGTGTATCACGATACAAACGATACACTTCCAGAAGGCTGGCATGATGTAGTCAGCAGGTTGCATTTTCAGGCCCAACAAGTCTAGTTAGTGCTTTTCCAACTTATAATTCCACCACAGGAGTCTGAAATTCTATCAGTATAGCTATAATTCACTTTCAACGTGATATTTACGTTCCCAGCGTAATCCCCTTCTGAAGGGGATTACCTTGATATTATACAGAGTTGATATTTTACAGAGTTGATATTTTACTGAAATACAAATGAACAAGTGGAATCACAGGAGTCTGAAATTCTATCAGTATAGCTATAATTCACTTTCAACGTGATAGTTACGTTCCCAACGTAATCCCCTTCAGAAGCCTTCAGAAGGGGATTACGCTGGGAACGTAAATATCACGTTGAAAGTGAATTATAGCTATACTGATAGAATTTCAGACTCCTGTGATTCCACTTGTTCATTTGTATTTCAGTAAAATATCAACTCTGTCTAAATTATAAGCATAGTTTGAGGCAACAGACCTCTCGCCTCTGAGTTGAACCCAGACTCCCAGGGGTCCATTGGCCTTCTGAAGCATTAAAAGAGAAATTGGATGTTACTGGCCAAATGAAAGTTGGACTCTGTGCAGTTTGTGGGCCTTTTATTACTGATAATGAACTGCATGTAATGTATCGTGAAAAAATTGTATTGTGAAAAAAATCGCGATATTATTATTATTATTATTATTATTATTATTATTATAAAAGCATTTTTATAGCGTCTTTTTTACTATACAGTATTCAAAGGCGCTTGGTATGGTGAATACAGATTATAGTGAAAATTTATAGACATTTACCTATTAAAGGCTTGTTTAAATAAATGAGTTTTAATTGCTTTTCGAAATTTATATAAATCGTTTTCTTTGCGGACATCAATGGGAAGAGAATTCCACAGTTTTGGACCTATTGTATCGTGAGTGAGACGTATCGTTGCAGCCCTACAGTGGTAGCATTATCGAAGAACGGCTTTAACGCTATATGGTAACTACAGCGGTAGACGTATGTTAGGATGTGTACAATATGGCGTTTCCGAGGCAGTGTTGACGAATTTCACAAAAACAAAATTTGAGTTTTTTTTCATGTTTATTCAAACATTTGTCATACTAAGAGAACACAAAAAGAGATTAATGTCCAAAGAAGAAAGTGCTACATAAATATATATCTAATTATTCAATGAAATTAAACCCTGACTGTATTTTTAATACTGTTTTGGTGTTCAATCAACGCAGTATCCCTGGAATTTGCTGCTTGATGTTTATATAAACAGAATTTATACCATGATTACCTATTCTACTGTATATGAAAAGCCTATGACATAAATTTTAGCTTTATACACCAACTGTGGTGAACCCGCCGGCAGTGGGATTTCAGTAGTTAAAATTCACACCTACAGTGGAACTACATCCAAGTTGACCTTTGGTGACGTCGACCTGAATGCGAACTTATTTCACTTCGCCTCCCGAAGAGTGAAATGTAAGAGGCAATTATTTATTACGTTTTTAAATGAGTTTACAACATAAAACACCAAAAATTAACAAACATGCATTGTCTCATGTTAATAAAGCATCCATAACTCGAAACAGTATGTTATTAAAATGAAAAAAGGCCCTATTTCTTTTTCTATTTCATTTCGGCGATGAAATTGACAGCGGAAGTACCGCCCACCGATGCTCATGTAAACAAAAACAAATTCGCACGTTTGTACGGCGAATACACCCAAACCGGCCTCCAGCCAAACCGGCCTCCGACATTTTTGCCCAAACCGGTCTCCACTTAACCCAAACCGGCCTCCACATTTTTACCCAAACAGACCTCCAATATTTTCATCGTCGGCGACGGTTAAGCATTGATCATCCAAATCGGTCCACACTTTTTCACCCAAACCGGCCTCCATTATTTCAATTGGCTGTCTGCGTTAAACATTGATCACTCAACCCATCCTCCGCAATTGCATTTTGTGGCGTCTCTAAAACATCAATATACTTAAATAGAATGTCTTACAGCCGCAAAAAAATGCAATTGCAAAAGAAAAATTACTTAATTTTTCAACAAACACCTTTGAAGTTCGGATAAGGGTAATAATGACACTTCATTTAAAAGACCGTCAAGCTGGCATTTTTTTATTTAACTATTTATCCAAAATCTCGTTGTTAATTTTTTTCCCAAAGATTACAAAGAAATGGGTATGAATAAAATTGTAGAAAATTTAAAAAATTAAAAAAAAAAAAAAAAAAATCTGGCGGAGGCCGGTTTGGGCGAAATTGTGGAGGCCGGATTGGGCGAAATTGTGGAGGCCGGTTTGGCTGGAGGCTGGTTTGGGTGTAATTCACGTACGGCTGCTGCTCAGTAAAATCGAGAAAAAATAATAGCGACTCTTAATAATCCAACGGTCAGGGTATAAATAAAATATACCTAAAGTAGCTTGGTGTACCAAATGTTCACCACTCGTGGTGAACATTTGCTACACCAATCGACTTTGGGTATATTCTATATATATTGTCTGAATAAGGAGCAGTTAATATAATCACCATGTTTGTAACATCTTTGTGTAAATATACAATTTGTAAAGTTCCCCAAATTACGCAAAATGGCCTAGCAAGGGGCCAACCTTCACTTTTTAATGTACCGGTTTGGATTAAGTAGATAATACGGTTTGGATATATTCTTTGTGATTTTTGTTTACGGTTTGAATATCATTTCATGTCCTCTCTTTCTATTACAGGGACAGCGATGGATCCATCCAAGTGTTATTACTGCTGCGTTATAAACGGAGGTAGTGATACATCCCAAGTTGGCAGAAATCTTCGGGAAAGGGGCATATAGGAATCAGGGATCTAGGGAGCTACTCCAGTGTGTCGGGAAAGGGTTCCTTTGTGGGACAAGGAGTCGTGGAAAGGCAGGGGTGGATCCGTTATTACCTGGTAGGACATGCGTTGCTCTCGTGTCAAGGGAGCATATTTCCCTTATATGATGACATGATTCAATCCTCGGATGGAGGGTCCCTTTTATTTCTTATGGTGCTAGAAGGAAGGGAAACTTGTTGCACCCGGGAGGGGGTTGTTTGGTATATATATATAGGGTGAAGGGAGGCACCAAATGGCCAGTTAATCTGCGGTGAGGATGCTACTGGTTTTTAAGGGACATAGCAGCAACTAGGTTCGCCTTCAAGCTTTGGGTGTGGTCATCTGACGGTGATGTGAGGCAATAAGGGCCTCAGTGGCCTTAATCATGCGAGCTTGGCCCCTGTACACTGTAAAAACAGATGTTTAACTTCTAAACACAAATTTAAATACATTTCTGTTACACTTAATAAACACATTCTAGGTGTTTACATGTTTAACTTATAAAGGAATGTGTTTAACTAACTTAAACACGTGACATGTTTATAAATTAACTAAACGTGTTTAACTTTTCTAAACACATTGCGTGTTTAACTTGTGAAGGTGTGTGTTTAACTTTTAAAGGTATGTGTTTAGGTTTTAAACATGTCACATGTTTAAGTAATATACCTTTAATGTGTTTAAAGGGCTGTTACACTTAATAAACATAAACTCATGTTTATAATCTACACATGGTCAACTTTATTTCCAAAATTTTTCAGAATTGTCACACGTATAACGAAAAGGTCTTTTTAAAAAGAAAACACAAACAAGAATTTACAATAAAAATAACAAATCCGAAACAAAATGAGCAAAATTGCAAATCATCAAGGGCAAAAAACTAGAAAAAATATTTGGACAGAGCTGGATTGATCTCGTTTGTAATATTATTACCAAAAAAGCTACATATGAAATTTGGAGAAAAAAAAATCTTGAACAGTTTTCTTTCACATGTGATAAAAAAGGAATATGGATGGAAAGATGGATGTATGGACAGAATGGTGAAGGGATAGAACCTGTTCCTATAGTCCCCTTCCACTTCATGGTGGGGGATAAAATTGGAAATCATGTTAAGGGGAACTTGAAGTATTTCAGATAACATTCTTCCTAATTTTGGGGCAAATGTTTATCATGTATTAGCAGTTGACAATAATTATATTCTTGAACAAAACATGCTTGCCACAAGAATGTATTAAAGCCCAATAAAATTGACAAGATAATAAAAACCACATGAATACAATCAGGACAAGAATTTAAACTATAATAATGCAGGATGAATCAAATAGCAATTCTTTAACTGGTAGAGTGCTGGAAGCCCATATTTGGGCTTTATTCTGAAGTGCTGGTACTGCAAATTAAAGGCTTCATATTTGTTGGATGTGCTTCATCTTATCTTTGAAGTGATATTATCTTTTATCTATTGACTAAAGTGAATTTTTTGATTTGATTGGTTGATAGATACGTGGTATGAGACCATATTCATTGAAACCCACGATACGTCCGCCCAGCCACAGACAAATTTCCCATACCCCGTAGAAGACGCATCATTCCAGTTTTACAGTGTACATGTATTATATTTTAATTTTTTTATCTCCAAAATATAGCTCATGACCCCTTATTGGAATGAGCTTGTCGAGTACCCTCCAATGTGGGGTTCATAAGCTATATTTTTTAGACAAAAAAGAAAAAAAGAAATTCAATAATTTTTTTATACTAGTCATATCGGCATATTTTCACAAACACTTTTGCACAAAAATTCCACAGAAACCTGTATGGCTCATCATTGGAAGATAAACGATCTCATGCTGTGTGTGTTCACACATGAAATAGATTGTACTTCTAAAACGGAAAGTCAATAGATAAATTCGTTACCCCGTGTCTGATCACGCACGTGGTACGGGTTTTAACCTACCCGAATTCAGTCTCCTATAGTGAGCCCAATTATTATATCAATAACTTGATTTGAATAAATTTGTATCTGGTTCTCCCATGGATGCTAAATCTGAAATATCAAAACATTCGGGTCTGGCTCAGATTTTTAAAATAATATTCCCTTTATTGCACAAAGTTGAATATCAGGTTCCAATAGTTATCCCAAATATTATATAAGTGCTGAAACTTCATGTAAACACATATTCGCATGGTCCTCCGATGGATGCTAAATAAGAAATATCAAAATATTCTAATCACTAGATCTGAAGAAGAAGATTTTTAAAGAACATTCCTTAAATTGCACTAAGTTCAAATTCGAGCTCCGATAGAGCCCAAAATAGATGTATGAACCCAGAGACCTAATTTGAACAAACTTAAATCTGACCCATCCTAGAATGATGCATACCAAATATTAAAAGATTTTGACTACTGGGTCTGGGCAAGATTGTAAAAGATTTTTTCTTAAATGGCACGGAGTTCAAATTCAAGCCCACACAGTGTGTCACAATGTTAACCCGGGACCTGATTTGAACAAACTTGGATCAGACCCACCCAAGAATGCTACATACCAAATATCAAAATATTTTTACCACTGGGTCTAGAGAAGGTTTTAAAATATTTTTGTAATATTTTATAGGTGCTAATATATCAGAGTCATGCCCCTCTGGAGCCCCTTGTGGCATGAAAACTTTATTTGAATAAACTTGAATTGATATATACAGAGCAACACCCATACCAAACTTGGAGTAAATCGGCCCCACAATTTCTGAGAAGTTGATAATAAAAGTTTACATCGGTTGGATGGACGACGGACAGTGATCACTTAAGCTCCCCCGAGCTTTGCTTAGGTGAGCTAAAAAATTGATATCAATTTTGGACAAATTAGGTCACATAAACTTAATCGTTAGTAGTACATTTCTTCTCAAAGGATAGGTATGCAAGATAATGATCCGGTCACATAAACAGATAATATCCTCTTTTGGTTATTATATGTTCTTCTGACAAAACATTTTAGCAGACCTGACATTTCAAATGTTTTGCAAAACCCATTTATCGTTCACCTGGTCTAAACCTTGATAACCTGTCAATCGTTCCCCTGTACTTGATTCTGGTAATCCATTAGGTAACCTAAATATATATGTATCGCAACTATGCTGATATATGAACTGTATCATAGCCAAGATCTTGTACCTATGGGCAATATCCTGATGAATAAAGATGTATCCTCAAGAACAATAATGAGGCTGTGTTGCAGCAATTCAGATACAAATTAGTTGCAATTATAACCCAGTCTTGACATGGGCTTAACATGCTGCAAAAGAGTATCACATCCATAATCATTATTTGTGGCAGAGACATGAATTATGGCCAATTCCTGATTTTGTATCTATCTTACATCTTGAGATGATCAACAGTTTAAAATGATGTTGAGCATCAAACAATCATCAGCATAGGTATTTGCATCTTCCTGAAGTATAGCTGCTCTGTTGGCCAATTATTGGCCAACAGAGCAGCTATACTTCAGGAAGATGCAAACACCTATGCTGATGATTGGTTGATGCTCAACACCATTCAACCATTCATTTGAACTAGATCATTCAACATGGCAGAATTTTCGTGTGACACATCGACAACTTGGCACAACCCATTTTTCGTTAGCGCGTTTTTCATTTTAGGTAACCTCCACAAGACCCAAACTGCCGTTCACCTCAAATCGACAGGCCTGTTTAAGCATCACGTGAAATTCAGAAACTTTTTATCATGTGGGTACCCATAATGGTCTGATTGAAAACTGACAGACCATAACAAAAGTTGCCTGCACAAGACATTAATATTCATTATAATTATTATGTAAATTAGTACTGCAATAAAATATTATTGTATTTTTTTACAAATGTTTTGTAATTTGCAGACTTCTCTGAATATGTGTCTTTCAAAACAAAGTTTTGGATCAAGCCAAGTACACAAGAGTCTATTTTCAGGTATTCAAGGTCTGATAACAATAAACTGCCAGAAGGCAGACTACTGCCTCAAAAAAAAAAAATTCACTTCAAATCACTTGGGGAAAAAACTTGAATGCCATCTCCAACTACAACTGCCTCTTCGAAACAGCAATCATCAGATGAAAATACACCAACTACAATTGCTTCTTTGAAACTGTCATCATCAGATGAAAATACAATCAACCTTGGAGCTGCAGATGGTTCAGAAGTGCTCTCTTTCTCTATTTCATCAATTGGTATGTCCTGAAATACAAATTTCATTGCATTGTAGATAGAATTAACAAACATTTCGCCAAAGTGACTCTTCATGGCATTTTAGTCTTCAATTTAGAGCCCTGTGAAGCAGGCATTTTCTAATTGGATCGAATCAAATCTCCGATCTTGAATCGACTCACAACAGCTGGCTTTTTTTGTTAAGTATAATTTCGTTCAAATTTGAGTGCTCAAAAACTATTAATTGTCCAAAAAATATTTATAAAATTTACTGGAAAATGTCTATGGGTATTCTCCAGTAAATTGAAACAATATTATATTTATAAATAGATATACCTAGTTGTGTAAATAAGTTTATTATACAGTATAAAAGTAACTATAGTTCAGATGATAATGGTTACACTATTGAACAAGTTGAAAAAAGAATAGCCAAAATTCTGCAGATTTGAATACAGTGGAGACCACTTAATTGGATATCTCTTAATTGTATATCCCTGTTCATTGAATATAATTTTCAAACACAAAACCATTTACCATACCTTCAGTACAAATTTGATCTGTTAATTGCATATGGGTTGTAGAGTAAACTCCTGTTAATTGTATATAAATTTTTGTAATATGTCGAAAACATTACTGTGACACGCACCAAATACCCCTCATTTATCAACCTTTCTGACCTCACTACATCCAATACAGGCATTTATTTTATTATATCTTGTTTGACAGAGCTCTATGAGCTCTGTCAAACAAGATATAATAGACTAAATGCTCAGTTTACCCCAGAACACAGGAAACTGACCAAATCCCTGTTAATTGTATACTCCTGTTAATTGAATAATTTTCACTGGCAAAATGGATATTCAATTAAGAGGATTCTACTGTATATACGAACTGATAGTCGGATTCAATATCAAACTCTTGTACAATAAGTGATAACGATATTAAACCGAGTCTCGAGGACTAATAATATTAAAACAAAAAAATATAGTTTACAGCCGTAATTCTGTAATGTGCTCTCAAGTAATACAATAAAAAAAATAAAAGAATGACATGCTCTACATAGAAAATTATTAATTATCAACACTTAAAAATTTATGGAGAAGGTGGGTTTTTAAAGGGTGATTTAAAGTAGTAAGGCTATGTGATGCTAGATTGTTGGGGTGCGTGACCTCAAGGATCTTGCAGGTTAACTAGGTTTGTATCATGAAATTAGGGTTGTCAAATAAGATTGTGTGATGTTATTCAAGGCTTTGTACTTGAGAAGAATTTTAAATTCGACCCTCTCTTCCACATGAAGCCGGTGAATTGTTTGATTGATTGATTGATATTTTATTTGCCAATACACTAGAAAATAGCAATATATACATTATAGTACATGTAATAAAAATATTGAATTTCAACAAGAAGAAATATTGCACATTGTACATTAAATTACAAAAAATCCAATTAATTGTTGCATTGTATACTGGCAGGGGAAGGCATATCCAGATTGGCTGTCTTCCTGCCTTTCCCTTAGAAAGAAGAAAAAGAAAGAGAAAGAAAGATCAATGGGTCTCATACAGCATGCGTGCAAAGTGTCGCTGATGGCCAACAGCGCAATGTCGCTCTCTTAATTCTGCTGACACCATTCCTCCCGTTATCATGGAAATAGTACAAGACTGAGAAGATCTATGAAATGGTTGGTGGGAGCTGAAAGAGAGGCGACATGGACGAGAAACCAGACAGCAACAATAATTACTGTGGACAACAAATCGTTAACCGTTTACCAAGGTAACCTCCTAAACCACCCCGCGCCCTTAATAGAAGTCCCTATTCACATTTTTGTTTGTTTTCACACTCTGCCTCAAAACCACGGCATTTGGTTCCTCATTGGAACGATCTCGTTGAGCTCGCGCCAATGGGGCGGGTGCATGAGCTATGTCCTTGAATTATAGGTTGCGAATGTATAGTTTTTCAAAAACTACGCCAAGAAGGCAATGTGAGCGGGGCTAGACAATTGATTAGTTTTTATGGCATCCAGATCAGCGGAGACAATCCGGACAATAAGGGTTTGAACAGGAAATGTCTTCGGAATAAGAGGAAAAAAACATTGTTGTTAGCTTTTTCTTGAATTCTTTCCTATTCTCTGTATTTCTGATGTCTAGTTCTAGCTCATTCCATAGCTTTGGTAGCTCAAATACCGGTAGTTTATCCAGAGTCTTGGTTCTAGTTTTGTGTCTGTGCAAAAGACATGCCTGACGAGTATTCATATTAGATTGCTTAGTTGAGAAGAAGTTTACAAATGAACCCGAAAGGTTTCCATTATTCCAATCAAGCATGAATAATAAGGCGTGTAGTTTGTATAAGTCTTTTAGCTTCAATATACTATCATTAATAAATAGGGGGTCAGTGTGGGCATTGTATTTCTTATTATTTATTATTTGTAAAGCTCGTTTCTGCAGTTTTTGGAGGCGATCACAGGATTTGGACGCACCCCATAAAGGAATTCCATAGATGAAGTGGCTCTGTATCAAAGTAAAATATAAAGTTTTCATAACATTATGAGAGAGAAACTTTTTGGCTTTATTGAGAACGAAGTTGGCAAGTCCGACTTTCGTGCAGAGGTGAGATATATGGGCGTTGTACGATAAGTTGTCATCAATATTTATACCAAGAAACTTTAAGGACTTCTCACTTTCCCCACTGCCAACCTTGCAGATTGCCCGATTGTTTATATAGACATTCTGATGAGTAACATTCCTTTCTCTATGACCAGGATTAAGTAAAATGTATTTCGTTTTCTTTTCGTTCAGGACTAGGCAATTGGCTGCGCACCAGTCAGATATATTTTGTAATTGCTAATTGAAATCTGAGATTAGGGCATATATCTCCGCTCCAGACTTATATACTTCTGTATCATCGGCAAACGATAAGACATTTAATGTAGTTGAATTACTTATGTCATTAATGTATATTAAAAATAAAATGGGACCCAATATAGAACCTTGTGGAACTCCACATGTCAGTTTAGTTAGATTTGATTTACTATCACCAAACGATACATACTGATTCCTGTTCTTCAGATAGCTTTTGAACCAACTAATAGCGTTACCTCTTATTCCATAATGTTCAAGTTTTTGGAGAAGGATGTCGTGACTTATAGTATCAAAGGCTTTAGAAAGGTCAAGAAAGATGGCTAAAGTGGTGTCCTTACTGGCTTTGTTATTTTCGACAGCGACATATTTTAATAATTGCATAATTGGATGTAGTGTGTTGTGCTGCTTCCTAAAATCATATTGGTGGTGATAGAGAATATCAAATTTGTTCAGAAATTTCATCAATCTGTCAAACATAAGTTTTTCTAAAATCTTTGAAAAAACAGGCAAAATACTTATTAGTCTATAGTTTGTGAAGTTGTTTTCATCGCCTGATTTAAAAATTGGGATTACTTTTGCAATTTTCATTCTGTCAGGAACTATTCCCTGGCTGAAGGAAATGTTCATAATATGAGCAAGAGAGTCGGCAACAGAATCTATCGAGTGTTTAAGGATACTCGATGAGATATTTTCACAGTCCTGTCTTGCTTTAGGCTTCATTTTAGTTACGATATTTATGATTTCAAAAGACGACGTTGGTAGAACAAACATATTATCTGGGAGTGGAGATTTCATGAATTCGATGAAAGGTTTTCGGGGATTCGTTATTTGTTTTGATGTCTCCTGTCCTATTTTTGCAAAGAAAATGTTGAATTCCTGAGCGATTTCGTTCGGGGTATTTATCTTGTTTTCACCCAGCTTAAAAAAAGAAGGTAAATTACTTTTGTTTTTGTTTCTGTTCAGAGCTTTATTTAGAATTTGCCACGTTTTTCGCAGATTGCTTTTATTTTCCAACAGGACATTTTCGTAATACATAGTTTTGCTTTGTTTTTTAATTCTGTTAAACAATCTACAGTAATTTTTGTAGTTTCTTACATTAAATTCTGTTGGACTTCTTATTTTTTTATGAAAAAATTTATTCTTGTTGTTGGCTGAGATTAAAAGACCTTTCGTCATCCAAGGCTGTCGTTTTATGTGTTTCTTATTCGTTTTTCACTTTGCAAAGGAAATGCTGATTCAAATGCGTTCATAAAAATGTTTAAGAAGTGTTCATAAGCAGCATTGGGACAGTTGGAATCCATAACTGGTGAAAAGTCACACTGGGACAGTAATACTTTGAAATATTCGATACTGGTAGGTTTTATTTCCTTGATAAAAGTGGCCTTGTACTATCTAATGGCATAATTACAGATTCAGCATAAAAGAGTGAAATTCTCACAGCACTGGGGTATTATGACATAACTGTGTCATGCACGTTACAATTCTCTTTCAAATACTTCTTTTTTGCTCACCCATAATTATAGTTTTTTATGGACCATATTTTTGTTCAGAAATTAAAATTACATTACACACCAAAATCACTTGTCGCATGACATATCATGTTATTGCCTTGGAGAATTTCCATGTGTGTGTGTTTGTATTACTAGCATAACATTCTTCATAGTACAGTCACCGTGGAGTGGTCATAAATTCATAATCCACGCTTGGGCAGTGATGTCCACGCATTCGTTTACCAGGAAATACAAATCATCATCAGCAAAATTTAATTTATGAAGCACCGGGTTGTACTGGGTTGTACCGGGTGCTTTATTAATTAAATTTTTGATGATTATTATTATAATCCGTGTTTGGAATC
This sequence comes from Pictodentalium vernedei, assembly GCA_031216915.1. NCBI lineage: Eukaryota > Metazoa > Mollusca > Scaphopoda > Dentaliida > Dentaliidae > Pictodentalium > Pictodentalium vernedei. Next base: position 126,154,411 of record CM062290.1, read on the forward strand.
TACAAACATTATTGCATCCGTGGAAGTATTGCCCACCCGTGGAAAGTGACCAGTCTACGGCGACTGCACTGTATGTGACAGTTAACTTCGCCTATACATGAGTTATGGAAGTGATTTTATCAAATAATGCAACTTCTTCAAGTAATTTCTTACCTTTTTTACAGTAATTACTGGGTTCATCTTCAGACCTGTTCCCTTTTTATAGGCAGTCTGTTCATTGATCCAGCACCACACTTGAATGGACTGATCTGTCTGTTCCCTGAAAAAAGCAAAGTAGGGCTTAAAAAGTCAAAAATCTGTTTCTCGGGCCCTCCTGCATGGTCCTTTTGACTGCTGCATGTGCTCTTTTTATAACCAATGCAAACTGGAAATTGTTTTTAGTCAAATTGTTCAAGTTATTGCACTAACAAGCTCAAAATTGATAAATGACTAATTAAGGCCCATAACTCTGTAACAAAAATTCGGGTCAGGTCAGTTTTCGAACTCGCTTGAGATATTATTGCAAAAGACCAGTATGAAGAATATTAGTCAAATCGGAGAACGTTTGTTCAAGTTATTGCACTAACAGTGTGTGGACGCCCAGGTGCCCACCCGCCCGGAAGGCGGAAGCACACCGACTGTTGCAAAAGCATAGGTCTTGATTGTTAACATAACTCGACCAAAATGGTTTATGTCTGATATTTTACCCAAGTTAATAAAATTGATAAAAGTGTCCCTTGAGTGCAACAAGGCTTCACAATGCTTTAAAATACACCATAGTAGTAGTGTATGTTCCCCTACAGGTCTATTCTGGGGGACCTCGGTGGGGGACCTCGGAAGTGACGTCATGTCACGTGACGTAGTGGCGCCATGTTTGGTTCTCATGGTAACCCGCGTGAGCGGCCATGTTGTGACGTCATCTCCATAGTGATACGTGGTGTTAGTGCGCATGCGCAGCGCGTGTTCTCGTCCATTTTGTTTACTGGAAGCCGCCATCTTGGTTTCTATGGCAGCACGTGATTGCTATGTTACCAATGGCTTCTAACAACACAGGGGTATGTTCGGGGTGTGTTTCTTTGTAGAAGAGTAAATCTGATTACCACAAACAACCCGACAATCCCTCCAAATCACCAAAATCCACCCAAAATCACCGAAATTGACTTTATTTCCCCATGTTATTGGTTTTATTGACTTAGCACGTAGTGCCATAGTGCTAAGGGGGTATAAGGGGGTCGTTCGATTGAACAGGAGTAATGTTCTGGCTTAGAATTCTCCCAGAATCCCTTTTTGGATCCCTATCCCATGACGTGTTTTTTCCCTATTAAGAATAACACGTAGTGCTATAGGACAAATTTACCCAGAATTCTCCGCTTCTAACCAATCAGATTGCTTGATTTACCATAATCTGTATGCAGAGTTATCTCCCTTCTGTATAACAAAAGCAGTCCCAAAACCAATAAGCTATCGAGCAGTTACTGATAAGTCATTGCTCGAACGAACGACTCGAAGCTCATCGAGCAAATGAGCCTTAGAGCAATTGCTCGATCGAGTGACTCGGCATATTACTCGAATGACTCGAATCCCATCGAGCAATAAGGATAAGAGTCGTAGTAAAAATACCTCAGTGAGGTCCAATTTACTACGACTCTTATCCTCACTTCAGAAAAAAAAGGGATTCTCCACAAAACACCCCAATTTCGGCACCCCTTTTTTGAAAAACATATGGCCTTCGGCACCCCTTTTTTCTGAAATGAGGATAAGAGTCGTATTAAAAATCCCTCGATGAGGGATTTTTAATACGACTCTTATCCTCATTTCAGAAAAAAGGGGTGCCGAAGGCCATATGCTTTTCAAAAAAGGGGTGCCGAAATTGGGGTGCCTGGGATATTGCCATTGATATAGGTTTTTATTATACAGAAGGGAGATAACTCTGTACGATTAAGTACAGGTTATGGGAAATCAAGCAATTGGTTAATTATAATTTATATAAATGATCTAGATAAATGAAACAACAAGAGTACTCGGAATAAGGTAGGAACTACTGGTATTATGTACCACCTTACCAGTAACAGGATGATACAAAGTATTTGGTAGGTTAATACTATGAACGGTGAGGATGTGACCTATAGGGGAATATACCAACCATACTCTGCTGCCGTTCTGTATTACCAGGCATTGACCCCACCCCAGAATACCGCTCAATAATATGAAGCATCTGGTGGATCAGTAGTACCAATGGCCAGCAAGAGACCTACAGGGATATGTACAGCCTATGCTATTCTACCGTTCTAAACTACCAAGCATTACCCCCACCCCCACAAAATCACTAGGTCTACCATAACGTACTACATATACCAGCCATATAATAAAACAAAGCAATCGGTTGGTTAATAGTACCAAGCACTAACAGGGGCCTATAGGTGTATATACCGCCCATACTATAGTACCGTTCTAAACTTCCAGGCAGTACCCCTACCCACAATACCTCTATGCCTAACATTGCATACTACCTATACCAGTCATAGGATAACATGAAGCATTAGGTGGATTAATAGTACTAAGGGCCAGCAAGAGACCTACAGGGATATGTACAGCCTATATAGTATCCTCAGATAAGTATCCTATAAAAGGTATCCATGATAGGTATCCTCAATTTAGTATCCTCAAAAGGTATCCTCAACTGATACGTGGCCATGTCATAGGTATCCTCAAATACTGAAATGAGTCGAAGAGTCGTTCGAGGAGTCACTCGAACGAACAATTGCTCGTTGGCTCATTTGTTCGATGGGATTCGAGTCGTTTGAGCAATAGTTGCGAGTCACTCGACATGAGACGGAATCCCACTTATGGAATCCCTTTTTGGAATCCCATTTTCGAAAACGCCTGTGGCTATGGAATCCCTTTTTCTGAAATGAGTCGTCGAGTCGTTCGAGGAGTCACTCGATCGAGCAATTGCTCGTTGGCTCATTTGCTCGATGGGATTCGAGTCGTTCGAGAAATATGCCGAGTCACTCGATCGAGCAATTGCTCTAAGGCTCATTTGCTCGATGAGCTTCGAGTCGTTCGAGCAATGACTTATCAGTAACTGCTCGATAGCTTATTGGTTTTGGGACTGCTTTTGTTATACAGAAGGGAGATAACTCTGCATACAGATTATGGTAAATCAAGCAATCTGATTGGTTAGTTATTATCTAGATAAATGAAACAGCAAGAGTACTCGGAATAGGGTCAGAACTAACAAGAATAAACAAGAAATTGCTAAATATAGTAATAATAAGGTAAACTGTTTCACCTAATAGGCTCTTCTACGCTACTGGAGTATACTCTAGAACAAAGGAACAGGGTCAGATAGACGAAAACTATTGCATATATAGATAGAAGCGGAGAATTCTGGGTAAATTTGTCCTATAGCACTACGTGTTATTCTTAATAGGGAAAAAACACGTCATGGGATGGGGATCCAAAAAGGGATTCTGGGAGAATTCTAAGCCAGAACATTACTCCTGTTCAATCGAACGACCCCCTTATACCCCCTTAGCACTATGGCACTACGTGCTAAGTCAATAAAACCAATAACATGGGGAAATAATGTCAATTTCGGTGATTTTGGGTGAATTTTGGTGATTTGGAGGGATTGTCGGGTTGTTTGTGGTAATCAGATTTACTCTTCTACAAAGGAACACGCCCCCGAACATACCCCTGTCTTGTTAGAAGCCATTGGTAACATAGCAATCACGTGCTACCATAGAAACCAAGATGGCGGCTTCCAGTAAACAAAATGGACGACGGAAGCTCGTATCACCCTAAGAACACGCGCTGCGCATGCGCACTAACACCACGTATCACTATGGAGATGACGTCACAACATGGCCGCTCACGCGGGTTACCATGACAACCAAACATGGCGCCACTACGTCACGTGACATGACGTCACTTCCGAGGTCCCCCACCGAGGTCCCCCAGAATAGACCTGTAGGGGAACATACTCTACTACTCACCATCACCCATGCTATTTTGTAGATATTGAAGCCTAAAACATATAACAAACCAAGAACACAAACTTTTGATGGCAATGAAATAATTACAAGGGAAACTGGAGGTGGTGTGATAAACGAAGCCGGGCGTTGATGGACGTTATCAGCCCGTGTGGGAGGTCCACGTAGAGAAGTGTCCGCTTCCGTGCCGAACATTTTGCCCTCTATTCCTCTTTAGAGGTGGGTGGGGGGTTCTTATGTATTGCCATATCGTAAGATAGGGATGGGCGCCCTTATGTACTACTTCCATAGGAGATAACTGTGGTAGGTGTTTAAGGTATGGTCACTGCAGATAGACCTTAGATCAGCCCTCAATAGGTCGAAGGTTCAGGGTTCAGAATAGAAAATGGCGCTTCCTGTGGTGTGCATGGGTGTGATTCATACGGTTTATAGCTCAGGGCTGAACACCTGTAGACACTATTTCCATAGGAGGTAAATGTGGTAGATTTTTGATATATGGTCGGTAAGAACAATGGAGCATTGAAAGCGATAATATTGCAGAGAATTTACTCTTTACTTTATGTTCGATCTTAGTTAGTTGAGGGTGACTTGTATGAGCACCACTGGAAAATATTGAAAAACTGTACGTAGTGCCGGAGGCAATTATCCAAAACTGTCAGAATTGAATCGATTGTCGATCGGTCACGCCGAAATCGATTAGTATTTTTCGTTGTCGAAGAATCGGTAAATTTTACCCCGTTTAGACGTTTAATAATTAAAAACAAAATTGATGAAAAAACTATTGTTTCTGAAAGGTAAAAGGTCAAGAACGTCGACGTTAAACCTCAAGACGCCGTTAGAAGCATTTGTCTTTTAGGTACATTCAAAGCATTGATGTTCTGAACTTTTGAACCGTCAGTGTAATAATCAAGACCGGTCGGCAGTTGCGAACTTGCGAAGTTCGCAAGTGTCGACCGGTCTTGATTATTACACTGACGGTTCAAAAGTTCAGAACATCAAAGCTTTGAATGTACCTAAAAGTGGATCGTCTTCATTGTTTTCTTGAGGTAGGTCAACTGACTTGATCTTCATTTTAACGACTTCAAAGAGAGTGGTGGGGGTCATATAGGTATGATTAATCGATTATTTGCGACGATTAATCGATTCCTGAATTAAAAAATCGTGACAGCCCTAGTCGTTTCACTTCTTGTCGCTTCGAAGCCGCCATATTGTATACATCCAAACAAACGTCTATAAACAAACGTCTACCGCCGTAGTTACCATACAGTGTTTAACGTTTAACGCGTTTTCGTGTTGTCCAAAACATTTTGGGGCGAAATGTTCATGTTCATTGACACTTTCCTCCATTCATACAATAATAATAGTAATTTTAAAACAAAGGTAGTGGTGAAAAGGGATGAGCAGCAGCCACCACAACAGCAGAAAGAACAGCGGCAACAGTAGTATTAGTAGCAGAAGAGTAGCAGGAGTATAAACGATCTGAGCGACGTTATGACCTGAATGAAATGCTTCCAGACAAATCTGTACGATGCAAGAATATAAATAGACCGCCGAAGGTGATATTTATCTTTAACCCTTTACCCAACGCAGACGATTTCAAAATTTATTATTTTAAATATCATTTTTTAAATTTTTTCAAAAAATTTCAACAAAACCATATCATGTGACCCCTCTTTGGAACGAGCTCGACGAGTTCGTTCCAAAGAGGGGTCACATGATATGGTTTTGTTGAAATTTTTCGAAAAATAATATTTTTTCAGCTGCTGAATTTGCATATTACACGGGCGGATGTGGGCGGATGTGGGCGGATGCGGGCGATTCGTTGGGTAAAGGGTTAAAAATATCAGCTTCGTCCACTTAATTCAAGTTTAATCGTGGCACATATACATTACCATGGCCATGTGATGTCCTGTAATTTGCATTAGATTCGAGGTTGTGTTTAAAATTGGATCGCAACGAGCCCGCAAGGGCGAATTGTGATTCGATTGTAGCCTAAACGCGACCTCGAATCTGACACAAATTACAGGACATGCACATGGTCATGATAATACATTTATCTAACAATCCCGTTACATAAAGCTCGTTTCCTCCGTTTTTCAGTTTAAACTGGGTTGAAATTGTTTTTTCCGAGCTCTTAGGAGAAAATTAGGTTGATTGTTAGATAAAAAAATCAGAACACAACTCAGGTGGAGAACAGGGGCGAGGGAGGAGTCAATGAACCTTGTTGGAGTCGTTCCTATTTCAGTCACCCGTACTCAACTCTCGTTTTGTTCTGTCTCTTTGATTACTCATAACCTACTGTAATATCTTGCATTCTCGTGAAATCAAGTCATGGCTGCTGGAGAGCAGCCATGACTTGATTTGATGAAAAAATTAATAAGGTTTGGCATTGGTAACGCATTGGTAAGATCTTATCGCGTAATTTACAAATTAAGTAGTTGAAATCCCCTCCCCCTCCAAATAAAATCAATAAAACCATACCTTGTAATCCCTTGATGGAACGAGCTCGCTCCAGCGACTGGTCACATGATATAGTTTTGTTGAATTTTTTTGAAAAAGAAAAACTGAAAAAATATATTACTGAAAATAATAAATTTTGTTATCCTGTGCGTTGGTAAAGGGTTAAGAAATCATTTTCCTTTATTGCCCCCTGTATGAAAAAGAACGTCGTTCTCTAGCCCGACAGTTACAAACGATTGCCGTCGACGGATGTGACTTAAGGGATGAGAAAACCTTTGCAAGTTTACTGGAAACATCTGACAACGACTTATCGCCACCTATTATACAATTCGCGAGGGGGGCGCGGTGGCTCAGTTGGTAGAGGTGCAGGCTGCAAGCCGAGAGGTCCTCGGTTCGAATCCCAACTGCGGCAACCGCGATGTGTCCTTGGGCAAGACACTTCACCCCCATTGCTCACGTGGGGGCACGGTGACGCTGTGTCCGAAGCACGTCGATGGTGCACCTGTCTTCAACCAATGCTAACCCTGCTTGTATGGAGTTGGTATGTTGGGGAGCAGACAGTTGCTCGCCGTTGCTCGGTGGTTCTCTCCGGGTACTCCGGCTTCCTCCACCCGTAAAAATGTCACGGTCATGGTTAGCCATTGTGCAGAAATATGTGACCTTAAGACACAAATAAATAAATAAATAAATACTAAATATACAATTCGCGCACTCAGCCTACCAACGCCGGTTGGATCTGCAACGAACGATCTTATAAACCTGTATCTCTGCGGTGTCAGTGGTTGTGGAACGACTGGGTCGATATTAGTATCTGTCTATTTGTTTCTCTTTATATATTTATTTGTTTCAAGCTGTCTCTTATTGAATCCCCCCAAAAAATCTATTTTACTATGTGCCATTTTCATAAATTTCATTAATCATTTTGTGTGCGTGTGAGTATGTGGGTGTGTATGTGTATAGGTGTGTGCGTGTGTGTGGGGGGGGGGGGGGTAGGGGTGTGTAGGAGTGTGTAGGGGTGAGTGTGTGGTAGTAGTGGTGGCGTGTTGTGCATGTGGGAGGGTGTGCGTGTAGGTGTGTTTATGTGTGGGGGAAATCCGTGTTTGTCTGTGTGTGTGCGAGGGGGGGGGGGGGGCATGAACCCATGTTCGTGAACCTACACCTGTCAATTCGCTGAATGACTGAAATTTGTGTGCGTGTTTATGTGTGAAAGGGTGGATGTACATGAGTGTGGTTCTTCATATATATTCGTATATATGGATGCTATACCCTGTCCGTTAATCTTGTCTGGTATTATTTGTCTATTATCATTTTGTGAGCTTTATGTCATTGTTATATGTATCATTGTATGGAACTTACAACAATAAAGTTATTGTTTACAAGAGACTAACCACTTATAAGGTAAGTTTTGTTAACAAGAGCTAGGAACAATCCTCCATGGAAAAACAGTGTATTTTGTACTGATCAGGAAACCCTGTTTCTCTGTAGCGGACAGAATTCATTGCTTATTTTATTACATAATGCAGTTATACACTAGCTTAATTATACAAAACCTTTGATAATGCAAATGTAAGGTTGATTTGACTTTGACCTTACTTCCGAAGTTGAGCTGAGGAAATAAGCATGTGTCATAAAGTGAACTGCTGGCTAATGATCATTCGATAAGTATAATTAATCGACACAGATAGACGTGGACATCCGGTCACTTGGATTGCAATCGTTTATAAATCAGGTTACATAAGTAATCCGGGCGCTAATGGTCAAGCGGTCTCCAACTATTGTAATAATGAGTCAGACTCCTATTTCGAGATAAAAATCTCGCCTAACATCTATAAAATATCGACAAGCCAGAAAACGAGCAGACTATCATCTGAAAAATGAGGTCCACAGAGGGTGAATTTGGTGATGCTACACTGCACAACAGGGTAGCATCACTAAATTTACCCTCTGTGGACCTCAACCTGAATCAAGGTCTCAAAAATAATCAGAAAGAGGTATCCAGGGGATAAACTGGCCCACTATATGGGATAGCATCAGCAAATTCCCCCTCTGGGGACCTCATTCTGCAAATGACAGACTGCTTATTTTCAGGCTTGAATATCAATAACATTAAATACATTTATAAATATTTATAAATATATCAAATTATTGATATATTTTGAATTATTTTTAAAGTAGAACACACCGGTAGGTCCAAGGGGAATTGGTCTTTTGTGAATTGGCCCCGTGGGAGTTGGTCCACAGGGAATTGGTCTAGTGGGAATGAACCAACAAATTGTACCTGTCAATGAGGGTAGTGGACCTACCCAATGAGCTGCAACACGTGAGTGGCGGTATTAAATGCCCGAGGAACAGATGAAGGATTCACTAACTGCAGACAACTTGCGGGGCTGCGGACAGGGTCCTGTTGACTCCTTCGCTCCTCTTCCTTTGCGGTTTCTAGACGTCGAAGAATACCCATGTATTGCTAAAGGGATCGTAAGGGGTTAGTTTACTCCACGTCGTCGCTGCGCTCATTCGGCGCTAAAAATCTTCGATTTACGATAAAAATCAACAGAATCATCAACAACAGGTCTTATTACTCTAAAGGGTGCGTTGGTTTAACCCTTTACCCAACGTAACAAGAAAAACCGGTCAGCACTATTCTCAAAAATCGCCAATTAATTTTCATTATTTTTTCATTTTTTGTCTCAAAAATACAGGTTATGACCCCTCGTTGGAACGAGCTCGTTCCAATGAGGGGTCATAACCTATGTTTTTGAGACAAAAAATGAAAAACATTAGTTATTGAAGAATTTTTTTTGCAAGTGTCGTCTGCTTTTCATGTTAGGTAAAGGGTTAACCCTAATTTGCCTAACGAATGGGCAGCATCCTCCCGCGTAATATACAAATTCAGCAGTAGAAATTATTTTTTCAATAACTTTCAACAAAGCCATATCATGTGACCCCGCTGAGCCCGTTCCAATGAGGGATCACATGAAATAATTTTTTTAAATTCAAAACTTTGAAAACATATTATTTAAGATAACAAAACTAACCCCACAGGCGAGCAAACCTAAAAATTACATAGCGCCCTTTAGGCGTCATAGTCAACATGGTGAGCCCACAGTGATCGCATTTTGATATCCTTTGTTTACACCATGCCCCAAATGTATCTGAGTCAGGACGGGAGGAGGGGGGGGGGGGGACAAATTGCGTGAACATGGGTGGGATGAGTGGGTGGTCAAGTGCCAAAAATGTGTGTAAACAGTTATTGCATTTTTTTCCTTTTTCAAGGTTATGGAATCTTTTGTGCCACAGACATCAAGGTTATGGAATCTTTTGTGCCACAGACAGTAACAAAATGTCACCAATTGACCATAAACGCCCATTTGGAAGCATTATTAACAAAAGTAATCCCCTCAATATAAAAAATATTGGAGAATTTCGCCACAAACTGGCTTCAGGTTGGGGGTGGGTGTCCGATAATTAACGGAAACAATTGTCCGACATGTTTCTCCTGAAGTCGACGAAAATATCTATTCAGAACATAATTCATCCATATTCGAATTTTTTATGGAACAATCTATAAACAAAAGGTCTGATTTAACGAAAACAAAAAAGTCGTTTTAATAGCTGTCCTGCTATGTAGATGCCATAACAAACACAAAACATAAGGTTTGCTCTTCTTGAGCCAGAACAAAAACAAGTTCCCATTTACTCAACCAATATCTGCAGCCCACACATGGTTACCATTATAAGCAGTAGTAAATTAAGGGCACAGGTGTCACAATGCTCACATATGTCTGTATAGCCATGATTTACAGCGACTGGACTGTTCGAAGTGCATTTGAGTGATAAAAACAGGGAAAGCTTATTTAAATTTGATTTAGAATCAAAGGTTTCTGGGAAAAAAGAAAAACTGAGTTTTATTTGCAAGGTACGCACAAAGAAAGTAGATTTGTAAGAATATTAATCTACACATTTAGTTTATCTGATCTGGTTTGATTGGGGCTTTACATCGCTTTCAACAACTATGGTTATATGATGGCTATATCACCACATTGTTACTTCCCAAGATGAAGGTAGAATTACTCAAACAGATCCATGGATAGCTTAAGGAATCCACCAACCACTGGGTGGAACTTACAAGCTCATCCACACAGAGACCCTAATATAAGGCTGGAACAAATTCCTCAGAATTTGCTACATCAAAATAGGGAAATGTCTATGTGAACAGCCAGGCCATCGATGCTATGCATTAACAACTTGGCTACCAAATCTGTACCTATTATACCCTGGCCCGCGTGGTATTCAAGCTATACAGTAATGTGTCTCTGTGAACTGATCTAAGTGTTGAATGTATATCAAAAACAGTAAAGGTCCGAGTATAGACCCCTGAGGTACACCGGCATGGATGGGTCTCCATGACGATGACTCCGAGGCTATCACAACTCGCTGCGACCTATCCGCAAGGTACGATTTTAGAAATAGAAGTAGTTCTCCTGAAACACCAATACTCTCCAGCTTGTGGATAAGACCAGCATGCCATACCTTGTCAAACGCCTTACTGACATCACAGAAAACTACCCTAACTTCTTTGCCTTCATCAAGCGCGCGACAGAATTCATCATATATGTCAGTCAGTTGGGGGACGGTTGAATCTCTAGGTGTAAAACCCGACTGAAATTGACTAAGGACATTATTTTCACCCAAGAACTGCCACAATCGTTTGAAGACACATTTTTCAAATCATTTACCAACACAGCTGATCAACGATATCGGGCGATAATTACTAACTGAGTTTGAGGGTTGCTTTTTTAAGATTGGGGTGACATTTGCTTTTTTCCATAATGTAGGAAAGTATGAATTATTCAGTAATATGTTGAATAAAATTGAGAGTGGTTCGCAGAGAGAGGATTTACATTCGTATAGGAGACGCGGGCTTATTTGATCTGGACCAGACGCCTTGGATACCTTTATCGACTTCATTGCGGCAAAAACTTCACTGCAATGTAGGGTGATGCTATCAATACACTGGGAAACACGGGGTGGTGGTTCTGGTAATGAGGCATTCGAATCATCAACTGTTGAGATAGAACAGAAGTATTCATTGAATACTTCAGCTTTCTCAACACTTGAAGAATATATTTTGTTTAGATGAATCAGGGTGGGAATTTCTGTTGCGTTATAGCTACCGATTAGTGTTTTTAGGGTCTTCCACCACAGTGATGCTGGGGTTGCATTACTTCTCAGGGTGGACTGGATTTTTGAAAGATGCTGGGCTTTGGCCTTCCTGATGGCCGATACAACCTCGTTCCGTTTAAGTTTGTATTTGGCCCAGGCGTATGGGAAATTGGTACGTTTAGCAATCCGATACAGACGTTTTCTCTGTCTCATTAATAGTCTTATTTCATTGTGCATCCATTTCGGTTGATCCCTTCTCGATGTAATAAATTTATTGGGTATATGTTTGGATGCATCATAAACGATATAACCAACGACTTACTCAGCAGTATTCGCCTCTTCGCAGATGATACGTCCTTATATCTAATTATTGAAAACCCAGAGCAAGCCGCGGCCATAATCAATAATGATTTGGTTACAATCGAGCATTGGGCCAAAACATGGTTGGTCGAGTTCAATCCCAATAAAACTGAAAGTATGCGTGTATCACGTAAAAACAATCCCATCTTTCACCCACCCTTATATTTAGGTGACTCACAGATATCAGAAGTTTCTGACCACAAACACTTAGGGCTCATACTAAATAACACATGTACATGGAACAACCACATTGACCACATTTGCTCCAAAGCCTGGTCTCGCGTAGACTTGTTGAGGAGACAGAAATTTAACCTCGATCGCAGTGTCCTGGAAAAAATATATTTTGCCTTTATTAGGCCTCTTCTTGAATACGCCGACACTGTCTGGGATAATTGTTCTGCTACCAATGTTGCGGAACTGGAAAAAATACAAATTGCAGCAGCAAGAATCATCACCGGAGCAACAGTTAGTGCCAGTAAGTCTTTGATATATTCCGAAACACGGTGGGAATCCTTGCAAGAAAGACGACACAAGCACAAACTAATTCAGTTCTTCAAAATGTATCACTATATGTCGCCTCCATACATTTCCAACAAAGTTCCCCCACTTATCTCCTTGACGAATTCCTCACATGGTCTCAGAACTAGTCAAAACCACCGAGATCCCTTTTGCCGAACGCAATTGTATAAGTCTTCTTTTATCCCCAGCGTTACTGACCAGTGGAATAAGTTACCGTTACCTGTCCGCGAGAATTCATCATTGACTAACTTTAAAGCGTTTCTCAGTAATGGTAGCCAAAGACCACCTAAGTTCTATAGCAATGCGAAATCCCGTAGGGCTCAAATATACCAGTGTAGGCTGCGACTGCGTTGTACTAGTCTCAGTTCCCACCTTTTCGACAATCACTTATCAGCCAGCCCCTCCTGTCAGTGTGGTCAACGTGAAACTACTGATCACTTTTTCTTTCATTGCCCTTTGTTCTTAAACGCTCGTAATTATACGATTAATTTACTCCCATGTGTAGTAGATACGTCAACACTTCTGTTTGGCTCTGAATTCTTGAATAATGAGGACAACCAGTTTATCTCGGAAGTGGTACATGACTTCATTTTATCTAGCAAGCGATTCCAATAAGTTAAAGCTAAATAATACCCCCCCCCCCCCCCCCACACACACTCCATCCCCACTCCTCGTGGGAAAATCAACTCTGAAATAGCAATTGTTCACTGTATCAGACAGGTGTTGCTTTGCTGGCATAATACGACCCATTGACCAATGCCAGTTGTGGAATGCCCCCTCACGCCTTCCAACTTTTAACCCCTCGTGGTTTATTTACACCTAATTTGTGACTAACTCAACTAGAAGCTAATAAATTGCCTACTTGCGATTATTTTGAGCATTAATTCTATTTAGCAGACTTTCGGCATGTACTTCGTCTGTATTAACTTACTTATTCTCAAGACATTGTAGGATATACATATTGTTACCATCTGCGTGTACGTGCAAAATGTGTGTCGGAGTCTTGCTCCGGTTCCTGAGGATAGATCTTACCTTGAGTTCGGCTCATCGTAAGCTGTCCATTGAAGGCTCGAGCGTGACTTCGATACATGCTCATTTGCATCCGCATAATGTGATAAGTTCCATGTATTCAAGCTGATTTCATTTCATTTCATTCCATTATATCTTACTGTTTTTGTTTTTACTTTTTTTTCTTTTTTTTTTTCTTTCCTTTTTCTTCTTTCTATTTATCAGCGCTCCTGTTCTTCCCGCTTCTTTCTTTCTCTTTCTTCCACTTTGAAGTTTAAACAATCCCACACGTCGTTGTCTGGCGGTCGGGGCGCCTTCCTCTGTTCCGTATTTTTTTTTCTTTTTATTGTAAAGTTAATGAAGTTAACAGTCAAGTTAGTTAGTTATAACTTCATTTACAATGGGGGGAACGTCTCGGCCGTCATGTCACGACGTGTGGGTTCCTCCGCTGATTTGTACCACCTACAGGAGTAAGTTATAAGTTGTCAGGGAGACGACTTACATAAGCTTTAGCTTTCTGTCGAATCCCTCTTTTACATAGTAATCTGATTTCCTTGCTTTGTGTATACTATTGTATCTAGTGTTGTTCAGAATATTTGTTATCCTCTGTTATTGTGAAATGTATACACATGCCATTTGCTGAATAAATATTGTTTAAACTAAGTGTTGAAAGATGCACAAGCCAGAAAATAAGCAGACTGCATCTGCAAAATGAGGTCCCCAGAGTGTGAATTTAGTGATGCTACCCTGCACAGCAGGGTAGCATCACTAAATTTACCCTCTATGAACCCCAATCTGAATCAGGGTCTCAAAACTAAACAGAAAGAGGTACCCAGAGGATACATTGGCCCACGGTACCACTGTATGGGATACCATCATCAGATTCACCTTCTGGGGACCTCATTCTGCAAGGGTCAGACTGCTTATTTTCAGGCCTGAAAATGCATCTGATAAAGTAAATGAAAACATGTTCGAAGATAAAAAAAAAACATCAGTGTGCATTATGCGTTTCGAGTTGGTGTGCGAGTGCCGAAGTTTTGTATATATGAGAAGGGGTGGGTTCCAAAAATGTCATGGAAAAATACGCAGGAAAGGCTGTATGGGTAAAAAAATCTGCAAAATAAAAATTTTCACCTATGTTCACGCATTCCCCCACACCCCCTTACGAAACCCTACAAATAGGTGACATATTTTATGCTCAGTTCAGAAACCATAGGCGCACTGATTGTGAGCTTCCTCTCTGTCGGGAATCGTAAATCAAAATTGGTATAGCAGTGAAGTGCATCATCATGTTTGTGGTATTTATCACCGAAGCATGTTCAGATCATTAAAACCATTTACCCAACGTAACGGCCAAAACCGGCCAGCGGTATTCTCAAAAATCGCCAATTAATTTTCATTTTTTGTCTCAAAAACATAGGTTATGACCACTCATTGGAACGAGCTCGTCGAGCTCGTTCTAATAAGGGGTCATAACCCACGTTTTTGAGACAAAAAATGAAAGAAATTCGTTATTCAAGAATTTTTTTGCAAGTGTCGTCTGCTTTTCATGTTAGGTAAAGGGTTAAAGACTGATAGAAAAGACTAATTTACTGTTGTTATATTGCATTGACAATCTTTCCTATTCGCATTGAGTCCAATTTAATTTCAATTGTTTTAAATTTGGCACATTTTTTTCTTCGTTGTTTGACAGCAAGCCTCTCTCGTAGCAGTAACTGTTGTTAACAAGTTGCCTTTATTCACTGTTTCCCTCCATTGTTTGAGTTCTGTTCAGTACGTTAATCAGACCCCTGATTAAGACGCGGTGAAAGCTAACTTTAATATTAAAACCCAGTAAACCTGCTGTGATATGACTCATTTATTATATTGTATATATAGCGTCGATCATAAGTAAGAATTCAGCCATAGTTTGGATTTCCAAACGTTACTCTGCTTCATGTTGTTGGGAAATCTCACGAGCAATTGCTGGAATATTGTTCGGATATCCAGCAAGCCCAGTTGTTAAATGTTTATTGCTGTGAGATATTTGGAGTACCAGATTCGCCATTAAATTGTTATCATCTTTAAATTGTCCCTGAGTCTTCAGTTGAACTCCAGAGTTACACAACAGACACCGACAGTTATTCCCCACGGCTATATATTTGCCAAACGGTACCCCTAAACCAGACGGTTGTGGTACCCCTAAACCAGACGGCTGTAAAGAGCTTGGAAATCCTGCAGAACGATGCAGGTCGATGGATAACGGGGTCGAGTAATGCCGCAGCACTAGAGGCAATTGGGGGTGAGCTTGGGTGGATGAGGATCAAAGACAGGATAGACTTATTGAAACTCGGTTATCTTAATCATTTGGTAAATCTCCCCGACAGCCGATGGTGCAAAGTAATGTTCCTGAGAATTTTCTACTCAAATATCAAGACAGGGTGGATGGTCCAAGTGAGGGTACTAATAGAGAACTACTCATTGGAGATCTCGGACCTAGACGTTGGGGCAAATCAGGGTAAAAAATCGTCAGAGAAAGGGTCATAGAGGATGGTAACCGTAATTGACGAGAGGGAGTCAAATCAAAGAGGTCTTTAGGTGGTATGTGTGATAAAGAGAAGCCTGGTTTTGAAGAGTACCTTGATGGTACCTTTGGGGGGCACTATTGTTCAAGCTGAGGTCGCGGTCCCTGGAGCTGAGGAGAAAATTGGGGAAAACGGTGAAAAGGAGTGCCAGATGTGTAATTTGGGCGTGGTGAAGACCCTGGAACACTTTCTTCTAGAATGCCCAAAATACCAGTCTACAAGAATAAGGTTCACTGGAAGTATAATGGGGAAGTGGGATGGGAGAATGAAGGACATGTGATTAGTGGGAGACTCAAAGCAGAGGGTTAATACGCTAATCGGAGAGATTAGGAAGAATGAGGCAAGGGATGTCATCAAGCAGTTCGTCTCCGAGTGTTGGGAGGAGAGAAGAAGCGTGGGAATAAGGAGGCAGTTGGGAGTACATGGGTAACCAAGGCCTTCTCATCCGAGAACCGCGACAAATCAGCGGCCGACCAAAGTGCTATTATTATTACGGGACAAGCGCAATTTGAGAAAAACGACTGGCGATGATTATAGCTGGGCGGTTTTGATTTTTCAAATTCAGCTTCGGCTCGCTTTCTGGAAAAAAAAAACTTGGTTTCGGTGCAGTTTTTCTTAATGTTAAGTACATATAGTAAACAAAACTTGAGATCCCGTAACTTGGAAAAGGACTGCAATAATTTATACCACACCACTCACCACAAAAAGCCATATCTGTAAGTAACACCATCCGGTTCGGCCTAAATTCACTTTGATTATTCTCAGGGATTCTGTGGGATCTGAGCTAAGCTTACTGTGTCAAAAAAGAAAGGTTAACCCTTTACCCAACGAATCGCCCGCATCCGTCCGCGTAATATGCAAATTCAGCAGCTGAAAAAATATTATTTTTCGAAACATTTCAACAAAACCATATCATGTGACACCTCTTTGGAACGAGCTCGTCGAGCTCGTTCCAAAGAGGGGTCACATGATATGGTTTTGTAGAAACTTTTTGAAAACTTTTTAAAAATGATATTTAAAATAATAAATTTTGAAATCGTCTGCATTGGGTAAAGGGTTAAGGTAGCAAATGAATAAAGTTCATGTATTCTATACTGTGTTCTCGGTGTCACAATTCTCCCTTTTTTGACTTGTCCGGTGAACGAGTCAATAATGGAGCACGTGTGACAATGAGAGCAAGACGTGTTTGCTCCTTTGCCCGATAGACTTAGTAACGGGAGTCCACATGGGTTACTAAACCAGTTCCCATCCACTAAGATGGTTTGATCAGTTTATGTATAAACACAGTAGAACCGTTTGGGTTAGTGTTTGTTGGGTCTTGCGGTTAAGTTTTTCGGTTTGCAACAAATAGCGGAACAGAACCAGAAAACCGAAGAACCTCCCAGCACTACCAGGGAGTATCAATAATTTGGGTCTAAAAATCACACGTGAATTGTAGTTATGTCAGGTAGTTGTGTCATGTTTCGACTGCTGTACAGTACAATGCTCAACAATTGCCCGACGAGTGCCCGACGAAGTCCCTGTCTAAGAAAATATTGGAGGGGTGACCCCCCCCCTCCCCCACCCCATCCATGGGATTTACTGTCATGTCACGCGCCAACAGCTAGGCCTACTTCAACTATTTCTTTCCAGGACCCACAAGGGACAGGGGTAGACTCCACGAAGTTACAAATGCCACTTCCCTGTGGGATTCAAGGTCAGGCTTAATACCATATCCTAGACCCATCCCCAACCACCTCGGTAGAGAGCCAAGTCAAGCATGTACGTAATTTAATTTTTTATCTATCTTCAATGAGAAGGCATTCTGCTTTTACTAACGTAGTTAATTCCACTCCAGGTTCGGAGTACAGCTCTATTTAATGGAGAAGAAAAATTCCATCTTCTGATGTTCAATGTTGTCACTTTTATTTTTCGACAGGTGGGATTTTACAGTGCTGAAGAGGAAAAACGGACCTGCATTGCGAATATTCGCATTTAACATTGCGAATATTCGCAATAACGTTTTCAGAATGTGCGTCACCAGGCAATAAATCAACACGGGAACACATATTATAGATAACGTACAACGCATTGTCAGTTGAATCATCAGTGAATGGAAGAATTAATATGTTTGACAAACAAGTTCACATTTGAATTACAGGGGAGTTTCAGCCCATCTGTCATTGCTAGATATAGTTTCTAAACGTTTAATGCGCCGATGACTTCCACTAACCGATTATAACAAGGGGCAGGACAAATGCAATTCGTGATCAATCGATGTTGCGAGATAAGGGTTCCACTTTTCCATTAATGCGATCATTTGCACCATGTGGTGTTGCTGGTCGAAAACCGTACCCTGCAGGCTAAAAACTAAAGTGTTAAAAACTACACTTGAAGTGCTGTATTTAACACTTACTAAGTGCTGAACTAGCACTTTGTTCAAGTGTAGATATCCCAGAACCTGACAGGTGTTACAATAATACCACTTGACAAGTGTAATGTCGCGACACTTAAAAGGAAACAACGCAGATGACGCGGATCAGACTCGAACTCTCGAGCCTGATCCGCGTCATCTGCGTTGTGTCCTTTTAATTATGTACCCACCAAGCGCAAATCAAACTAGAGAATTGTAATTTGTTGGACAAATTACGGGCTTTCCCAACTTTTTAATGTGAAAAGGCAAACTGTATTGTACACAAAACTATCGATCAGTTTTGAAAACAGAAAATTTAGTGGAAATCAAAGTTTTTGTGATGCTGCTAGTTTTTATGCAGCCAAAACAGATATTTGAGATACAGCAGGACACCAAAACATTTAACACAAAATTTGCTCTTCAATAATTACAGAATATTTTCATAAAAAGCAAAACAAGCGATGTCCTTTCTGCTTTGAAAAAAATAAGTACATATGAATTATGGGCGTACGGGCCGGGGTTTCATGGAGGACTGTGCCCCAACCCTCTTCTGAGTCAGGAAGGAGCTGATCTTTCAGCCACTATGCCAGAAAATTTCGGACAATTTAGTTGCCAGAAATGACCACAAAGCATTTTGGTTTTCCACACGAAATGTTGTTTTCCTATCTCATCACTTAGAAGTTGCAAGTAAACTGACCATTATACTGTACAAGTTGATTCAGTGTAACCGTATCCACGTTAATATTATTCATTTATAACCACACAAGTACATATAAAGAGTTCTATTATTACATATAACGGGAGCCCGGTGGCTCAGAAGGTAGAGATGATTGTTGCAATCCAAGAAGTCCTCAGTTTGAATCCCGCCTGTGGCAACCACATTGTGTCCTTGAGCAAGACACTTCATCCCAATTTAATTTCCCAGGTGGGGGGGGGGGGGGGGGGGGGGGGGCGGTGAGAGGGGGGCGGGGGTATGATGGCGATGTGTACTAAGGGTACTTTGAGGGTGCACTTGTCTTCAACCAATGCTAACCCTCCTTTTGTGGAGTTAGTATGTCGGGGAGTCTGAGTCGCTTGCCATTGCTCGGTGGTTCTCTCCAGGTACTCAATGGGGGGGGGGGGGGGCCTCCCATACCCGCATTTGGCATTTCCTCCTGAGATTCAACTTTTTCGGGCTAAAAGGGTGCCCACCCCCCCCCCCCCCCCCCCCCCCCACCCCCCTGAAAAATAGCCCTGTACGCCTATGCAATGAATACCTGGACTTGAATAAATACCTATATTATGGTCATGATATAGCTGAAGATGCTGAAAGTGACCTTAAATATCAATAATTACTTTATTCTCTATCATTCTATCTGTTTGTGAATGTGTGGGATTTGTCAACAAACGAGGGTAAGCTTCCAACTCCATGATTTCACAATTTTTCCAACATATCTGTTTCAGATACAATGAAATACATGTAATATGAGTTACTGTCACACACAAATTAGTTGTTTATTTGATATGGTTTAAATCATCTAGAGAGCTAGTATACACAGTGACGGGTACAGTTCAAGTCAAAATGAGTTGATTAAAGGGGTGTTGAACAGCTTGTTAATATTTCTTGCATTACATTACTACTTTGCTATTTATTGACAGAAGGATTTTCACAGAGGGTTTCCCTGACGGTATTTATTTCTTGGTGTTTACGGTCACATACTTATCCACAATGGCTAATCGTGACCGTGACAGTTTTTTTACGGGTGGGGGAAGTCGGAGGACCCAGAGAGAACCACCGAGCATCGACGAGCAACTGTCAGCCCAACATTCTAATTATGTTCAAGCTCCGCTGAAGCAGGGTACCAGCGGTTGAAGACATGTGCACCATTGACATACAGAACGCCTTGGTACATGGCATCATTGTAACCCCCGTGTTGGCAACCGGGATAAAGTGCCTTGCCCAAGAGCATTACGTGGGTCGTCCCAGACAGGGATCAAACTCGGGACCTCTATCATAGAAGTCAAACAGTCTATCACTGAGAAAATGTGCTTTCTTTCCTGGCGGTATTCATATTTGTACGGCCAAACTGGGGTTGGATAGCACGGAACACCAAAACATATAACACAAAATTTGTTCCCCATTGATTTCTGAAAGCAGTTACGGAAAGCTCAAAGAGCTCTTTCCTTTTTGTTTTTGGACAAGTGAGTATTCACTCAATCATTTTTTGCAGACAGTGCTATTTTTAAGTGACCAAAGCACATGTTTCATTAAGTCCCAGAACATAACTAAAGCCGGATTTATTGATTAAACATCTCTGCATATAGCAAAGCAAAGTGTCTCAAATTAACCCATTCCAAAATGATAGTAGAGAGTAACCAAAGTTGGATAATTTAGGTATTTCCAAATGGTACTCTTATTCTCGCTCTCATTGTGCTTGAGGGTTAAATCTGAGATTGAAAAGGTATACCAATCTTACTCAGGGAAGGTGAGTACAGAAAAGTACGAAATTAATCAGAAAATGAATTTGTCTGACGGTACTAATATTTGTACGAGCAAAACTGGTACTGGATTTATTTATTTATTTATTTATTTATTTATTTATTTATTTATTTATTTATTTATTTATTAGGGTTTAACGACACATTAACAGCCAAGGTCATATTATGTCGGTGACAGTTGTATGGGTGGCGCAAGCCGGAGTACCCAGAGAGAACCACCGAGCAATGACGAGCAGCTGCCAGCTCCCCAACATTGTGCCTCCGCACTGTAGCACAGGCAGGGTTAGATTGGTTGAAGACATGCGCACCATCGACGTGCAGTATGCCTTAGTACACAGAGTCTAGACCAGTGAAGGCAGATGCACGAAATCTTCAGAAGTTGTTCTACTATCCCTGCTCGACAGAACAGTATCTTTGTCAAGTGGCGTGACCGCGTGGGAACAACGTGGATCGCGTGGAAACTACGGGGACGATTCGTTCCTACTCTGTTCCCAATGAAATGCCGTTTCCATTCACTATTTACCTATCACCAGTCGAGTTTGGCATTATTTCTGTCTATTTGATGAACTGTTGAGCTTTAAATATTCGCACATTCATATGGGACAGAAAGTTTTGAGTTAAATTGCTTATTTTAGACCGTCCCGGCAGGAACTAACAACTCGATCCGGTGGAGAATTTATTTATTCATTGGTGGTTAAGGTCACATATTTATGCACACTGGCTAATCATGACCGCAACAGTTTTATGGGTGGAGGAAGCCGGAGTACCCGGAGAGAACCACTGAGCAACGGCGAGCAACTGTCAGCTCCCCAACATACGAACTCCACACAAGCAGGGTTAGCACTGGTTGAAGACAAGTGCACGATCGACGTGCAGTACTCCTTAGTACACAATGCCACCGTGCCCCCACGCGGGCAGTGGAGATGAAGTGTCTTGCCCAAGGACACAACGCAGGTGGGATTATCCGGTGGAGAAAAAGCCGTCATCTGGCTAATTTAACATTCAAATTGAAAAGTTACAATGTCGGATATACTCCAATTATGTCCCGACCATGCAAGGCAGCAACTTGAAATTCTCAGAATGTTTTCTACTGTCCCTGCCCGACAGTTTAGTATCTTTGTCAAGTGCCGCGCGTGGAAATACCGTGGATCAGGTGGAAACCGAGGGCACGATTCGTCCCTACTTTATTCTCAATTCAACGACTTTTCCATTCTTTATTTACCTGTCACCGGCTGAGTTAGGCATTATATCTGTCTATTTGATGAACTTTTCAACCTTAACTATTTGCAGCTTCATGTAGCACCACCGAAAGGCCACTGCACGGTTACCAATATATTCAGGGATTGATTTTATGAAAATAACAATTATTCCGACTATATCCACATGGGAACTCCTAAATATGCCAAGGGTTAAACTATTGATAATAACGTATAAAACAGAAGTTGTCATGCTATGCTTGCTGCATGCAGGAATAGAAAACATTCAGCGCTCAATGAATTAGGAATGGAGTAAATTGTCACTTAAACCTACGGAATTCTGACAAAAATGAGAGTTTTTTTTCGACGGCACCAATTTTTATGCATTTGAGACAGGGATTGCGTTAAACTTTACAGCAACCTTATAACAGAAAATATTCTTGGAACTGAACTGTGAATCCGAATTTCGAAAGCATTTTCAGATATTCTATTCCAAACTACCACTACACGCTTATCAATATTCAGTGATTTTATGAAAATATCAATTATTCCGACCGTACCCATATGGGCAGTCTCGAATCTGCCAACGGTTAAACTTTTAATAACGACATATAAAACAAAAGTTGTCATACTGTGACTGCTGCATACAGCCATAAAAAACGTTCAGCGCTCAATCAATTAGGAATGGAGTAAATCGTCACTTGAACTTACCAAATTCTGAAAAAACAATAGTTTTTTATGCAAACAGAACGAGCATAGGGTTAAACTTTACAACTGGACTTACAGCAGCAGATATGCTCGGTAGGCAGTTATAAATACGAACATGTAAATCATTTTTCGATATTCCTTTCGAAAATGGAAGAAAAGTGAGCTCCAAATTAGCCAATTTTATGAAGAATTTTAGGGCACTCAAATTCAAGGCCAGAAAACTGGGTGAAGGTTAAATCTTTGAATAAAATATATCATAGCAAAATTGTTCTTGGATGAAGGCCCAATCCTCTCATGGAAAAGGCTTTGAGACAATATGGCTCCAGTGCTGAGAAAGTGCATGTAAACGTTGGCGAAAATAACAATTATTCCGACAGTACCCTTATGGGAAGTCTCAAATCTGCCAGGGGTTAAACTTGTAATAATAATATATAGAACAAAATTTGTCATACTTTGACTGCTACAAGCAGCTATAGAAAAAAATTCAGAGCTCAAGCTATTAGGAATGAAGTAAATCGCCACCTAAAGTTACCAAATTCTGAAAAATTGGAGTTTTTTTGGAAGGTACCTACTTTTTTATGCATCCAGAATGGGATAGGGTTAAACTTTACAACCAAACTTACAACAGCAAATATGCTCGGTAGTCAATTGCGAATACGTACATGAAAAGTGTCTGAAATTAACCCTTTCCAATTTGATAGAAAAAAGCAACAAAAGATGGCTAATTTTGGCATTTTCAAACGGTACTGTTATTCTCGCCCTCATTGTGCTTGAGGGTTAAATCTGAGATTAAGAAGTAAACAGTAACTTTCTTCCACAATCATTGTTGCATCTAGCCATATCAAAATAATTGTTACAACTACTTTGTAATTAGAGAAATTTGCCCTTGAAGTTGGCGAAAATAACAATTATTCCGACAGTACCCTTATGGGAAGTCTCAAATCTGCTAAGGGTTAAACTTTTAATAATAACATATAGAACAAAATTTGTCATACTTTGACTGATGCAAGTAGCTACAGAAAACATTCAGAGCTCAAGCAATTAAAAATGGAGTAAATCGCCACCTAAACGTATCAAATTCTTAAAAAATTGGAGTTTTTTTTGACGGTACCTACTTTTATGCAACCAGAATGGGATAGGGTTAAACTTTACAACCAAACTTACAACAGCAAATATGCTCGATAATCAATTGTGAATACGTACATGAAAAGTGTTTGAAATTAATCCTTTCCAAAATGATAGAAAAAGCAACCAAAGTTGGCTAATTTTGGCATTTTCAAACGGCACTCTTATCCTCGTCCTCATTGTGCTTGAGGGTTAAATCTGAGATTAAAAAGTAAACAGTAACTTTATTCCGCAATTATTGTTGCATCTATCCAAACCAAAATAATTGTTACAACAACCTTGTTATTAGAGAAATTTGCCCTTGAAGTTGGTCAATTTTGAAGAAAAAATCGATATTCATGTCATTTTTGGTCAGTGGAGGTTAATGTTGAAAGATTTGAGTGGTGATTGTGGTGTATCATGTTATGCTGTAAATGTGTGGAAAATTTGAGTGAAATAACTGTAAACAATTTTGAGATATTCGAAAAATGGTGAAATTTTGAAGGTTTTGACAGAATATTTTGAAAATACGCGTTTTCACAGATATGACGATACCGCATTTCACAAGATTTTATGACATAACATAAGTGTGCCAAATTTGGTCAAAATCGTACAACTTGTTTTCGAGCAGTTCAACAGACAAAATTCAGGGAGGAAAAAAAAAAAAAAAAAAAAAAAAAAATAGAGAAGAAAAAATTTGAAAAAGAAGAATAACAATAGTCTTTCCCAAACTGGGTTTGGGAAAGCCTAATTATGGACGATTCTGGAGAACCACCAATGCTATACACATGGGAAGTGCCATCCATTCAAGTTTCAGATGTCTGACGGTTGTGATGTCTTAGTGCTTAAAGCATTACACTTTGAGTGTTAAAATCAAACCCTAAGAGTTAGAATGGGTTTAACACCTTGGAAGTGTCAGTTTTAATACTTTAGTTTTTAGTGTATATGATGTTGCTGGTCGAAAACCGTATCCTGTATTACAGAACAATATCTGAACTCCCAAAACACTGCTAACACCTTTAACTGGTGGAGTGCTAAATTACGTTTCGTCATCAGAATTTGTTTCCATGTTTTTGCCTTGTTACAACTTATGGAAGAGTGACCTGAGGCACTCTCCCATAAAGTGTGACAAGTAAATTCCTGACAGACTAAATAGTTTTAATTCAAAGATAATATGAAGCACATCCACAGCATATGAAGACTTCAAGATGCGGTAGTAGCAGGGACGTGGCAACAGGGGTGTGTGTGGGGGTGTCACCCCAATCCTGGCCAAAATTTAGTTCGGAAATTCGGAGGGCAAGTCGTGAGTAGTTGGAAATTCCATCTATCTGGATTTTAGAGCTTCTTAACTGGTTGAGTGCTGAATTATTTTTGGTCATCAAAATTTGTTCACACATCTTTGCCTTGCTACAATTTATGGGAGAGTGCCAAAAGGCACTCTCCCATAAATTGTAACAAGGCAAATCCTAACAGTTTAATAATTTTACTTCAAAGGTGATATGTAGAACATCCACTGAATATGAAGCCTTTAAGATGTGGTACCGCAACTTCAGAATAAAGCCCAAATATGGGCTTCCAGCACTCTACCAGTTAATTGGTGATGTTGCTGTCTCCTTTACTTCCCAAAATTCCAACTCAATTTCAAATAGGCAAAAATTCCAACTGTTACTATTTACAACTATAGTGTACGCAATATTGAGCTTTATAAGTATGCACGATGTCAGTCGGTAATAGATTTTTATAGTACGCTAACTTATCGTAATAAAAAAAAATCCTCGAAATGCACTTCAAGAAAGTCACATCCTGTGAAGTCGTTATCCTGAGTTAATTCCATGATTCACAGTTACAAAATGATGAAACATCGAAAACTGATCATTCCTGCAAAAGGTCTGATTTAATGTCGGTGTGTGAATTGCTCAAAGTTCTCAGCTTGGGCATTTGTTCAGCACATATTCAGTTCCCAGAATAATACCAAATAATAACCTGATAATTCTATCATAAATGTGTTGGCATTTCAGTTACTAGAATCAATTTTATGCCCCCTTTCATGGCTTCATTTTCAAAAGTTTTCTCGGTAGTGAATTTCTAACTGGGGGAGGGACGGGGAGATGGTTCCCCGGTCACTCCCTCTAGTAGGAAATTCTCTACCCTACACTCCCCCAATCGGAAACCTCTTGCCACGTCCCTGGGCAGTGGTAGCAGCAGTGCATGGACTTCAGAACAAAGCACAAATATTCCCTTCAGCACTCCACCAGTTAACACCTTCCACTCTTTCAACGTCGGTAACTGATCAAGTAACAAATTTATCTCGAAACTTTCGTTCACCATGGCATGGTCGATTAACATCTCTCTCCTCAATTCCATTTTCATCTTATTCGAGTCTCCACGCTGTTGCTATGCCTAGAGCTTATATTTCGATGAGAACCTGAGAATCAATTCACGCAAAGATTCGCGCAACAGAACCAGCGAGAATCTACGTAGATTCTCGCTGTACCTCTGTTAGGATCGCGTGAAGGTCAATTTGACCCTCTTCCTAACAGAAGGCGGAAAATTAACCAATACAAGGCTGACATGACGTGAAATATCCTCACACTGACAAAACTGTGCAAATGTGAATGTCATTGGAACCCGCACAATGAGACATTCATATTTGTAAAGTTTTATTGGTAAATATTGTTTATTTTTTAACAAATTCTCAAATTCAGTTATGTTTTAAAAATTAAAAATCTCTGTTGGATAAAGGATTAACATGTTTTATCGGTATACATTAGGGGTTCAACCATGGTGGCCTCCTGGATCATTCATAGCAGGTATGGATTCTCGCAACCATTTTCGCGAGAATCCAAATGTATTCTCCCAAATTTATTTCAAACAATATTATTGGAACATATTACATTTGCTGTATACAGAATGGAACACTTGTACAAAACTTAGTATTATAAATATTACACGGCATAACAAGAATAGAGAAGATACATTTTAAAGGAGGGATTCGACAGAAAGCTTAGAGCTTAATTGGGCAGTCTCCCTAACTGACACAAGAAGATGGTTAGGATAAATAGCTAGACTCATGCATCGTCACCTTGGACAGATGAAATTTAGTAAGCCGCCCGCCTAACTAGATCGATTACCCACTGTCCCTCGCTGAACCAAGGCACCGCGTCCACCACGCAAGCAGTCACCAGACACGAGGGCCTCATAACTCATGGTCAGACAGGTCGATGCCATTTCCCCGACAGATTTGACAATACGTTTTAACACACTCACAAGTAATCACTAACGCAGAAGCGTACTATCCACATTGACTGGGAGAAGGGGCAGATGGTGGGGCAGGTACGGGGCTAAGGTTGGCTCTATCCGAATATGAAAGCAGTTCAGTGAGAGTCGAACCCCATAGATGACGATGTTTGAGATTGTTTAAACTTGCCATGTAGAAGAAGAGAGAAGAAATAAAGGGAATGATAAAAAGATATAGAAAAGAAATAAAGTCAGCTTGAATACAAAATGCAATATCCTGGAAATCAATTCAAAACACTGGCAGTTCACTGCTTGTGTGGTGTACACCTGCTGAGAGGGATGGCATGTGGGGCCTTAGTTTAACGGGACCTCTGGCAGAAACATGATGTGATAATGCAAGAATCTATAGCAAACAGGGTAAATGTGATTCTCATTTAAGAATTGAATGCAATTTTTATAATCTTTATTGGAGTATGAACGTGTGGGAATGGGTACAAATTATGTATGAATCCCGAAGGGCTTCAAATAATTTGTACGCATTCCCACACGTTCATACTCCAATAAAGATTATAAAAATTGCATTCAATTCTTATAATTACATTCCGTAACTGTTTAAACTACTTTTTACCAAACAACAAAGCAGAAAGACGAAATAAAACATGTACGAACGAACGAGGCGAAAAAACACCCTCACATAAAAGACAAAGCGCACAACTCTGAGTTGAGCGCCAGTTTTCGGCATTGACCCAAATTTGTCAAATTGCCGTCTTTCGCAACGAAACTTGGAATGTTCAAAACAATTTATTTAACATATCAGTAAACTATAATCACTGATCACTGCGAGAGGCGCTAAAAGTTATAAACCCGCACAACCATCGCCCGAATTACATTCTGTCAACTACGCTCTACCGTAAATGCGGGTCAAAGTTCGACCAAATGTATTCATTGGAAAATGAATTACATTTGGTCATGACGTTTTCATCCAGCTGACCAATGGGAATTGAGTATTTGGACCCAAAACGTATAACTACATTAACATTGTAATTATATTTATATAGGTAAATGGCAGGAGTGTTGCAATCACCGAAATCTGCTACTCAGTAGAATGAAATGCTGTACGACCTCGAAAATAAGATGATTTTCATCGTTCTTGAAACACTCAGAACCAGAAAGAAGTATGGATACGTCTGTTCTAAATGGAAGTATATCGATCGTAACACGACGAGCGTCTGTATAAATAGGACAGTGCGGCAGAAAATGTTCAGGCGTCTCTTGTTCATCTCAAATTTAAATGAACTATAAGCTCTGCACTGCATGCCATTTGAACCTTTGATGTCATCTGACTTTATTTCTAGTTTACCACAATATGCTGTGTTGCAGAATTCAGATATATACAAGACGTTTATACAAAGAAATCTTAAGCTATGAACGTTAATGTCTGGAAGATCCGTCTGTGCTGGCCTATTTGTTGTTCACAGTCATCACAATAATGGCAATAATGTTGGGGTTATGGGCAGGGACAATCTGCGGCCATCAGAGGCGAAATTTTCGCGAGGTCTAGTCAACAGAGTTTGTTGCCGACTGTTACATACAACTCTAGTTTTAACCCTTTACCCAACGAATCGCCCGCATCCTCCCGCGTAATATGCAAATTCAGCAGTTGAAAAAATATTATTTTTCAAAAAATTTCAACAAGACCATATCATGTGACCCCTCGTTGGAACGAGCTCGTCGAGCTCGTTCCAACGAGAGGTCACATGATATGGTTTTTTTGGAATTTTTTGAAAAATTTTAAAAAATGATACTTAAAATAATAAATTTTGATATCGTCTGCGTTGGGTAAAGGGTTAATCGTGTGGGTGGTCTACACCCCCCCCCCCCCCCCCACCCCAGTTGAGTCAATTCCAATTCTAATTATAATAATGATTGTGGTGGTTGGTAATTACTTACCGTCATAAAATATTCCTCTACTGAACCAAATGGCAAGAAAATGTTCATTTTTTCAAGCTGCACCTACCTGTCGTGTTACACGGAAGCATGTACAAAATTTTTTCCAACATCCAGAATGCTCCTACATTACGCACACGTTTTGCCATTCACGTGGTTTCATATATGCGCACCCTAAAAAGCGCTATTTTCAAAAATCGCCAATTAATTTTCATTTTTTGTCTCAAAAACATAGGTTATGACCCCTCTTTGGAACGAGCTTGTATTTACTATTAACCCCCTTGCATCTTTGAAGACAGAAAATGCATTGATTGTGCTCCGAATACCGTCCTCCGTGTCGGATAACAGCAGCGTGTCGTCATCATATAGTATACAGTAAAGCTTGAGATGGAGCCCAAACATTTGGTAAATAGTTTCTTCTGTGCACTTAAGGCACTCTTGAGCATAAACACATTGAAAATCTTCCAACTCATTTATGTATAGAGACAACAATAAAGGAGAAAATATTTCCCCCTGACGCTCACCGCAGCCAGGGAAAAGAAATTGGAGCAATGGTGGCGCCAGGAGTTCCCCGACGTCGGGGCTATGAATCCCGACAGGGAACCTAGAGAGTCCTCGGATCTATCTGGCCGACCATGGCTCAGCTCGATGTGAGATATTTTTGTTTTAGTTGGAAAAAAGTCACAGTATATGTGACTCTAGAGGCTTTGAGAAAGTTTAAACGAAACGGAAAATATCGCAATATTTGTATCAAAATGAAAAGTTAGGTCAAGAAAGAAGGAGACTATGGGCGGTCATATTAACATAAACTCAAATATCTGAAGATATCTTCAAACATTTGAGTTTGTGTTAATATGGCTGCCCATTACTAGCTGGGGCCGTGCTATGAGAAGTTGCACTCTAAAATCTGTTGGGTTAAAAATTAACCTAAGTCAACTGAGTTGAGTAAATATTCATATTCACGCAACCCTGTTGATTTGGAGTGTGGTATGTCATAGTGAATATACGCCCATTTGGTTATTCCTATTGCGCATGTGTATGTTTGCAGAATTTTATCTCCTCGATGAATTTGTTCGAATTCCCAGACTGGGGGCGGGGGTGGTCACACTCTCCAATTGGGGTCTATAGCCCCCCCCCCCCCCCCGACACACCCTGGCGCTACCCTTGAATCGGAGTGCTGGTGGTTTGACGTAATATGTGACTATGCTATCACTCATAGTTTAAATAATTCTGGAAACTTTGCCGTTGATATTTAGTTGTAATAGTTTCAGCCAAAGGCCACCCCTTCCCCAAACACTGTCGAATGCGTTTTGAAAGTCGACAAAGGTACAATAATTTCCTTCCACTGAATTGGTATAATATTATTAGGCTATGCAAAATAAAAATGTTATCAACTGTTGAGTATGATTTCCTTTGCCTCGTCTTGTTTACTCTCAGTAGTTCGTGTTGTTCCTCCGTGTGGTTCTGGAGTAGATATTCTTCAACGGCACTAGCTGTTCTTTTTACTGCCTTTACGGGAAATATACCACAAAGAAGGTAAAATAAAACAGTGGCGTAGATACAGCATGGGGAGTGGGGGTGGGAGTGGGATTCAAACATTTTGTCGGAAAATTTTCGAATCATCGGAATTGTTTTTCGACTTCTTGTCAGTGTTCTTCTTTGTAAAATTTCGCGTCTTTGGCTGAATTTTCGAGGACTCGTTTGGGGTGAAAAACGGTACAAATTTGTTTTTTCGGTCTGAAATGGGGCAAAAAAGTTTATTGCCCTATCAGAACATTTTGGGCCTGCCCAACTGCCGCCCGGCGAAAAGCTATCGGCCCGCTAAAATAATATGCTTGCTTCAATGACAAACTCAAAATGAGGTTGAGGGAACTTGCTCAGCCGAAACACTGTAAGAAAATATAGTCGAAGGGGGAGAACTCTAAATACAAAAAAAATGTCACAAATAGGTGCCACATCTCCGTTCTGAACAGACGAGTTCCTCCAAACCACCTCCTGCCAAGCCAGCCTCCAACATTTTCCCTCGAACCGCCCTCCACCTGATCCTTTACCGGCCTCCACAATGACACTCAATTCGGCCTCTACAAATTTCACCCAAAGTTGCCTTTTATAACACACTTTACAAACACAAAAAAGTGTATGATGAACTGAACATGACAAATGATTGGATTTCTTTGTGAGTTTCAAGATACACTGAGTCAAAAAGAAAGTATAATAAACCTTGAGGAGCAGTTTTTTTTAGCATTATCGACTTTAATCCCAAACAGACCTGATGAGTCTCTGGATGTCGCCATGTGGTATTGGGTTCCACTCCTGCCTTAGAACATTACTTGAATCGTCCAACGTCTGAAGATCATGAAGTTGTATCCGACGGTCCAATTGATCCCAAAGATGCTCGATTGGCGACAAATCTGGCAAAAGTGGGGGACAGGGAAGAAGTTCGATGCTGTGCTCCACAAGAAAGTCACGACAGATACGCACCACGTGACATCGGACATTGTCTTTCTGGAATAACTGCAATCCGACGTTAGCATTTATCAACGGGACAACAACATCGTTAAGAATTTCGTCCCTATATCGCTGTCCATTCAGATTACCATCGATTAAGATGAACTGCGTTCGAAGGTGCAAGGAAATTCATGCCCAAACCATTACACTACCCCCGCTGAAACGGTCGTATTCCCGCACGCAAGCATCAGAAAACCGTTCTGTAACAGACCTCAGCCCCGCCCCTCTCGATTTACACCGCAACTAGAGCCTGGTGTCGTTCTAATCGAAGCCAGCGCCTCCAACAGTCACCCACAAAGAAATGCCCGTGCACTGGCCCCGATCAAAACAACAAGAGAGTCCCATTGAGGTCCGCAATTTGGGAAAAACTGGGGGTTATGAAGCGGGTTCTCATTCCTAGTGGGGTTTCCAACGACTAAATAACAAGAGACTAGATGATATAATATTTAATCAATTATAAACAAATCATTTTCAACTCTTTCCAGTACATTAGTCTCCTCCTTACTCAAGTGTGTGTGTGTGTAGGGGGGGGGGGGGATCTTGCATCATTAACAATTATTTAAATTGGCCAACGCGCCATTCAAGAAAACTTCTATTCCAACAACCTTAATGAGGGTTACCAAAACGAGCAGGGCTTGTTTACCCGTGCAAACAAGCACTGCTTCTCATTATAGCTAACGCGATACCTTCCGCCAAAAACCTGTCGGGAACGCTCAACCAATGCGCGAAATAATAAATAGGCTACTACCCTTCTTACCCTATCCCAGTCAGGAGGAGGGGAGCTACAAATAGTTTCGGTTCTACGCACTCAAATGAGTTCCGCTACCAAAACTCCGCGCCCAAATCCTGTTCGAAATTACAGTACGTGGAGAGTGGATTGTAACTAAATCACCCGCGGAGAGGAGTTATCACCCAAGCTATAACTTCCAAATTGTGTACATATCGACAAAAAACACAAGCAATGTTTCAGCCAATGGACCGGAGGTCCATTGGCTGAAACTTTGCTTGAGCTGGTTATGCTTTGCAACAAATTTTCAATTATTGCTTGGGTGGGATCTCCACTCTGCTGGTGATTTAGTGATAATACACTCTCCACGTACTGTACGTACTCAAACAAATACCAAATACCACGATTATCATGACACAATCAATAACTATTTTATCCAATGCAGACCTCTACGGAGGTGAGCTGGCCTACATAAATCGGATCCCAAACCTAACCATGATCAAGCTGAAATGCTTATAAAAGTTAACAACTCCTCCTGTACTTCACGGGTGGGGAGAGGCAAAGGTCTCCCCACCATCAACCAATGAGTGTCCCCCCTAAAGTAATCCGTCCATAATGTACTAAGTACGACCCAGGGCTACCACATGATCTCTACTAATTTTACTATAATGTTTGTCAATGATTGCCTGCCTAAGGGGGGTGGGGTGTGTGGCAGTATCTCGGCCAGTCAAAACTAGGGTAGGTTCGGACTACTCTGCCCTTGGCCCACCCGGTTGAGTCTGCTACTGGCTGAGAAGTGTGCGTCCCCACTAATAAAATCTCAGTCGGGTCGCACAATTCTCAAGCACAAAATATTCAAAAAGGCAAGGAAAATATAGTGAATTTGCCTACAGACTCACCGGATCCGCCGAGAGAGGAAATTCCACGATTCTTCCCAATCCCGACTAGCAAGCTACATCGAAGAAATAATTATTTTTCAAATAAATATCACTAAATGATTACCTCCAGCTGCCTTCACAAAATCCTAATTCTAATAATACAGAAACGATATTTATATATGAAGGCGCAATCAAGCGATACATTCTTCACGTAATAATCGCTATGAAAAGGGAAATTCGTGCAGCTAGTGAATTACTTGTCTCCGAGTATTATCATTTAACTTTTCCACGGCCACACTACCATCGGTCCCAAACTACCGAACCGTAAATGACCGTAAATCTGTCCGACACGAGGTGTCCATTGCTGTCGAATTTGTCATTAAATCCCAGTCGAATAAATGAATAAATAATAAATATCCACAAACGGACTAGAAATGGTTTATGTACAGCGCCAAACAATAAGATTTGTCATTAACCGTTACATGAGCAGACATAAACGTGTGGGTGGAGGGGAGGGGGGGGGGGGAGGTTTGAAAATCAAAGTGACAACGAAGTAGAAGATCGTGTATGGCCTTGCAGACGTCGTCGCCTCTCATTATATCCATCCCTCATCCGATGGTGGCGCCAGGATTTCTCCAAGAAGGGGGCTTGGGCTCCCGAGAGGGGAGCTAGAGTATTCCGCGACAAACCCATTATAAAGGAGACAGTTTCCCCGACGGACGGCTGGGTTCTGAGGTGTCTCGTCCCCTGTCCACCCCCGGAGACACCACGGCCCTCATCCCCCAATACATAGTCAATGCACAGTTAAAATTTAAGATTCCCCAGGCTCTCAAGATTGCTTGCGGAGTAGCTTCTTTCCCTCAGCTTTTCCAAACATGGAATTGCCTCTCAACTCCTGTTGTTCGGGTCCATGACTTGACTTGGTATCTTTTGAGCAGGGATTCTATTTTTTTTCTCTTTTTAAATTACAAATTGATTTGCATTGGTTAGAGCCGTGCCGGTTGGGGCTTTGTACTAGGAGCGCTGCGGTAACCGAATTGGTCTACCCACTACCAAAGAGACGGTCTTGGCCCCTTGAGTACCGATCACACGCGCTTATAACACACAAACAGTCACCATGTCAAAATACAAACACCACCACAAATACACTAGCTTCTATGTGCCGTCTGGTAGTTCAAATTTGTATGTACTCTTGGAATAAACCGTTTGAAACACAACATACGCCATGTAATCCTCAAGCCTTGACAGAATTTTTATTTATTACCCAAAGCCACAATCTCCGATCGGAAAATAACCACCGTGTTCCCTTTTGTCACACTAATTTATATAAGTCCTCGTTTATCCCGGAAGTTACCGACCAGTTGAATGGATTACCCCCCTCAGTAAGAGAAAATTGTTCCCTCCTAAACTTCAAGACGTTTATAAATAGTGCGAACTTACGACCAACAATTTTTTTACCATGGAGCCAAATCTCGTGCTGCGCGAATTTATCATTGCAGGTTACGCCTGCATTGCAGTAATATCAACGCCCACTTATACGATAACCATCTCTCGCCATCTCCACGTTGCCAGTGTGGGGATCTCGAAAATACTAAGCACTTTAAGTTCTTGTGCACTGCCCAATCTATGACGATGCTCGCGATTCCACAATCAATGCGTTGCCATTTACTCTTGAGCCCCCACACTCATATTTGGATCCGAACGATTGAATAATATTGAAAACCTTCTTGTCTTCAGAGCCGTGCAGAACTTTATCATGCTGAGTGGACGCTTTTAATAAGTAGCAGTGCACTCATAGACTTTTCCGGTGTTGCTTGCCATACATATGGGTCACCGTTACCGATATATTCATTGCGTCTGCTCTATTGAATATCCTTTGGTAGCGAACATTGAATTCAGGTTGTTCCCCTGTTTCCTAGTGAACCCTTTGCCCAATGTAATGGTCAGTGTTATCCATGAAAATCGCCATTTAAATCCTTTTATTTTTTCAATTTTTGTCTCGGGAAGATGGCTTATGACCCCTCATTGGAACGAGCTCGATAAGCTCGTTCCAGTGACGTATCATGAGCTGTGTTCTTGAGACAGACATTGGAAATTTCCAGTTATTCAATAATGTATTCTTTAAGTGTCGTCTGCTTCACGTGTTGGGTAAGGGGTTAAGTTTCTTTTCCCTTTTCATCCTCCTGTTCTCTCTATTGCTCTCCTTACTCTCTCTCTCTCTCTCTTTCTTATGTTTAAGCAATATTTTACTTAGTGTTTACAGCTACTATTAAACTTCGTCAGTAATCCAAAGGAGACGGCGTTTACAAGCTAAAAGCTTTCTGCCGAATCCTTTCAACAAATCTCGATCGTGACTCATTTCTTTAATGCATACCATTGTATTGTGCACTATGTATGACAATCATGTTGTAGTTTATTATATGCATGCATCATATTTTCTCATGAATAAATATCGTTTAAACTAAACCTTGATAGAACAGCGAATCGTGTCGATGGAGGTAACTGTATCGGCATGAAACGTTAGTATTTTATATAGGTAATTTGAAAATTTATTTAGACTTAATATATCGTCCCCTGAATTCCAATGTGTTCTATGTGCCAGTAGGCACATAGAACACATTGGAACTCAGGGGACGATATGTGCATACAAAAATTCTATAGTTCCGCGTCAGGGGCAGCAGAAGCTAACAAAAATATGTGTGTGTGTGTGGTGGTGAGGTTGGTGGGGCACCAATATAACAAAAAGTGGGGATCAGAAATATTACAAAAAAATGTGTGTGTGTGTCTGTTTAAGGTTAAAAATTCGCACCGGCACAGAAATTTCCTACTGACACATTTTTTTCTTTTAATATGCCGCCGAAAAATTGTTTTCATTTACTGAACCTTGATGGGTTTCAAACATGACAAAACATACGTAAAATTGATTTAAACTAAGTGATGAGCTCGGGAACTGGTTAAACTGACTGGCAATAATTGAGTTATTCATTGATGGGCTCTCATTTAGTCCTTACACGGATGTTGCGTGCGTGCGTGCGTGCGTGCGTGCGTGCATGTGTGTTTTTGTTTTTTTTTTCTAAAGGTTAAACAAAATTCGCATTCATTGATGGGCTCAAATTTAGTCCTTACAAGGATATTACGCAAGCTTTTGTTTTTCTTATAGGCGATGACAGGTCAAAGATTCAATGGCGTGCGTGCGTGCGTGCGTGCGTGCGTGCGTGCGTGCGTGCGTGCGTGCGTGCGTGCGTTTTTTAAGGTTAAAAATTTGCACTGGCACATACATTTCCAACTGAAACGTTTTTTTCTTTTAATATGCAACCGAAAAATTGTTTTCATTTACTGAACCTTTATGGGTTGCAAACATGACAAAAATACATAAAATTGATTTAAACTAAGTGATGAGCTTAGGAACTGGTTAAACTGACAGGCAATAATTGATGTTATTCATTGATGGGCTCTCATTTTGTCCTTACAGGGATGTTATACGCATGCTTTTGTTTTTCTTATAGGCGATGACAGGTCGAAGATTCAAAGGTTCATTTAATTTAGCATAGGTTAAATTGAATTCATCTTTTAATATTTTTGCTATTTCAATATCCATTCTGTTGTATGTTAAAGTGAAAGGAATGGTGGACTTCCTTTCGCATTCTTCCTCTGATATGTTCATACCAAATGGACAGAGGGTTTGAAGCGTGTTGATCCCAAAAGCTTCACGTTTTTATTTTTCTAAATTCCCCCGTTTCTTCTAATATGTCTTTAATTGGTGGTTGTTCAGTTTTCAGTTGTTCGAAATTAGTAGTTTCTGGTGGACTTAAGACCTTTTTCAAAGTTTGAGATTTCAGGCTACGCAAAAAGCGCAGTGAGTACCCCTTCGATCTGAGGGCGCCAAATAGAGTAGAACAAGCCTAATTGAAATTTACCGCATCACTTGAATTACGGTTGAAACGATTGAGCTGTGATTTGATGATACCTTTAAATGTATGTTGAAATGATTATGTGTGCAACAATTGCTGTGAACCAGTTGGTTTAAGATATACTTTAAAATCTAAATACTTGCCTTTATACGCGGTCACATCGAGAAAATCAACAGAATTTTCACTTATAGTAGCTTTTAATTTAATGTTTGGATCATGGTTGTTCAAAATTTCTAAAAATTCATCAAAATCTTCTTTTGTATGTTCCCAAATAATAAAAATTTCACCTAAATATCTTGGCTGCGATCATGTCAGTTTGGCAATCATGTGGGAATATGGGGCGGTGGTCAACCACAAGTTGATAAGAAGCGTCATTGGTTGAACATTGGACACATCTGAGAGCAATCACCAAACTATATTCCTGAAATATATCATGGAGTAATAATTCCCACAACCGAACTGTAAGTAAGGCTATTGACTGGTGTATGATGCAGTCGGAGCAGGTACTGGTATGTAACCACGTATACACAGAACAGTGTCAGACACACTGGATGCATGCATTTCGCACCTTGGACTCCGAGGTGCTAACTACTGAACAATGGAGCTCCCACTTGTTATTTAAGAAACACTTGTCAGAGTTTGCTACCTGGAGTATCCAGGTGCTCAAAGGTAAAATTCACCTAACAGTGGATTTTGATAAAGAAGCCGAACCGACGTCCTTGGAGAGGTGTAGTACCTTTCGTGAGGAGATTTCCCCCGCACTGGTCACCCTTCAAGTGACTCGGACTTGCAAAAGGATGATGACAAGCGCCGAACACAGCCAAATGACAGCCAAAAGAAGAAAAGGAAATGAAAGAAGGGACCTTCCGCCAGACGACGCGATGCCCGCCGACGGACGGTGTTCTTGGAAATGAAAAGGACGGAAAAGGACGAGAGGGAGGCTAACCATGACGTTGAAAGCTCAATGCCTGCTACCCCTGTCCGTTCCACGTTCAGCTCGGCTCCTTCCACTCCGGTGGAAGGTCCGGAGGACGCTGGTTCGCCAGGTGACAGCCCTATCTCCAGCCCATCACACTCTTCCTCGGAAGAGGAGATGGACGAGGAAGGTCTGTCTCTGGAGCAGGATGTTGAGTCGGACGTCGCACATGTCGCTAAACCCGCTCTTGCTCTTCCAGTCTTTTCCGACCAGGACACCACCCAGGAAGCATACACCGCGGAGTCCGTGGAGAGCATCCTAAGAGAAAAGGTCAGAGATGACGAACACCTAGCACTTCTTGTAGACACGATCAAAACCTTGAGAAACCGCAGGCTAAATAAAAACATGTTCAGAGTAGCAATGGAGCGTGTCAGCAGCCACTACCTGCGCACAACATCAAAGAGCTCTCCATCACCGGCAGCTGCAAGGGCTAGACCCTACCAACCTAGTCAGCCCTCCATCACTCCTCCTTCAACCCCCACCAAAGGAGGTATTACCATCGCAGCCACCTCCTCCAAAAAAAGAACAAACGAAAGCACAGAAGCCGCTGAGTACCTTTATCATTTTCTTCCTTTGTCACGGCCAGACCAGTCAAAATCACATACAGATAAAGAGGGTCGAAAGGGGCTTGCCCCACACCGTCCCTGCGTGACTTCGGCGCGCTAATACCATTTCGTTTCAGTGTCAGAACCGAGCTAAATCCAACCTGGATTCGATTGCCTTTATTTACTTGCAAACATGCAAAACAAAGCAGTCCGTTGGTAAAAATGTGGAGAACGTAGAAAGACACCACGACCATGCGCTATACCGATGTTTGGAGGAACGGTCTGAGGAAGGCGAGGGGGGTCTTGACCCCACTGCCCCCTGTTTCTCCGCATCTGATCCGCGCATTCGTAAAACTTCAGAGAGGGTCACACCGAAGTCAAATTTGTGTGAAGAGCAAAACTGGCTAGTTACACAGAAGAGCCATCGAAGATAATTACGCCCATCACTATTCACAGGGGTTAAATCGCTTTCTGAATCCAACCAAACTTTTTTATATTCGACAACTTAAAAAAATGTATTTTATTATATAAAACTGTAAAATACAAAGTGGAATCCTTCAGATTGACATAATATATGGTTTAAAGCAGATGGGGAGAAATTTCCCGTTGCGAGCTCTACCAGCGAGTTGGGAGGATCTGGGCCGGACTGGCATTCGCGCAACAATACAGAACCGTCCTAGCAATTTATTAAATTAAAACGAAATTTGGTAAAAAAAAATGTAATAATTTAATAACAACAGCAAACCATCATAATGTCAAACTTGAAAAAAACGACTAAAGGAAGATTGGAGTAAATGGGAGCATAACCCCCACCCCACCACTCTCTTAAATTAAGTTCTCATTGTTTGGCAGTGACTAAAATAAACTATGATTATTAAATTTTTTACCGGTTTCATTTAATTTAATAAATTGCCGGATAAATCTGTAATATTGTTATATGTATTTGTCTCAGTAATTTTGTGTACCGGTACGGTAATTATTCATTGAAAAGGCTCCACCTCCGCTTTTTCCACGAATAAACGCAAAATGATTACACTTTTACCAGATTGCATTGAATTTAATAAATTGCCAGGTATAAGTTTGTTACATTAATTTTTCAACACAAACTGAGTTGCGAAAACCGAACTCAAGAATCATCTTTTTGAGTGACAACTGACAGATTGTCACTGAATACAGGAGAAGTCGGCCCAAACAAAGTCGGCCCACTAGAGAAGTCGGCCCAAAACAAAGTCGGCCCACAAGAGAAGTCGCCCCATGGGAGAAGTTGGCTCCAAACGAAGTCGGCCCATGAGAGAAGTCGGCCCCAAACGAAGTCGGCCCATGAGAGAAGTTGGCCCCAAACGAAGTCGGCCCACAAGAGAAGTCGGCCCCAAACGAAGTCGGCCCATGGGAGAAGTATTATGGAGTAAATTTCATTTAGGTTGTACTCACTTTTAAGTTAGAAATAAAAAAAATTTATGAGATTAAATAACTGATCCAACATTTTCAAACTAAACTGATCCAACATTGTATTGAAGCAGTGGTATACTTAAGGGTCGACATTATGGCGAACTACAGAAGTAGTGTATCGAATTTTCAGTAAATAATAGGTGATAACGCTGTCTTGTTTTTTATCACTGAATACCTCTACCTAACATAAGTTCCTAGAAAACTCTTTGGGCTTTCTAGCAATTAATGTTACGTACTGGTATTTTCAATGGTAAAAAAAACAAGACTAAATTTTTTCATACATCTCAGTGGTGTATTTAAGGGTCGACATCATGGCGAAATACAGAAATGGTGTATCGAATTTTCAGTAAATAATAGGTGATAACGCTGCCTTCTTTTTCATCATTGATAACACCACTACCTAACATCATTTCCTAGAAAACTCTTTGGGGTTTCTAGCAATTAATGTTACATACTGGTATTTTCAATGGTAAAAAAACAAACTACATTTTTCATACATCTCAGTGGTGTATCTAAGGGTCGACATTATGGCGAAATACATAAATACTGGTATTTTCAATGGTAAAAAAACAAGACTACATTTAGTGTGTCGAAATTTCAATAAATAATTGTCACTGATAATACCATTAACTGCTACGTTTATGTCTGTTTTCTCCGGTCCTACTATTTAACGAACACAAACGAACATAAACGAACATAAACGAACAGAAGAGAAAATAATAGGAAATACAAGTTAAATATGGTTGAGGGTGCATATGCAGGTATATGTGGGTATATATTATTCGTTTGTAAAATTTTATTCACTTCTGATGAGTATTTTGATGATTAATAAGGTTTATAAAATGTACGACGGCGCGAAATTCTTGTGTTCGTTCAGTAGTAGCCTGCTTGAAGCTGTCGACAAGATGCGACAAAGGTGTGAAATCAATTAGCTGTCTATCTGAGGAAGAATGTCGCTGAGGAAAACAGCGAAATTTAGGTTTAAGAGGATGGCAAGCGCCTATTTTAATCGTGTGTAAAATTGTATCCACGTCTGATGAGTATTTTAGTGATAAATAAAGATTATAGCCATTATTTGGATTGACAAACATGCATCAAACTCTCGCTTTGGATTCCGAGGACGCATCACGGCGAGTCGGGGACAAACCGTGATCTACCCTTAGAAAGCGGAGCAAGACTCGGATACATGTAGCATATTGTACACCCACATAATGATAATAATCTAAAGATCTTACAATATCTTGGGGATAAGTCATTAAAGCCCAGTTTAAGCTTTCCTGAAAACTTTCCCCGAACAAGCTCACCCTCCACCAACGCGGGCTCCCACTAACGAGAGAGGAGAACCAGGCGCGTAGCCAGGAAAAGGTTTCCAGGGGGGGGGGGGCGATAACTGGCGGGGGGGGGGGGGGGGGGGTTATAGCCATCAGATGCGCGAAAGGTGGGGGGGGGGGGTCTGGGCGTCCTTCCCCGGGATATTTTTTTTTTTGGGGGGGGGGGGGGGGGGGGGCATGGGGAAAATTTTAAAATCTAAGACTAACTACTGACGGTCACAGAATAACTCGTACGTAATTGCGAAAAGCACACTTAACGGTCACAGAATAACTCGTACGTAATACAGAGACTCCACGGTTGCTTCCGGCAGCTCTTTGAATACATAGCGGATTAACTTCCGGACAAATACCAAGATGCTTCAGGTCAAATATATCAATACCGAAGCAAATACAAATTTTAATGTACCATACTAAAATGAGCTCTTATCTCGAGCTCGAAGCTCCCAAAGCTCATAAAGTACAAAATGTATAGCTCAGTGCCTTTCAGTTCGGGGATAATATCCCCTTGATTGGTGACAGTTACTTACCTAGATATGGGTCTCATGAGAATGTGCATACCTCCAACAATGCATCGAGCACATATTGATAGGCCTTTTAGAACGGTCACATTTTATGCTTAAACTGATACGATTCTACCGTTAATAAGGCAGCATCAATTTATTGAAAACAATAATAGCCCTGGCGTCATGTTATTCGAAGCAATCAGTAAAGCGATGCGTTCGCCAGTTTGGCATGCGTGCATAGATGGGCCTTAGAGCGAGGGCTAGGGGTGGATGGAGGAAACAGGTAGCTAAGCCATTCACCCTTGGTTTTCCACCAGTGCCATCGACTATTACGCATGCCTGATATGGTGCGATGTCGGAAACAATACATGTTACACGCCGTTATTATAATTATGGGCGGAGTTCACATAGTGAAAAAACGCACGCGCCCATGCAGTGGTTACTCGAAATTCACAAACCACACATTGTATCAGTCGCGTATGATGGGCTTACATAGCGGATTAACTTCCGGGCCATTTCCTATAGGCTTCAGGTCAAACACATTCAATACCGAAGCAAATACAACTTTTAATGTACCACACTAAAATGAGAACTTATCTCGAGCTCGAAGCTCCAAACGCTCAGAAAGTACAAAATATATAGCTCAGTGACTTTCAGTTCGGGGATAGTAACCCCTTGATTAGTGACGGTTACTTACCGGGACAATAATATGGGCCTCATAACTAGAATGTGCA
Organism: Pictodentalium vernedei; assembly: GCA_031216915.1. Classification (NCBI taxonomy): domain Eukaryota; kingdom Metazoa; phylum Mollusca; class Scaphopoda; order Dentaliida; family Dentaliidae; genus Pictodentalium; species Pictodentalium vernedei. The sequence continues at coordinate 126,197,083 of CM062290.1, forward strand.
TACCTCCAACAATGCAGCGAGCACATACTGATAGGCCTTTTCGAACGGTCACATTTCATGATGTAAACCTATACGACTTTACTTGCAAAACATTGTACCGACCTAATAATAGGGCAGCATCCACTTATTGAAAGCAATAATAGCCCTGGCGTCGTGTTATTCACAACAATCAGTAAAGTACATACATTCAACAATTTATTACGCATGCCTGATATGATGCGATGTCGCAAACAAAACATGTTACACGCCGTTATTATATGGGCGGAGTTCACATAGTGAAGTACCGTTGTCTTGAATGAGTACGAGAACTGGTCCTTTGCGGAAAACACACTTAACGGTCACAGAATAACTCGTACGTAATTGCGAAAAGCACACTTAACGGTCACAGAATAACTCGTACGTAATACAGAGACTCCACGGTTGCTTCCGGCAGCTCTTTGATGCCTGCCCTCCCCCCACTTCCCACTCCCCCCCCCAAAAAAAACGGGATGGGGTAGAAGACATCACCGCGAAGCGGTTACTGTATCATGGAATCCGCTTCCTGGAAAGAGCCCGCGGTGTCCCCCTCGTTGGAGAGAGTCAGTGTGGGGCGGGGGGGGGGGGAGGGTGCCCGGGATTTTTTTCTCGGGTCGCGTTTCTAGGAGAGTATGGGTAGGGTTGTCCCCAATGTCGTAGCCACATGGGTCTGGGGGGTGGGACTTACCCCTCCCCAAAATTTTGCTGTGTCCCCTTCCAAATGTTTTCCGCCAATACCCCCCCCCCCCGCCCCGAAAAGAAATTCCTGGAGAAGGACCCCCCCAGCACACCTGCCTTTCGCGCATCTGATGGCTATACCCCCCCCCCCCGCCCCCTATTATCGCCCCCCCCTGGAAACTTTTTCCTGGCTACGCGCCTGGTTGTTCTCTCTCGTTAGTGAGAGCCCGCGTTGGTGGAGGGTGAGCTTGTTCGGGGAAGTGTTCAGGAAAGCTTAAACTGGACTTTAATGACTTATCCCCAAGATATTTTAAGATCTTTAGATTATTATCATTATGTGGGTGTACAATATGCTACATGTATCCGAGTCTTGCTCCGCTTTCTAAGGGTAGATCACGGTTTGTCCCCGACTCGCCGTGATGCGTCCTCGGAATCCAAAGCGAGAGTTTGATGCATGTTTGTCAATCCAATTAATGGCTATAATCTTTATTTATCACTAAAATACTCATCAGACGTGGATACAATTTTACACACGATTAAAATAGGCGCTTGCCATCCTCTTAAACCAAAATTTCGCTGTTTTCCTCAGCGACATTCTTCCTCAGATAGACAGCTAATTGATTTCACACCTTTGTCGCATCTTGTCGACAGCTTCAAGCAGGCTACTACTTAACGAACACAAGAATTTCGCGCCGTCGTACATTTTATAAACCTTATTAATCATCAAAATACTCATCAGAAGTGAATACAATTTTACAAACGAATAATATATACCCACATATACCTGCATATGCACCCTCAATCATTTTTAACTTGTATTTCCTATTATTTTCTCTTCTGTTCGTTTATGTTCGTTTATGTTCGTTTGTGTTCGTTAAATAGTAGGACCCGTTTTCTCCTGTGGGGGCCGACTTCTCTCGTGGGCCGACTTCTCCGAAATTGTTTGGGCCGACTTCTCCGGGGGGAACCGACTTCTCCGGGGCTGAGTTCGCAATGGGCCGACTTCGCTGCAAACCCTTGTCACTGTATTTAATTACGTACTGAGCTGTGAAAAAAACCCTCTAGAGATGTAAATGTTGAATAATATTTCAAAATATTTGCGGACTCATAAGCAAATTTGTATTTATTGGGCCGAAATGACTTGGTAAAAGTTTAAAAAGTGAGACGTTTCGACCTCCTAAAGTGGGACGTTTCGACCTTTTATGGGGTCGAAACGTCCCAGGCCGAAACCTCTGAAGGTTGAACGTCACGAACCCATGGAACAGTGCCCCATTTTTAAAGTTGTATGGATCTGATAACGAACAAATGAATCAATTGTATGTGTTGAAATAGACCGGGTAAACTTTTGGTATTTGGTATAATTCGACAAAGCTTCTTATAATCAAAGTTTAAGACGACGGAAGTCTTTACAGAAAATGCAAGCAGCAGACAAGGCACATGAACCTAAGGATTTGGACTTGTCGGCAGCTGGAAGAGGAGTTTGGCTTGTGAAGGTTCAACTGTTTCCTATTTTCGAGTCCAACAAAGGCAATATGGATTTGCTTGAAAACATAGCTTATGAGCCCTCAACCTTCATTATACATCAAAATGAAGGTTGAGATGTATAGAACTTGAAACACCTATGTAATCAACTCATAGGGTGACAACAGGTACCACTGTTTCCTGGAAATCTGCAACTGTATTCGTATCAGAACTGATAATAAAATAATATGTCATGAGAACAACTTGTGGCCAAATGTGCTTCACCAGTCCTTCCCACAAAGCGTGTGCTCTTGCTCTCGTGCCTGTGCACACCTGTATTCTTCATTTCCCTAGCACAAATTTTCACGATTGGCTCATTTTGGCTGAAAACCAGCAAGCTGGTCAAAGCTTTTTCAACCTGAGTTTATTAACAGAATGACCACATATTCACTTTATAATAAATGCAGTATGTACGAACCAGAGTTTATCTTTTCCGCATGAAGATTGAGCTGACCCACGCTATTGCCATAATCATATGTAACACACGATTTCATTGGTTGCTCCAAACGTTCGATGACATAGACATTGTATTTGGACCAAATTCAATTGTTTTGCGGTCCGCATAGTCGCCTTATAGGATATATTTAAAAAAATGGTTCTTCTTTCAACATTTTTGATTTGGACATGAAGGATTGTAACATGCAAATGATAAGAATACAACATCTAAAAATACACAAATTTCTAACACCCATCCTTTGTTCTCTTTGGGGTCTTCGGCAGTCGGCTCAGACCTTCGGTCGTCGGTGCAATTACTTTACGAGAGCAGATCACTCCCGCAATTGATTTCCCATTTTCAGGGAGCAGATTATGACTCCCGGGGAGAAATATTTGTGGGAAGGACTGCTTCACATATCCAAGAACAAAGTATTCATACCAGAACTGATAATAAAAAATAATATTTCAGGCAAACAACTTGTGGTCAAATGTGCTTCAGATATCCAAGAACAAAGCTAGGGCATCAAAATTTCTTCCACACACATCGACAGAACGGCGTGGGGGTGAATTCCAAAACCCTCTGCTTTGTTTACATTGTAAATCTAATTTTGTTTTCCGGTCAAGGTCATCGGATGAAAAAAGCATCGATATACCATGCCATGTAAAATCAAATAATGAGGAAGATTGCCTTTAAAAAGCATACTCTTGTTATACAGATACTGCACAGGTGCCATATTCTATGCAAGGTATCATGACACCTGCGTAAATTTCTTAGAATTATCATTTTGTCTTTTGATGGAAATTCGTGGTATACATGTAGAGTGATTTGTGCATGTCCATCTCACATGGAATCCATCTTCAATAAAAAATGCAGACAGTGTTGTCCTTTTCCCAAATGCAGTCCAATTGATGTATCCTAAAGTGTTTTGAATGCTTAGCTTTGTTATTGGATATCTGAAGTGCATTTGGCCACAGGTTGTTCTCTGGAAATATTTTATTATCAGTTCTGGTACGAATACGATAGCAGACTTCCAGGAACCACTGGTGCTTGCTGTTAACTCTGTGAGTTGATTACATATATTTTCTGTGTTCTATACCTCCCTAACTTTATTATCTTAACTTGACAAAGTCAGGATAAGCTACATGTATTGCCATCAGGCGTGTGAAAGTCTGAGTCTGTTCACATTTTCCTTTAGCACTGGCTGCACCCCGTAGTTCTTGTCCAATCGTCACAAAATTTCATATGCAGGATTGAGGTTATGCAGAGACCAGCCAACCAGGCGTCTGGGGCGAAAAAGTAGCCTTGGATTGCATAACTTTGCTCTGACTTCACTAAAAAGCGAAATCGTGTCGCCCTGTAATTTGTAAATTCCCAATTGACCTACCTTGAAATTAGGTGAATTCACGTAGAATTTACAAAGTAATTTCCATCTGAAAAGAGTATTATTGCTAGGGTTAATTGTTATTGTGATTAATTTTCATAGTAACTAAAAATAAAATCAGCATCTAAAAACAATGCCCAATTAATAATGTAACTGTGAAGGGAATGGGTCCAGTTGACACCGGGCCAACTCACCACCAAGCCCCTGGGCCAAGTTGCCACCGGGCCAAGTCGCCACCAGAAGTTAATAGTATGACATGCAGTGATCAAGGTTATATTTACTTCACTAATTGATTTAGCCGGGATTAGGGACGGGATATATTATTGACAAAGAAAGCCGCACCAAACTGGAGAATATTTCTACTCTCTGATTTGATGTGAGTTTCTTTGTTTCGACTGAATTGAAATGGAAGGGATATATTATTGACAAAGAAAGCCGCACCAAAACGGAGAATATTTCTACTCTGATTTGGTGTGACTTTCTTTGTTTCGACTGATTTGAAATGGAAGCGTGTGGGCGAGATATAAGTCGGTGATGGCCTGATGGGACGCAGGGCGATGGCAAATTGGGGTAAAAAGCATGTGGGCGAGATATAACTCAGTGATGGGACACGGCGCGATGACAAATTGGGGGAAAAATAAAGAGAATACCAGTACAAATCTATCAATGTTTATTGGTGTATAACAACATAGCATAGCACATAATATACAATATGCACCGCTTAACAAAATAATTGAAATTGGAAATATTTATGGAAATAATGTCATGATTACAAATGAATAAGTTTTGACAATGAACATGTTTAATAAAATATTTAGTAAAATATATCTAGCACATGTTAATTCTGCAGTTGAACCTCACTTTAAACACCGAAAACGTTCTCATTGAAAATACATCAGTCAGTGCCTTGTTTGATGTATTGTGCTCAATATTACAAAAACAACAGAGTGCTTTGACCACCTTGATTAGGGTTCTTATTGTTTATACAGGAGACAGTATACAGTACAAACAAACAGTAAAAACAAACACACTTCAAAGATTTCAAAGACATTCACTCTAAAATTCTAGAAACAACAAATAATATCATTTTTGTCTGTGATCAGGTAGTGATGAGACGAATAGAGTTTAAATTGTGTAAAGCTATTCGAAATCGTATTTGAGGATTTTTAACGGATTCTTCTTTCTTTAAATGTTTTTTTCGGATTATTTATAAAAGAAACATGAGTACTAAACCTATAATAGTGGTCATCAAAGTGGGCCAAGTCACCACCAGAAATCGGGCCAACACGCCACTGGTGGCGAGTTGGCCCGGTGACGACTGGACCCGTACCCACCGTGAACCGTCTTGGCTGCATTGAAATTAGGTGACAAGTCGTCAAGTTAAGACAAGATCTTCTATTTAAGTAATAAGTATTTTTCACACTCAGAATTTTTTTTCTGGGGAGCAGTTTTTCATAAAACAACACTTTTTTGTAAAAGCTGAAGTTTTAATTCCAATCTGGATTTTATTTTTGTGCAAGATGTTTTGAAAACCAGAACAGAAAATTTACCACTTTTTACTCGCTCTGGACCAAGAAATGGACACACTTGAATTGTTTAATTCAAGGCTGATCTGTCTCTTCTAAAAAGTAAATGCCCATTTGAATTGTAAACTTTTCTTTTTATAAATAAATTAATATAGAGAGGCATGTTTTTTTCTCGTAAACAATTCTTTGTACAAATAAATTTACACATAGAGATGTGTTATTGCCCAATTGTAGTGATTTATTTTTGTGAGAGATGAAAATATAATATACCGGTAGATCATGCGAATGCAGAATCATCGCTCTACATTTTCTTCACACTTCTCCCTGTTTCATCTGACTTCTCCCTAAAGTCAGTGGAGGGAGAAGTGACTTCTCCCTCAAATTACCCTCTAGGCTGGTCCCTGAGGTCATGTCTAGATGAGAATGCCCCCTCTTGGTTGTGATCGGTCAATCGTGATGGCTGTTCTAGCCAAAGACCTTTAGCACAGCCTGCATGTCATATTTATGAAGGAATTTCATTGAAACTTGGTAGGATGACTCTGTATGATGTCTAGATGAGAACGTCCTCTTTTGGTCATGATCTGGCAACCGTGACAGTTGCCCAAGTCCGAAACCCGAAAACCCTTGCGCACAGTCTATAGGTTATATTTAATATGGAGGGATTTCATTGTAACTTGGTAGGATGCCTGTATGATGTCTAGATGAGAACGTCCCCATTTGGTCACGATCTGTCATCCATGATGGCTGCCTGAACCCAAAACATGAAAACCTTTAGCAGAGTCTGCAGGTTGTATTGATGGAGTGATTTCATTGTAACTTGGTAGGATGACTCTGTATAGTGTCTAGATGAGCACGTCCCCTTTTGGTCGCGATCGGTCAACTGTGAGTCTGTGACGGCTACAGTGGCCCAAAGCCTGAAAACCTTCACCACAGTCTACAGGCCATATTTATGAAGGGATTTAATTGTAACTTGGTAGGATGACTCCAGATAATGTCTAGATGGTTGTGATCGTTCAACCATGATGGCTGTCCGAGCCCAAAAACCCGATAATCTTTAGACAGACTACAGGTCATATTTATGAAGGGATGTCATTGTAACTTGGTAGGATGACTCATTATAATATCTAGATGAGGGAGGATGTCCATTTCCGGATTTTCGTCCCAGGAGCAGCAAGCAGTGATAATACAGTAGACCGCTGCTCTTCAAGCCTCGGTAACGGACTTGCTGTCACAGATTGCGCAGCTGATTGCAGCATCCCAGCAAGTGCAAGACTCTGATGGTGAGCTGTCGGATGGTGCTGGGTCGGTCCAGTCATCTGCACATGCAGATGCGATGGACCGAACGACACAGCTGATTCAGTCGGATGGTGAAAGGGACAAGGAAGAGGATTACCCTTCCCTTTCGGAACAGCATATGGTAGCGATGGATTTTTATTCATCAATACTATACAGACTTTATTCCACCTAATCAGCAAGCTGCGACTAATAGAGAGAAACTGCTGTCGTCTCTGTATGCAGATTTCATGTGGAGGAAAGAGAATGCTCTTTCCTTTCCAAAACAGTCTCGACAGGTGTCGGAGGCCTTCGGCCACGTTAACGACGCCATATTCATCCTCTCTAGTGCTAAGAGGAAGGCGATTTCTTATCGACATCTTCAATAAATATACTGTTCCTTGGACTAGTTCATTTAAAATGGTTGGTGAAGATGTACAGAGAGCTCCTCTGCATTTAGACAAGCAGGCCAGGGATGTAGATATGTTTCTACCTGCATCATTCAGTATATGCTCGGAAGTGATGGAATGTGCTATTTCATCCAATAGAGCGAATGTGGATGTGATGTCCTAAGCAGATCACCTCACCAGAGCTATGGCGCAATGCCTTAATGGGAAGGAATTTGAGAATGTTTGTTCCTTGCTTAGAGTTCTTTCCAGGACAGTCATGAATGCCACGTACAACTCTGCCCTGACAGTGGCAAATTTGGAGTTGATCAGACGTGTTACAGCCTTTGCGTCGTCATCACATATAGATGACAAGGTGAAAAGCTCTCGCCGAGTCGCTCTGGTTTCTGGATATACTCTATTTGACGACAAGCTTTCGTTAGTCTATGAACAGGCTACAAGAAAGTTTCCAATACACTGCTACTGAAGTCTGCGCTTCAACACGCTTCAGCAGACCAGGGTAAGCGAGGCCGTTCCACTTCAAACCAACTAAGTGAACTCCTCGCGAGCAGGCTTGGCAATTTCAGGAGAGCGATTTTTTAGCTCTCCTTACTGCCCTCCTGAAAGAATTAAGGAGAGCGAAAAATTGCCCTCCTAAATATTTTGGTCTGGGATGATTGAGATTACATGTATTATGCTCACATTAAATTTTTGTTGTAAAACAAAAATGTAATTTAACTTCGAAGTCACATAACATCACGTAATTTCATTTTGAAAGTGGTTTAGTGGTAAAAGGTAATGGCTGCAACCATACCCAAACACAGTTGCAATCATTTGAAGCAAAATGGGTCACAGCAATATTTTTTTTTCTGTCAGTTTCAAGTTCAACAACTGACATCACAGTTTGAGGGGTAATTATTCAAGGAATATTGACACTATAATATACTACCATTACTACTATCCTGTCACTTGAAGCACTTGCACCAGGATGTGACTGTAGATTCAAGCAGACATGTTGTCCAAGAAAGTCATACGCCTACTACTACCACCTTCAACCCCCCTTGGGGGGTTGAAGGTGGTAGTGGTAGGCGTATGACTTTCTTGGACAACAGGTCTGGGTACACACACAGGTCTTGTCAAGTGTGTGTTCAGTTGTTGAGTGAGACATCTAGATGTCTAAGAGATTTCGCTTTACCTTAGTAAAGTTAACAAAATCACTGATGTAGTCTGTTGGTTTCAGTTTCAATGAGTTCGTTCAACTGGATACTTAAAATGCTGTGTAAAGCTAATTGCTCTCCTAAGCTGATTGAGGAGAGCGATTTTTTGCCCTCCTGCATTTTTCAGAATGCCAGGCCTGTGCGAGGGTACAATAAACCCTCTTTTACTTACTCCGGAGGTCGTCAGAAAAACAACTCGGGAAAGGTGCACAGGTCTGATTCAGACTATAGGTCAGATGCCCCTTACCCGACGGGACGAGGCTCTTCATGGGGAGTACGTAGTTTCTCCTCCCATAAGCCTCTTAAGTTGTACAGGTGTTGAATAAGACCTTGATTGCCTACCAGGCAGTCGGAAGGTTGTCAAACTTGGCAAGAAACTGGTTTAAGGCACGGAAGATCAGTGGGTAAAGGTGTCTCTGAAGGCCTACGGATATGATTCGGAACAAAACTCCCGCTTACAGGAGGTTTGCGTTGGACAAATCTTCTGGCGGATCCTTTCAAAAGAGAGTCGCTCCTAGCGGAGGTACAGGCTCTCTTATTGAAGGACCCAATAGAGGTCGTCGAGAATAAACTTCTGTTGCTTTCCACTTAGCGGAAGGTTATCAACCTCGCAAAAAAGTGGATGAAAATTGTGGAAGATCAGTGGATGAGATTGTAGTCTCGGTAGGCCTGCGGCTATCGGTCCGAGCAAAGCTCCACTTACAAGAAGTACGTGTTGGACAAATCTTCCTGCGAATTCTTCCAAGAGAGGCTCTCCTTGCGGAGATACAGGCTCGCCTATTGAAGAAAAGCAATGGAGGTTGTCGAAATATTCTCTAGGTTTTTTCAAATCACCTGCTTCTTGTCCCGAAGCCGGACGGATAGTGCATAGATAGACTAAGACAGCTGTCTTGTTTGGAATAGAGCCGTTAGAGGGAATAGGTATGTCTTTTCCCTCTTGGTGTTGTATTCTTTGGCATCAAGACATTTAATGTCATTGTGGACGCCATAGTAGCCTTATGTACTGTTACAGTGGTCTTTTCTTAGCGGCTAGTGTTGTAAGTCTCCATTTAGTGAGCTTTCAAAGGCCACAAGTGACACAGATATGTCTTCAAACAGATGAAGACTCATAACTGCGTAGCTACCTTGAGATTTCTGTCTCTTTAGGAATCACAGCCATTAGAATAGTGGCTTATCATTCCCTACCTTGTGCAACTATGGTTGTAAGTCTCCGTTAGTGAGCTTTCAAGGTTGCTAGTTACACCAAGATATTTGTCTTCACTGAGAGGAAGACTTCTAGCTATGTTACTGTAGCTAGGCTCTGACCGCTGTCTTTTGGGAATAAAACCGATAAAGGTAAAGTGCTTTTCGGTTTGTTTTCCTAGGTGTCATAAACTTGACTCTTATTGTTTACACCATAGTAGCCTGGCTAAAATCATGAGTGAGAATTTTTTAGCATTTATGCAGTGACATAACTGAATTTATTATCTCTTGGGACTGCTGTCCCTTTGGGAATTTAGGGCTGTTAAAATAGCGGCTCTTTATTCCCTACCCTGCGTGACGATAGTTGTAAGTCTCCGTTCAGTGAGCCTTCAAGGTCGCAACTTACACCGATATATCTGTCTTCACAGAGATGAAGACTTATAAGCTACGGCTAGAGTTGCAAGTCTCCTCAGTGAGCTTTGAAGGCTGCAGTTATCAGCCTTTTATTGTCTTCATGTATAGGAAGACCTTTTGCTGCTTCAGCTAGGCTGAGTTCGTTATCCTATAGGACATGATACCATATGTCAAAGGAGGTTATTCTCTTCCTACCGGTATGGTTTGGTGTTAAGTTATATGAGGTGATAACCTCTATTGATGATGCCATATTTACCTAGTGTGATTATGTCAATATGGTGTATTTGTTCATCACGTCCCTCTCCATCCTTCGTGGCATTATGGAGTCGGTCAGAGGGAGCCCTGCGGTTCCTATACTATTTGATGACTAACACAACAGCGATTCTAGTAATGTGGGTGAGGGGGTTCGAGATAAATTTTATGTCAAACCCTCCTCCCTCCTCCCCACGCCAATGTGTTAAGAGGCAGCTACAGGGAAAGACAAAAAGTTTTCTTTCCATAAGCATCGCATGCATTTAAGTAATATACATGCCTTTCATGGCTTCTCGATTGGCGGCTGGGTCGTGTTCTAACAGCAACCTCATGGGCGCATCCACTTTTTAGTTGGTTTGTTTCCTGTGGTTGTTCATTTTTAAGTCATATACACGTACGAGCATATGATTCATTATCAACAAATTGGTAGCCTTCGTTTGCCGGTATGGCTGACATTCTCCAATGTGGCAATTAGTCCACTCTGAAAAGTTTCGCTCAGAGCGGTCTGGCCTTTTCTTACAACGTATGAGTTTATTTCTCAGTTAACTGCATATTAACGTTGTATTATTCATTCAGTTTTCTGATTACACCTGTATTACTTGGTCATATCATGGATACAGGCTGTATTCAGATGGGTACACGCGAGATTTCATTGCTCGCTTGCATAAAATATGTATTTATTAGGCAGACGCTTTATGGTACACATTATATAAATTCTTGTTCTGCTTGTAGAGCTCATGAGAATTTTGGGACTATTTGGGTCAGTTATGGAACTGCCAACAGGCCGTCTATGCATATGTTCACCATTTTTGGCATCATTATTTGGAGTAATATTTCTTTCTCCGAACAATCAATGGTGGTTACGGACCAAGGAAAAAATGAATTATTTTTATACTGTACCAATGACCCAGACATAGCTGGTGCTAACTCTTAAAATATAGGGCCAAACACAAATTTTGCCCCCCAATCCCCAAAATTTGCATCTAAAACTAAAGAAAACATGTCCTGAAAGGCCCTCCACACCTCGCCTCCACTGCGCATGCGCAGTGTCAAGGACGTTCCGAAATTGGCGCCATTAATCATTCTAAGTTTGGCCCTTCATCAGTTAACATCTGACTGATCTTTGTGCTTTTAAATCTCAGTTTAAATGATGCCAGACACATAAATATTAGTGAAATGGTGATTCTAAGGAGGATAGAGAAGGAGGAGAGGAAAAGAATGTGTGACAGAATATTATCAGGGCTGTAACTTAAAATTTTTTAATGAAATTATGTTAAGTTACCTATTTTCAAGGCAGCAGCCATTTTGTTGTCATTCTGATTATTTAGTTACACTGTTTTTTTAAGTGTTTTCCTCTCTCCCTGTCCTTTAAGTTCCCCCTTGCTATTCTCCCATGCTTTTGGCATAGTTTCTGTAATTATTATTACTAAAATTTCTTGGGAGTTTTAGCTGAATAACAGAATGAATTCTGTTCTTTCCCCATGTTTACGTCTTCACCTACGGGTGGTTAGGCGTTGTGTTCTGCATCTACCATCTGATGTTCTGCAGTTTCTTCCCTGGAAGTCTCTGTTTTGCATCAGATAGTGTATTTTTGGTAACTGATTTCGGGCCTGGGTGCCTGGAGTCTTATTTTAGTGTTTTTACACTCATTGTTTACATTTACAACAGCCCTCTGTGTGAGGGGGGGATTTCTAAAAATAATATCTTTATGTTATTTTAATCATAACTAGATACATTATTATTGTTCGTAAGTGTTGAATAAATTGTTTAAAATATTTTTAAAATTTTTGTCCACACTTAGGCTTGGGATCCATTGGGGCTCAACGTTACTTTTCAGAAACTTGGGCTGTTCTGAAAAAATATTTTTTCAAAATATTTTGATTTCAATTATTTTTTCTATATTAATGGATCATATTATTATTATGTATTTTGATTGCCAGGGGTTAGTGCGAGTACCAGGACTTGTTTTCTTTTCACATTGAAAGGATATTGATCAATTGTTTTAAGAGGAAGTCTTCCTCTGACTTTATTATCATTCTATATGTGGTCAGTGTACTCGCATTAACTCCTGTTCTGTATCGTATGATTTCGATGACAATATGGGAAGCGTATGTCACGGTATGTTGTTGGGGATTTGGACACTCCGGTCCTTTCCCCGCAGGGTCACTCTACTTTATCAATTTCTATTTTCAGACGATCAAGATTAGGGTGATGTATCTGTGATGTCTTCCAACAGTGTGCCTCCGTCGTCACAATTAATGAAGGGCTAGCGGAAAAGTGCTCATGTAAATACGCCAATTGCCTAAGAGGACCCTAGTAGGTTCGACGGCCTTTGACGTCCGCTAGCTCGCCCGGTGTAGCGTCCATTCACCGAATGGTTCGGCAGCCGGGTTCGTCCGTTGCGGTCTAGAAGGAATTTTGGGGTGATGCGAGCACTATAAATTAACTTAATGCACACCCAGTGACGGCGGATCGGAGGGAGAACGCAGGAAGCCTTTTAGTCCGGTTCATAGCTCGTTCCGGTCCATCCGGACGGCAAGCGAGAGAGGCCCCTCTCTCGTTCAACAACATCTGGCCCCAGATGTTGTGGTACAAATGTGTCGCAAGCGGAGCATACGTCCGTCGCTCGGGACGCTCCGTTGTATAGGCAGTCCGCTGAGACTGCTAAGGCTTCCTCTTCTCGTCAGCGCACACGACCGCACCTTGGCTGCGTGACCGCCGATATATTACCAGCTTCGCCGATCAAGGATTCTTCGGCGACCAAGTCACACCATCCGGTAGCCAGGGACACGAGGCCTGCAGACTCCGGACGTTCGCATAGGAAGTGTGCGGGAGTCAACGTACACGGAGCTTCCGGCGGCAATGCATCGTAAGACCGCTACTGCACAGGCCTCGGGAACGGACGTGCTTTCCTTAATAGCACAGTTTATCGCAGCATCCCAGCATCAACTGAATCTGACGCATATATTTTATCCGACGATGCTGGGTCGGGACGCTCCGCGGAAGCGGGTACAGACGTCCGAAAGTTTCATCCGGTCCGACGGGATACCGAAAGGGATTCGGAGGATTTCGAGCTTTCCCTTTCGGAACAACATATGCTGTTGTGTATGTCATCTGACTTGGTCTTCTACAGCTTCTTTCGTCGGACCAGAATTCTGCGATGCCGGATAAGAAACTGATAGCGTCGGTGGACTTAGAAATTTTTGGTTCGGTTCAGGGACATCGTCCCTCAGTTCCGACATAGTCCAATAATGTCACACAAACTTTCGAATTATTCAACGACGCTATTTATATTATTATTTTATGCTTGCTATCCAAGCATTTCTGGTTTCTTGTTCGAAGAGTTATGGAGATGTCTTTCAAAAGTGTGCCTCTGTCGTCATAGTTAATGAAGAGTTAGCGGCAATAAGTGCTCATGGAATATGTCTATCGCCTACGGAGTGACATTTGCTAGCTCACCCGGTGTAGCGTACATTCATCGAATGGTTCGGCTGCCGGGTTCGTCCGTTGCGGTCTAGGAAGGAGATTTGGGTGATGCGAGCACTTTAATTACTTTAGTACTCACCCAGTGACGGCAGATTGAGGACAGATCGGAGGAAGCCTGTTAGTCCGGTTCCTGGCTTGTCCAGGTCCGTCCGGGCTGTGAGCGAGAGAGGTCCCTCTCTCGCCCAACAACATAGGGGACCGCATGTTGTGGTTCAGATATTTTACATTCGGAGCATATGTCCGTTGGTCGGGACGCTCCGTTATATTGACAGTCCGAGAGACTGTCTTTAATGCTTCCTCATCCTCACAGCAGGGCACACGACCGCACATTGGCTACGTGACCTCGAGTATCCGATCAGTTTCGGCATTCAGTGATTCCACGGCGAATAGGTCGCGCCATCCGGTAGCCAAGGGACACGAGGCCTATACACTCCGTTCGCTCGCATATTGGAAGTATGCACGGGGTAACGATCACGGAGCTTCCAGCGGCAATGCATCGTAAGACCGCTTCTCCTCAGGCCTCAGTGATGGACGTGCTATCCGAGTTAGCACAGTTGTTTCGCAGCATCCCAGCAATTGACAGTTTCTCGGTCGAATCAGGAATTATCCGACGGCGCTGGGTCGGTGCGGTCCGCGGTTGCATCAGCTACGGACGACCGAACGCTTTATAGGGTCCGACAGGATGGCGAAAGGGATTCGAAAGATTTCGAGTTTTCCCTTTAGTAGTATCGGAAGATGCCTTTCATATCTTCTGGCATTATCTTCCAGTGATTATTATTTCGGACTTCATTGCTGCGATCTTGGATAAGAGACTTACAGCGTCATTGGACTCGGATTTTTCGATCGGTTCAGGGACATTGTCCCTGACTTACCGACGCAGTCCAATATTGTCATTACAACATGTGTTTTATTTTTCGACGCTATATATATATATATATACAAGCCTGCTACTAAGCATGATAGTTTAGTTTCTTGTCCGCGTTGCTCATTTCTGCCATTTTATCATTTATACAAATAGTTTATTTTGGCAGAGCAGGGCATACCGAGAGTTCATATGCGTCTAGACGGTGTGATTAAAGACTGCATATATTCTTTTTCGCCGTTTATGTCTTTTCCAATTTCAATGTTGGGAACGACATTATGTATAGTAGACTTAACTTAGACGCTTTATTATACGTAATCCGCCTTACTGAGGCGTTATCATTACGTCTTCAAGAAAAGATTTACGGGATATTATTCTCAATGTAATTTCTTTTGAGGGCAGTAGTTTGTTCACGTATAACTCCGCCCTTCAGTGGCTGATTGGAGTTAGTTAGACGTGACGCAGCCCTAGCTACATCCACACGCGTGGATAGTAAGGTTAAGAACTCTCTCAGAGTCGCTTCGTTCTCGGAGGAGCTTCTCTTCGACGGCAACTTTTCGGCAATCCATGAATTGCTCGATTTATACGTTCTCTTGTCTATCTAGTGTTACAAGAGATTCAGACTGGGGCAAACATTCGGTGGTTGACTCAGAGAGTGCCACCGCAGTTGCCGGACCCGAGTGTGGCTGTTATGACGGTTGCCAGTCAAACAGATTGGGATATAATACTGATCCCTACGGATTCGAAGTGCCAGGGTCTTTGGGTTCCGCAGTCTTTTAGCAATCAGTTTAACTTCCGCGGAATAATGTTTTTTAGGCTTGCTTTATGTCATTGCATGAACATTATTCAGAAACGCATGCCCAAATTCCTGTCCTTTAATTCGACAGTAGTGGCGTATCTCCGGAACCAGGGAGGCACTCTTTCGTTTCCGTTATTCAATTTAATGGAAAGAATCCGTCTGTTGGTTATAGTACACCAAGTTCAGTTTTGGTCCGTCATATTCCGGGTCGTCTGATTGTTTTATCGGACTCCCGTTCTCTTACGGGTCGCTTGTTGCTGTCAGAATGGACTCTCAACAAACAAGTATTCAATCAGATTTGCTATCTATGGGAGCGCCCAATGATGATTTATTTATGACACAGCTTGCTAATCAATTGCAGACGTATGTGTTGGCTTGTCCAGATCTCTGAGCTAATATTGTTAACGCTCTATTGATCTATAGGACGGAATGATAGGATACGCGTATCCTCCGGCGCTGTTGTTTTAGCAGGTATTGCTAAGATAAACAACCACAATACATTTCTGTTGATAGCATCTCTATCTTCACAGAGATCATGAGTAATTTACTCTCTTGTCTACTGTGGGTCTTAACGTGAAATCTTCCTCTATGTGAGGATCTTTTTCACTGGGTAAATCGTGTTATCTTTATCACAACCAGCAAGGTCGCAACCTTCATGTATTCCGTTGTGTGGTCTGTATTGCATTGTAAGCACTGTACTGGACGAGCTTTGGACGCGATTTCTTACTATAGGAGATCCTCTTCTTCGCTATTCTATGCGGCTAAAGTGGAGGCTCTTCCGTCGTGGTGTAGGGATCATTATGTTCACATTGTTGATCCCTGCATACTACTCATTGCTATTTTTTAGTATACTTGTTTCACAAGATTTACTGCAGCCTGTTATTATTTAGGTTATAGGTTTATGTTACCTCATACCTATGCACTCTACGATAGTTTACAATTGAGTCTTTTGTCTCTTTATCTAAGTCAGTTAGTAACTTTTTGATAAATAGACTTAGAATCTTTAGATTAAATTCCTATACGGATTTTAACTTCGGTTCTTATTTAGCTAAGTAATCATTTGAGCCTCTGGAAACAGTAGTTTTCAAATTCTGACCTTTTAGACAGTAATTCTGTTGGTTTCTCTTTTACTGTAGAGTCAGTGAGTTTCATGCACTATCGATGGATGATTTTCACTTTCATAGTTTCGGAATCAATACTTCCGTTACTATTTAGGTTGGATTGTTGCATAAGAGTTAGGCTCCTATTATCCGGAACCTATTATTTTAAGGTCCTTCCGTCTTCGTATGGGCATAGGCCTTTACTCTTTCCGGGTACAGTTTATGTATTTATAAACAGATATCTGTTTATTACAAAGGGCGTAAGCTTCTTCTGTCTTTGATGTCTAGTAGAAGGACGTTACGCTCCATTTTATTGTTAATGGATTCTATTAACTATCGGTACTGCTTATGGTATATCATTGACTTAGCAGTTGTGCTTAAGATTTCGGCTCATGAAGTAAGAGTTCTTCTACTTCTTGGGCTTACATTAATAGTGTCGCTATTATAGATTTTTGAAGGCCGCTCATTGCGCTCAGCCATCCACATTCATGAATTTTATCTTAGAAATATCGAGTCCATTTCTGGAGGCCTCTATTGTTAGGTCTATTATCTACTGCTCAGAATGTCATTCACTTAACAGTTGCTACTATAGCTAGGTAGGCTGTCTGTTTCGGCAGTGTCTCCGTTCGGCTGCCCTCTTCGCTCTGGGCTATTTGACCCAGGACAAGAAAAGGGGGGGGGGGGGGAGGGTGTTCCCTTGGGTCACCTGTTTTACTATGAAAACAAGGGGATACCTCCTCCGGAGTTAGTAATTCTGAGCTGTTATTGGGATGGTTGTTTAGTGAGAAGTTTAGGTTTTTAAAATTCATTCAAGTCTTAGTTTTTAAAGTATAGCTTTTGAATATTGCATATGTCAACGGACATGATTATGCAATCCTCAGACACTTTTAGGAGTATAAGAGTCTCTATTCTCTAGACTTACTTTATTTATTGGCTTACTTTAAAAATTATTAGTATAAGGATTATATTGGATATTAATAGAGTACATGGATGTATGAAGCTCAATTTTGGAAGGTGTTGTATCTTTCTAATTTATCATAAATAAGAAAGATACATGTAAGGCCTATTACTTCTTTTTCCCTACAGGGGATGACTCTATTTTATTTTATTGAGCGTATTCCATTTTGCTCTATGTCCTTGGCCCTCCAGCCTTTTTACTATTCAGCTATGTCTGGGTCATTGGTACAGTATAAAAATGTTAAAAAATTTATAGTAATTTATATATTTTTTATACTTACCAATGACCCAGACGGGGATGGCCCTCCCAGGAGTTGGGAACTCTTGCCTCCCCGCTGAGTACATAGCGCTTACCAGGCACTGGTTATTAGAATGATTAATGGCGCCAATTTCGGAACGTCCTTGACACTGCGCATGCGCAGTGGGGGCAGTGGGGGCGAGGTGTGGAGGGCCTTTCAGGACATGTTTTCTTTAGTTTTAGATACAAATTTTGGGGATTGGGGGGCAAAATTTGTGTTTGGCCCTATATTTTAAGAGTTAGCACCAGCTATGTCTGGGTCATTGGTAAGTATAAAAAATATATAAATTACTATAAATTTTTTAACATTTCAGGGACGGTCCGTGACGAGTCTTAATCAAAGCTCGTTACATGTTCTATAGCCAGGTTTCTTGAAGATACAGTGCACATTCTCGTATATTCGAACAGTTCATTGGAGTGTTATTATTGGAATCAATTGTACACATGAACGGGGTCGGCTGTACTTGTTGGGCGAAGATATTTCGATTATTTAGTATCGCTTTTCACTGATTCCAGAGCGCTCCCCTCTTTGTTTTGAAGAATATTACTTCAAAAAAAGGGGGTGATTTTTCTTAATCACCTCCACCTTGATAAGTGGGTAACTATGAGTGAAGCTGTTTTGTCTGTAGATTATTACTGATCCTTGATACAGCTTGTTTATTATTTATATGGCGTTTGTTTGTGGGGGTTAGTCTCTCACCCTCAAATACACCATCATAATTTAAGGGACTCAGTCCTGTCTATCCTTAAATTAGGGGCTTGTCACACCCATTTAGCATAATCTTTCATGCTAAGAGAATTACTTGGATATGGCTCCTTATTTATGATATGTCTTCTCTATTATTGTATTACGGAATTACTTGGATATGTCTCCTTATTATACCACCCACTTGAAAAGTGGGTGGTATATAGTGTTCACTACTAGTATGTACATCCGTATGTCTGTCCATCTATCTGTCCGTCCGTCCGTCCGTCCGTTACGCTTCAGGGGGTACACATCTGCTATCCGCAACTCCTCCTAAACCAGTAAACAGATTTCATTGAAACTCACAGAGATTCTTTTACATACATTGAAGATGTGCACCTATTTTCTTTTCAGATATTTTCATTTTTACAGTTTCCCATATTGAAAAATGAACTTTGTCAAATTCAATTGACATTCTGTACAGATCTGCTATCCGCAACTCCTCTTAAACCATTGAAAAGATTTCATTGAAACTTTCAGACATTCTTTTACATACATTGCAGATGTGTGCCTCCTATTTTCTTTTCAGATATTTTCATATTTACAGTTCCCCATACTCAAAAATGGTCTTTGTCAATTCAGGTTTTAGTAGGGAGGGGTATAGATCTGCTATCTGCTACTCCTCTTAATCCATTGAACAAACTCCATTGGAACTCTGACCTTCTTTTACATACATTGAAGATGTGCACCTCCTATTTTTCTTTCAGATATTTTCATATTTGGATGTCCATCCGTCCGTCCATCCATTATGCTTTAGGGATGTACACATCTGCTATCCGCTACTCCTCTTAAACCATTGAACAAACTCCATTTGATCTCTCAGACATTTTTTTACATACACTGAAGATGTGCACCTCCTATTTTTTTTTCAGATATTTTCATATTCCATCCGTCCATTATGCTGTAGGGGTGTTACGCTTTGGGGGGGGGGGGGGGGGGGGGTACACATCTGCCATCCACAACTCCTCTTAAACCACTGAACGGATTTCATTGAAACTCTCAGACATTCTTTTACATACATTGAAGATGTGCACCTCCTATTTTGTTTTCAGATATTTTCTTTTTTACAGTTTCCCATATTGAAAAACGAACTTTGTCAAATTCAATTGACATTCTGTACAGATCTGCTATCCGCAACTCCTCTTAAATCATTGAACAGATTTCATTGAAACTTTCAGACATTCTTTTACATACATTGAAGATGTGCACCTCCTATTTTCTCTTCAGATATTTTCATATTTACAGTTCCACATATTCAAAAATGGTCTTTGTCAATTCAGGTTTTAGTAGGGAGGGATATAGATCTGCTATCCGCTACTCCTCTTAAACCATTGAATAAACTCCATTGGAACTCTCAGACATTCTTTTACATACATTGAAGATGTGCACCACCTATTTTTCTTCAGATATTTTCATATTGCAACAAACATCCATTCGCCCGTCCGTTACCCTATAGGGGTGTTACGCTTTTAGGGGGTACATATCTGCTATCCACAACTCCTCTTAAACCAGTGAACAGATTTCATTGAATCTCTCAGACATTCTTTTACATATATTGAAGATGTGCACCTCCTGTTTTGTTTTCAGATATTTTAATTTTTAGGGTTTCTCATATTTAAAAATGGGCTTTGTCAATTCAAGCTTGTGTGTGGGGGGTTGTTGACATTTGCTATCCAGAACCTCTTTTAAACTAGTGAATGGATTTCAATGAAACCTTCAAACATTCTTTTATATACAGTGAAGATGTGTACCTTCTATTTTGTTTTCAGATATTTTCATTTTTACTGTTTCCCATTTTGAAAAATGGGCTTTGTCAATTCAAGCTTTGGGGGTGGTGGTGTGTGTGTGTGTGGAAGTGGGGGGGGGGGGGGGGGGGGGGTCAGTGTTTGTGCTCTCTACATTAAACACACTTTTACTGTTGTAAAATGTTTCTTGGTGGGAGTGGGAGGTATCATTTAGTGAGCAGTGCTCATAGTTTTTCTAGTTTATGATATGTCTTCTCTGTTATTGTTTTGAGGGACATACATGTAATTCCTTTCAAATTTAGTCTCCTTTCACCTTGGAATGCATGCTTAGGAGCTATATTTGGTCTGCTAATTCTTAAGTCCTAGGCCCCCGCCTTTTTACGATTCAGCTTGTCTGGGCCATTGGTTATTAGTATAAAAATGTGCTAAATTTATAGAATTTGTATATTTTTTATACTTACCAATAGCCCAGACGGGGATGGCCCTCCCAAGAGTGGGCACTCATACCTCCCCGCTGAGTTATTATTAGAACGTTCATCTACAAAGAATGATGTTGGCGCCAATTCCGGTCTCTTCCTGACTACTGTGCATACGCAGATGGTAAAAGTATGGAGGGCCAGAAAGGAATTTTAGTTTTTGGTTTTGTATGCAAATTTATACCCCCCAAAATTTTCCCTTCACCCCATGGGAACCGCAGGAGCTAAAAATAGAGAAAATTTAAAATGCCCATATCTCCCAAACTACATGGCACTGAGAATTTTTATTTGATGTGAAGCTTCCTTAGGATGAGCAGAAAGGAATGGTGAAAGAAAATTGCCATCGTTTTTATCATAGGGTACTTTTCTGTGATTTTGAAAAAGTGCTGAGTCATCATTTTTTTTAACACTGTGGGTAATGGGAAAAACATTAACCCTTTACCTAAAATGAAAAGCAGACGACACTTGCAAAAAAAATTCTTGAATAACTATTTTTTTCATTTTTTGTCTCAAAAACATAGGTTATCGACGAGCTCGTTCCAATGAGGGGTCATAACCTATGTTTTTGAGACAAAAAATGAAAAAATAATTAAAATTAATAGGCGATTTTTGAGAATAGCGCTGGCCGGTTTTGGCCGTTACGTTGGGTAAAAGGTTAAAGAATCTTCTTCTCCCATACCACTGCACCAAAGGCTTTCATATTTCATATATAGCATCTTTGGAAAATTCATTCACATGTTTGTTGAAATCAATCCAAGTTCCCCAGGATTCATATTTGGGCTCCCTGTGAGAGCTAAAAATAGAAAAAAATTAAAACGCTCATATCTCAAAAACTACATGGCACTGAGAATTTTTATTTTGTGTGAACTTAGGAACAGCAGAAAGGAACGGTCCAAAAAAACTTTTATCATAGGGCACTTTTCCAGGACTTTGAAAAAATGCTGAGTTATCATTTTTTAACACTGAGTAATGGGAAAAACATTCAGAAAACTTCTTCTCCCATACCACTGCTCCAAAGGCTTTCATATTTCATATATAGCATCTTTGGAAGATTCATTCACATGTTTGTTGAAATCAAATCTCTGGGTCCATATTTGGGTTCTCTATGGGAGCCCAAATATTCAGATTAGTGCAATATGAGGAATATTCTTCAAAAATCTTCTTCTACCGATCCACCACTCAGAATCTTTTGATATATGGTATGTAGCATCTTTGGGGGATAAGATTCAAGTTTGTTCAAGCCAAGTTCCTGGGTCTTATTTGGGCTCCCGGGATCTCTTGTTTAAATTTTAATATTAAAATTGATCATGGGCCATGGCAAGCATTGCAACAATTTTTAGCTTAACTTGACATAGTCAAGATAAGCTATTGCCATCACGTGTGCGGAAGTCTGTTAGTCTGTGAGTCTGTTAGTCTGTGATGTCTGTTCACATTTTCCTTTAGCACGGGCTACACCCCGCAGTTCTTGCCTGATCGTCACGAAATTTCATATGCAGGTTTGGGGTCATGTCTAGATGAGAACGCCCCCTTTTGGTCGCGATCGGGCTACCGGTATGGCTGCCCAAGCCCAAAACCCGAAAACCATTAGAACAGTCTACAGGTCGTATTTATGAAGGGATTTCATTGTAACTTGGTAGGATGCCTCTGTATAATGCCTAGATGAGAACGTCCCCTTTTGGGCATGATCTATCAACCATGATGGCTGCCCAAGCCCGAAAACCAAAAACTTTTAGCACAGTCTGCAGGTCATGTTTAATGTGGAGGGATTTCATTGTAACTTGGTAGGATGACTCCTTATGATGTCTAGATGAGAACTTCCCCATTTGGGTATGATCTGCCAACCGTGACGACTGCCCAAAACCCGAAAACCTTTAGCACAGTCTACAGGTCATATTTATTGAGGAATTTCATTGTAACTTGGTGGGTTGACTTCATACAATGTCTAGATGAGAAAGTCCCCTTTTGGACGTGACTGGACAACTGTGACGGCTACAGGGGCCCGAAGCCCGAAAACCTTTAGCACAGTCTAGAGGTCATATTTATGAAGAAATTTTATTGTAACTTGGTAGGATGACTCCAAATAATGTCTAGATGAGAACGTCCCATTTTGATCGCGATCATGCAGCCTTGATGGGTGCCCGAGCCCAAAAACCTTTAGCATAGGCAAAAGGTCATATTTATGGAAGGATTTCATTGTAACCTGTTAGGTTGACTCCATATAATGCCTAGATGATGACATCCCCTTTTGGTCGTGATTGGTCAGTTGTGATGGCTACAAGTGCCCGAAGCCCGAAAACCTTGAGCACAGTCTACAGGTCATATTTATGAAGGGATTTCATTGTAACTTCTTAGGATCACTCCAGATGATGCCCAGATGAGATTGTCCCCTATGGTTGCGATCATTCAGCCATGATGATACAGGTCATATTTATGAAGGGATTTCATTGTAACTTGGTAGGTTAACTTCATATAATGTCTAGATGAGAACGTCCCCTTTTGGACATGATTGGGCAACTGTGACGGCTAAAGGTGCCCGAAGCCCGAAAACCTTTAGCACAGTCTACAGGTCATATTGGGGGCGCGGTGGCTCAGTTGGTAGAGGTGCAGGCTGCAAGCTGAGAGGTCCTTGGTTCGAATCCCACCTGCGGCAACCGCGTTGTGTCCTTGGGCAAGAAACTTCACCCCCATTGCCCACGTGGGGGCACGGTGACGCTGTGTACTAAGGCGTACTGCACGTCGATGGTACACCTGTCTTCAACCAATGCTAACCCTGCTTGTGTGGAGTTGGTATGTTGGGGAGCTGACAGTTGCTCGCCGTTGCTCGGTGGTTCTCTACGGGTACTCCGGCTTCCTCCACCCGAAAAACTGTCACGGTCATGGTTAGCCATTGTGCAGAAATATGTGACCTTAAACACCAATAAATAAATAAATAAATACAGGTCATATTTATGAGGGGATTTCATTGTAATTTAGTAGGATGACTCCAAATAATGTCTAGATGAGAATGTCCCATTTTGATCGCGATCATTCAGCCTTGATGGGTGCCCGAGCCCAAAAACCTTTAGCATAGGTAAAATGTCATATTTATGGAAGGATTTCATTGTAACCTATTAGTTGACTCCTTATAATGCCTAGATGATGACATCCCCTTTTGGTCATGATTGGTCAGCTGTGATGGCTACAAGTGCCTGAAGCCCGAAAACCGTGAGCACAGTCTACAGGTCATATTTATGAAGGAATTTCATTGTAACTTCGCAGGATCACTCCAGATGATGCCCAGATGAGATTGTTCCCTTTGGTTGCGACCATTCAACCATGATGGCTGCCCGAGCCTGAAGCCTAAAACCTTAAGCACAGTCTACAAGTCATATTTATGAAGGGATTTCATTGTAACTTGGTAGGTTGACTTCATATAATGTCTAGATGAGAACGTCCCCTTTGGACATGATTGAGCAACTTTGACGGCTGAAGGTGCGCGAAGCCCGAAAACCTTTAGCATAGTCTACAGGTGATATTTATGAAGGGATTTCATTGTAACCTGGTAGGATGACTCCAAATAATGTCTAGATGAGAACTTCCCATTTTGGTCGTGATCATTCAGCCTTGATGGGTGCCCGAGCCCAAAAACCTTTAGCGTAGGCAAAAGGTTATATTTATAGAAGGATTTCATTGTAACCTGTTAGGTTGACTCCATATAATGCCTAGATGATGACATCCCCATTTGGTCGTGGTTGGTCAGCTGTGATGTCTACAGGTGCCCGAAGCCCAAAAAACCTTGAGCACAGTCTACAGGTCATATTTATGAAGGGATTTCATTGTAACTTCGCAGGATCACTCCAGATGATGCCCAGATGAGATTGTCCCCTTTGGTTGCGATCATTCAACCATGATGGCTGCCCGAGCCCGAAGCCCGAAAACCTTTAGCACAGTCTACAGGTCATATTTATGAAGGGATTTCATTGTAACTTGGTAGGTTGACTTCATATAATGTCTAGATGAGAACGTCCCCTTTTGGACAAACCAGTTCCGCTTTACTAGTAAAATAGGACCCAGTCACCAATGCTTGTGGTGAAAGTCCTCTAAAATGGGCAACATGTTGATCAACGATTGACTAAACTTGACTTCATCTCCATGTTGTGTCACGATTAGCCATAGTGCATAAATATGTGACGTTAACCACCAACAAACAAGCAAACAAACATCCCCTTTTGGACACGATTGGGCAACTGTGACGGCTTCAGGGGCCCAAAGCCCGAAAACCTTTAGAACAGTCTACAGATCATAATTATGAAGGGATTTCATTGTAGCTTGGTAGGATGAATCCAAATAGTGTCCAGATGAGAACGTCCCCTTTTGGTCATGATCATTCAGCCTTGATGGCTGCCCGAGCCCAAAAACCTTTAGCATGTCTGTATGTCGTATTTATGGAAGGATTTCATTGTAACTTGTTAGGTGAACTCCATATAATGCCTAGATGATGACATCCCCGGTTGGTCGTGGTTGGTCAACTGTGATGGCTATAGGTGCCTGATGCCCGAAAATCTTGATCACATTCTGCTGGTCATATTTATGAAGGGATTTCATTGTAACTTCATAGGATCACACTCCAGATGATGTCCAGATGAGAATTCCCCTTTTGGTTGCGATCATTCAACCATGATGGCTGCCCAAGCCTAAAGCCCGAAAACCTTTAGCACAGTCTTCAGATCATATTTATGAAGGGATTTCATTGTAACTTGGTAGGTTGACTTCATGTAATGTCTAGATGGGAACAGCCCCTTTTGGACACCATTAGGCAACTGTGTTGGCTACAGGGGCCCAAAGCCCGAAAATCTTTAGCAGAATCTACAGGTGATATTTATGAAGGGATTTCATTGTACCTTGGTAGGATGACTCTAAATAATGTCTAGATGAGAACGTCCCCTTTTGGTCGCGATGATTCAGCCTTGATGGCTGCCCGAACCCAAAACCCCAAAACCTTTAGCATAGTCTGTTGGTCATATTTATGGAAGGACTTCATTGTAACCCGGAAGTTTGACTCCATATAATGCCTAGATGATGACATCCCCTTTTGGTCGTGATAGGTCAACTGTGACGGCTTCAGGGGCCCGAAGCCCAAAAACCTTGAGCACAGTCTACAGGTAATATTTATGAAGGGGTTTCATTGTAACTTTGTAGGATCACTCCAGATGATGCCCAGATGAGAATGTCCCCTTTTGATTGCGATCATTCAACCATGATGGCTGCCAGAGCCTAAAGCCCAAAAACCTTTAGCACAGTCTATAGGTCATATTTATTAAGGGATTTCATTGTAACTTGGTAGGTTGACTTCATATAATGTCTAGATGAGAACGTCCCCTTTGGACGCAATTGGGAAACTGACGGCTACAGGGGCCCGAAGCCTGAAAACCTTTAGCACACTCTACAGGCCATATTTATGAAGGGATTTTAATGTAACTGTGAGGGCCACATACATTAACTGTGAGGTCATATTAACCCACCCCTCAGCTCTTTAGTACAGTGTACACCTCATATTATTTTTATCATAAACATAGCATACAGGGAACAGAAATGAACATATTCCCAATTATCACAATTCTTGTCTTATTTCATTATCCTTTCATAAACATTGAACATTATCCTTTTCATCAAACACAATACGCAAGTTAAGCTACAGTGTCATTGACACTTTCATTGGTAATGATGTCAGTGTGACAATGAAGGTAATGCCTTCGAAAGTCAAGTTATTTTTGTATATGTAGTGTAACATCAATACAATGTCCCTTACCAATGTATTAATATCATTTAAAAGGAAATAAAGCAGTCCAGTTAAGAAAAATGCCAACTGCTGAATTCTCACACCTGTCATCAGTGACTAAAATGTTTAGTCACGCCACAACCCTGCAAATATTAGTGGTCCACATGGGTTAATTAAGACTGCAAAATACTGATGTGGGTCCAATAATATAAGAAAATTTTCAGTAGTGGCATTGTTCATTAACATAATATCTGTGAGAATCATGTTATTGGGGATGGAGGGTAACTCAGGTGCTAGGAACAAAATGTAAGAATAGGCCTAATGAGCTACAGAACTATTATGAAGGACATTCTTGTAACAGTGAAAAACAAAAGCTGAACAGAGGACATTGATGTGCATTGTACCTTCTGGAATTTGAATGTGACTTATCCAATGGTCATGGTGATGTGTTAACCCTTTACCCAACGCAGACGATATCAAAATAAATTTTTTTAAATATCATTTTTTCAAATTTTTCCAAAAAATTCAACAAAACCATATCATATGACCCCTCGTTGGAATGAGCTTGGCGAGCTCGTTCCAACGAGGGGTCACATGATATGGTTTTGTTGAAATGTTTGGAAAAATAATATTTTTTCCAACTACTGAATTTGCATATTACGCGGGCGGATGCGGGCGATTCGTTGGGTAAAGGGTTAATTGAACGACCTTGATTTAAAATCTTGTCCTACACATAAATCAGTATCATGAAACAAATGTCTCCTTCATGTACATGTAAATATAAAGTTGAAGAATGACTGACTCTGTCAATTTCAACAATTTCAAACATTTGATTGATTAGACTTAAGTACTTTTTCTCAACAGACAGCTTAGCACTTAACCCTTTACTTAATGAATTGGCCACAACCACCTGTGTTATTCTTGTGGTCAACCGATTACCAAAAATGGTTGCTGACCGATTCCCGGTTATTTGAGCTCGCAATTGGCCGATTCTGATGCCGATTCCGATTGTAATACCATTCACTACTAGACAACAAGTCAAGGCTAAAAAAAACTACATTAAACTGAACATTTTTCACAGTGTTAAACTTCGTTGACTGGGGTCGCAGTAAAATTAAAAGTTGCATGCTCTTGGGCGGTCAATGTGGCTCTCAGAGCCACATTTACTGCCCAAGTGTGTGCAACTGGTAATTTTATTGCGACCTGGGTCAATGGGGTACAACCTTCTCTTTTTCGGAATGAACTGGCGATTGCCGCAAGTACGCTCAATTGTAAGCTTTACTTGTCGTTTAACTTGTATATCCCGTAAAAAGGGCATCTAGAGAGATTAAGAATACACACTGTGGTTGTTTCTCAACTTTATTGAATGGTATCATTGACATCATTTTATATTAACAATTTGAACATTTGCATAAAATGTGGTTAATGAATCATCACAAAATGCTTTACAACAATCAATTGAACTGATGTTCCAGGAGCCGTTGCCATTGTCATCCGATTGCCCACAATTTGCTGATTATGATGGCCGATTCAGATCATCGGTTGAACACTATATAATTCAGCAAATTTTGAAACAATATCAACAAAACCATATCATGTGACCCCTTACTGGAACCTGCTTGTTCCATTGAGGAGTGAAATTATATTGTTTTGCCAACTTTTTTTGAGAAGTTTAAAAAAATAATAAAATACAAAAAAATTTCATATCATTTGTTGGGTAAAGGCTTAAAGATATCAAGATTGTTTGACATTTCTTTAAATTAAGAAAACCAGCCCACATGTATGAGTGGTAAAGGACAAATCCGGCCACTGCTACGTACAGAGTTTAATTGTACTCAAACACCCATTGGGTGGACTGACACCGGCGCCATCACCCATTGGTCCTGTGGAACACGGGCTGTTGCCAGTGTACTTATAATTAATAGTCCACCGGCTGATCGCGGTTGACTTGAGTGGACAGGATTAATAAACAACGATGCATTGTCGCGTTTACGACGTTGGTCGAATTAAGCTTAATCCTTCCCACCGGGCGAGCCGGTGGTGGCAGATAAGCGAAAGTAATTTATAAACTGCGCGACAAAATAAGAATTACCTTCACAACGGGACATTGGCGTGAGAAACAGAAGAATGGTACATACATGTCTATATCGTCTGCAAGCTAAAGTCGACCGACAGTCAGCACTGTATTCAATGTATGGAATATGGAGATCACTGTCGCAAACTTATTTTCATGAGATCGGTCCAACTCCTGAAGATGGGGTCGTTTCAAATGACTGATGGCAGATAATTTATTAACTGAAGATGCACGAGACAAATCTGTTCTCCTGTCGCAAATAACTCAATATGGATTCAGAGGTGTCAACACAGAACAATGTTTACAGGGAGCAGGCAATAAAAAAAATATCAGTGGCTTGAGTTATGTGGCTTTTGAAAGTGAATAGTTTTAATTTCAGGCCAGTCTGGCTCGGTAGATTTTCAATAGGTCGGTGGTCCTAGTGGGTCGATCCACTCCATAGTTCTGAGTCACTTCTAAAGTTGATTATATGTTCCTTTAGTTCATGGTCTTCAAATTGTGGTTTACCACTGGGGGTGGGGGGAAGGGGGCATCCATTCCACTCTTGAGTCCATGATACAATCGCTAATAAGTGTCGGTGTTTACATCGTTTAAAAGAGTAATGTGAAGCACAGTGCAGCCTGCCTCTCCTCAAGTTAGTCCCTAACCCTTCCCACATTCTGGTGCCATTGCACCCCCCCCCCCCCCCCACCCAATTTGTAAATACATTTCTAACAGAAACTACACCAAGTTGCCTCTAACGTCACATGTACATTACTGCTCCCCTGGCACTCAGGAGCATTTGGTTTGGTTTTTTTGGGGGTGGGGGGGGGAGGGGGATATATGTTTATAATTTTTTTAAAAATTAACCCAGGCACTCAATACGATAGGTGCCAGTATCAAACTGAGATGGGAAGAATTTGTTTCCGATTTCGGGTATTCAGCAGCCGAATGAAATTTGATTGTTGTTTCGTGTGATTTTTATCACTTGGCGATGCCTTTTGTGTACCCACCGCACAAAATTACTACAATCAAAATATCTATTCACTGATGTCTGAAATTGCCATGTCAAGCGGTAACTGACCTCGCCTGAAGCCCCCCCCCCCTCCCCCCCTCCACACACACACACACACACACACTTGTTTCGAATCATTTGTGCTTAACAGTACGTGAACATGCCTGACTAATTTTTTATAAAATCCCCGATTGTTGAAAGTAGATACATGTAGTTGAGGGGGGTGGGGGGGGGGGGAGGGGGCTAAGGGTAGTTTTTTTTTAGAATCCTTTCCTATCGTATCCTTTCTGCTCCTCCAAACCAAAAGGTTAATATACGTTTTTCATGAGTACTAATACCGGAAATTCGAAACCAATTGGAACATGCATGGGCCGGCCCTGGGTTGGCTGCTGATCTCTCGCCATTTTCACAGTAAATCAGTTTTCGTTTTCATACTCTTAAAATGTCAGGGGGGGTGGGGGGGTGGGGGGGGCTCTGTTACCGCGTTTTATGTGTTTTGATTCCAATGTAACGAGTTGCATGATCGTTTATTATGTCTATATTATTATTAAATATTCTCACATGCGAGAAACAAACTTAAAAATTCATTTCAGCAACAAAAAAACCCAATAAACGCGTTTCTGGAAAGTTCACGACTGTGTTTCAATTCCCGATTTTTCGCTTGTCGCGATTATTCCTACAACTGCCTCTCACTTGCAGTGTACATGTACATATCCTTTGAATGCTCACCCACAGGCATATACGATTATCTATTCGATTCATTCAGGTGTTTTCATAGTTGCAGGTCACGGTCGCCTTTCCTTGGTTACTTTATCCCTTACTCTCGTGAGTGCGATGACTTTCCAGAGATTTTAAACACAACTTGTCATTGGAACATCGCCGTGATATTCAACTATGCTTCGGGTGATGGTGGAAGAAAATATCGCTGCACGAGTGATTTGCTTTTTATCCGCTCTTCGAGTACTGTATATTCAGCAGTGTTATTTATTTAAAAAAATATATATACAAACTAAGCGTTTTTTTTTGTTTGTTTTGAAATTCTAGTCAGAGAGGTTCAAATTCTAGAGTTGAATTGTGAACATACGTGTATGTAGGCCTGCATTGTACGCAGCGGAAATATCATAACTCCGATTTTATTACCAAGAGTCAATCTTGAATACTGTGTTGATAATGCTAATTAAGAAATTAATCCCGTCTGCTCGTTCTGCCGGTGTGTCCACTCGAATGATGACACTTAGTAAATAACTTAATCCTGTCCACTCAGCGAGCCTGTGGCAGAGACTTCTGACAATTTGTACCACCGTGGACCATTAATCCCCTCCACCTGACGCCCACCGACACCGTGGCGGGTGGATGAGTACCAATACACTCTGTGCGTACTGTATGTATGTACAAAAATTTAATTGTTTTCATTTTTTGTCTCAAAAACATAGCTTATGGCCCTTCATTGGAACAAACTCAGTGAGCTTGTTCCAATGAGGGGTCATAAGCTATATATTTGAGACAAAAATTGAGAATTTTTAGTAATTCTAGAATTTATTTAGCAAGTGTTATTTTCTACCTGCATTGGGTAAAGGGTTAAGAATGACCATGTCCAGCAACTGATACAGTATATTGATCGTCCAATCGAACAAGAATGTCAGAATGTCACTTGCATGCTTTACTGTGTCTCATATAACTGATGTGTCAGTATGACAATGTTTGCCTGTTTTGAATCAAGTTTGTTACTTTGTTAACCCATATAATGCAGTAGTTCAAAAGTAATGGTTAATCGATCAGTTACTTTTTTGATCGATCAGGACATTGATCAATTGATTAATCAACAAAATCAACAAAAATTGAAAATATAATAAAATTTGAATGGATAATTTTTGTATATATGCCTGGCCGGTTTTGTCTGTTAGCATTGGATGAAGGGTTAATGCTGTAAATCATCAATGGTATGGCAATTATTCATCTACCTATTTGGGCAAGTGATTAATCAGTTAACTAAGGTTAATCCATATGATTAATCTATCCAAAAAAACCTTTGACCATTTCAGCTCTATTTCGTATGACACTCCCCCTTCCTTCTCCCAATCTCATGAGAACCCCCAGAACTGAAGCAGTGCTTGTTTACTGTGATAAACTAGTTCTAATTTCCTGTAAAATAGCCTTAAATAGGGGCTGTTAACCAATGCTTGGGGTGGAAGTCCTCTAAAGTGCTTAGGTGTAAACAATTGGCTAAACTTGACTTATTATCTTCATGTATGTTGAAGCTTGATCTGTGTCATCTGTATTGTGTCCTTGGGCAAGACACCCCCCCCCCCCCCCCCCCCACTGCCCCCCCCCCCCCCCATGTCGAATATTAGCTCTGTGTACTAAGGTCTAAGGTATGATGACTGTATACTTGCCTTCAACTGATGCCAACCCTGCTCATGTCAGGTTAATAATTTGGAGAGTCAGATACGGGTACTGTGCATTCATTGACCGGTCATACTAATTTATTTATTCATTGGTGTAGAAAGTCATTGATAGCATCTGTGGCAGTGTCATGACCCCAACATAGGTTTTTTGTGCATTTATGGGGGTTAATAACACTTTCCATAGGTCATGTTGAGTTGGACGAACTTTTGATACATTATTAGGGTCCTGTCTACTTTCGGCAGAAGCCGTATAGTAATCACTCTGTCCGTCTGTCTGTCTGTCAGCATACTCCTATGTGGTATGATAAGTTTCCTTCAACCAATTCTCATAATATTCATACACAATATTCAAATTGAGCATACAAAGCTCCCTTTCATTTTTGATGGTTTTCTGTTTTTTAGCTCACCTGAGCGAAGCTCAAGGGAAGCTTTACTAATCACTTTCTGTCCGTCGTCCGTCGTCGTCCGTCCGGCGTTAACTTTACATTATCGACTTCTCCTCCTAAACCACTAGCCCAATTTTATTCAAATGTTGGCTAAATGTTTATTACCTAATGCCAATTCAGATTTGTTCAAATGAAGTTGTCCCTCCTCCTGGGTGGTGCCACGCCCCCAAGGGGCACCATAATCTTTGTAAATCTTCTTCTCATGAACCAGCAGTAGCAGAGACTTGATATATGGTATGCAGCTTCCTTTTGAGGTGTGGACTCAGATTTGTTCAAGAGAAGTTTGTGGGGCTATACTTGGCGTCGTTATGGGAGGGGCAAAATTTTTTGCCCAGCCCAAAATTTCTATTTTCCAAACCGAGAGGCTGATTTGAACCAAATTTTATGTGAGGGCTTATTGGGTCATGAGTACTTGATTTATGCAAAAAAAAATTTCCCGCAGCCCCGAGGGAACCGCAGGAGCTAAAAATAGAAAAAATTTAAAACGCCCATATCTCCAAGACTGCACGGCATTGAGAATTTTTATTTGGTGTGCAGCTTCCTTAGGACCAACAGAAAGGATTGGTAAAAAAAAATTGCCATCGGTTTTATCATAGGGTACAGTTTCGGGACATTGAAAAAGTGCTGAGTCAGCACTTTTTAACACTGTAGGCAATGGGAAAAACATTAAAAAATCTTCTTCTCCAGATCCAGCAGGCAGAATCTTTTGATATTTGGTATGCAACATTGTAGGGTGGATCTGATTCAAGTTTGTTCAAATCGGCCCCCTGGGTTCATATTTGGGCTCAGTATAGGAGCCCGATTTCGAACTTAGTGCATTTCAGGCAAATTTCTTAAAAAATCTTCTTCTCCAGATCCAGCAGGCAGAATCTTTTGCTATTTTGTATGCAACATTGTGGGGTGGATCTGATTCAAGTTTGTTCAAATCGGCCCCCTGGGTTTATATTTGGGCTCAGTATAGGAGCCCAAATTTGAACTTACTGCATTTCAGGCAAATTTCTTTGAAAATCTTCTTCTCCAGACCTAGCAGGCAGAATCTTTTGATATTTGGCATGCAACATTGTAGGGTGGATCTGATTCAAGTTTGTTCAAATCGTCTCCCTAGATTCATATTTGGGCTCACTATAGGAGCTCGAATTCGAACTTAGTGCATTTCAGGCAAATTTCTTAAAAAATCTTCTTCTCCAGATCCAGCAGGCAGAATCTTTTGATATTTGGTATGCAACATTGTGGGGTGGATCTGATTCAAGTTTGTTCAAATCGGCCCCCTGGGTTCATATTTGGGCTCAGTATAGGAGCCCGATTTCGAACTTAGTGCATTTAGGCAAATTTCTTAAAAAATCTTCTTCTCCAGATCCAGCAGGCAGAATCTTTTGATATTTGGTATGCAACATTGTGGGGTGGATCTGATTCAAGTTTGTTCAAATCGGCTTCCTAGATTCATATTTGGGCTCACTATAGAAGCTCGAATTTGAACTTAGTGCATTTCATGCAAATTTCTTAAAAAATCTTCTTCTCCAGATCCAGCAGGCAGAATCTTTTCATATTTGGTAAGCAACATTGTGGGGTGGATCTGATTCAAGTTTGTTCAAATCGGCCCCCTGGATTTATATTTGGGCTCAGTATAGGAGCCCAAATTTGAACTTAGTGCATTTCAAGCAAATTTATTAAAAAATCTTCTTCTCCAGATCGAGCAGGCAGAATCTTTTGATATTTGGTATGCAACATTGTGGGATGGATCTGATTCAAGTTTGTTCAAATCGGCTTCCTGGATTCATATTTGGGCTCACTATAGAAGCTCGAATTCGAACTTAGTGCATTTCAGGCAAATTTCTTT
The DNA here is from genome assembly GCA_031216915.1 of Pictodentalium vernedei. Taxonomy (NCBI): domain Eukaryota; kingdom Metazoa; phylum Mollusca; class Scaphopoda; order Dentaliida; family Dentaliidae; genus Pictodentalium; species Pictodentalium vernedei. The sequence goes on from CM062290.1 coordinate 126,231,345, forward strand.
TCCAGATCCAGCAGGCAGAATCTTTTGATATTTGGTATGCAACATTGTGGGATGGATCTGATGCAAATTTGTTCAAATCGGCTCCCTAGATTCATATTTGGGCTTACTATAGGAGCTCGAATTCGAACTTAGTGCATTTCAGGCAAATTTCTTAAAAAATCATCTTCTCCAGATCCAGCAGGCAGAATCTTTTGATATTTGGTATGCAACATTGCGGGGTGGATCTGATTCAAGTTTGTTCAAATAGGCCCCCTGGATTCATATTTGGGCTCACTATAGAAGCTCGAATTCAAACTTAGTGCATTTCGGGCAAATTTCTTCAAAAATCTTCTTCTCCAGATCCAGCAGGCAGAATCTTTTGATATTTGGTATGCAACATTGTGGGTGGATCTGATTCAAGTTTGTTCAAATCGGCCCCCTGGGTTTATGTTTGGGCTCAGTATAGGAGCCCAAATTTGAACTTAGTGCATTTCAGGCAAATTTCTTTGAAAATCTTCTTCTCAAGATCCAGCAGGCAGAATCTTCTGATATTGGGTATGCACCATGCTTAGGGGGGTGAGATTCAAGTTTGTTCAAGCCAAGTCCCTGGGTTCACATTTGGGCTCACTGTGGTAGCCCGAATTATAACTTAGTTCAAAATGAGGAATTTTCTTTAAAAATCTTCTTCAGATCCAGCAGTCGGAATGTTTTGATATTTGGTATGCAGCATCCTTAGGGGTGAGATTCAAGTTTGTTCAAGCCATGTCCCTAGGTCCATATTTGGACTCACTGTGGGAGCTCGAATTTTAACTTAGTTCAAAATGAGGACTTTTCTTTAAAAATCTTCTTCTTCAGCCATGTCCCTAGGTCCATATTAGGACTCACTGTGGGAGCTCGAATTGTAACATAGTTCAAAATGAGGACTTTTCTTTAAAAATCTTCTTCTTCAGATCCAGCAGTCAGAATGTTTTGATATTTGGTGTGCAGCATCCTTAGGGGGGTGAGATTCAAGTTTGTTAAAGCCAAGTCCCTGGGTTCATATATGGGCTCCCTGTGGGAGCCTGAATTATAACTTAGTTCAATATGAGGAATATTCTTTAAAAATCTTTTTTTTTCAGATCCACTGGTCAGAATCTTTGGATATTTGGTATAAGCTTTTCTTAGGAGGAGCAGATGCAACTTGTTGAAATCAATTCTCTGGGTTGATATAAATTTAGGCTACCATGTCAGGTGAGTGCCCTCAGGCCCCTTGGGGCCTCTTGTTTTATCCAGAGTTATGGGACTTGAATCTTCAAAAAATTTACATTTTTTTTTACTTGTCATATGATAACTTAATAGTGCTTGCACCAAATCTCTTGAAATTTTGTAGCAATGTTACAATCAGTAAAGGCAACACCCCTTTCAATTTTTACGATTTTCAGGTTTGTCATTCTGGAGTTATGGGACTTTCATCATAAAAATTGCATCTGTCCATTAGTATATTACTATGTAGACAATAACTCAAGTTTCTTTTGACAAATTCTCATGATATATATAAACAATATTGAAATTGATCAAACAAAGCTCCGTTTCGTTTTTGACTTTTCTGGGTTTTTTTCTTTCCAGAGTTATGGGACTTGAATCTTCAAAAAATTGGAAATTTTTACAAGTCATATGATAACTTAAAATACTTTCACTGAATCTCTTGAAATTTTATAGCAATGTTACAATCAGTAAAGGCAACATTCCATTTAACCCTTTAACCAACGCAGATGATATCAAAATTTATTATTTTAAATATTATTTTTTTTTAATTTTCAAAAAATGTCAACAAAACCATATCATGTGACCTCTCGTTGGAACGAGATCGTTCCAACGAGGGGTCACATGATATGGTTTTGTTGAAATTTTGTGAAAAATAATATTTTTTCAACTGCTGAATTTGCATATTACTTGGGCAGATGTGGCCCATTCGTTGGGTAAAGGGTTAATTATTATGATTTTCAGGTTTGTCATTCTGGAGTTATTGGACTTTAATCATAAAAAATGACAATTTATCACATGTCATATCTCAAGTTTGCTTCGACTGGTTCTCGTAATTTATACACACACTCTTGAGATTGATCAAATGAAGCTCCCTATCATTTTTTGACAGTTTTCAGATTTGTCATTCCAGAATTATGGGACTTGAATTAGCAAAAATAGCAGTTTGATGGGTATCAATGTTGAAAGAGTAGTGTGGACTTTGAAAATTTCTGACCTGATTTGCTATACATGATTGCAGGCAACCACTGGTATCCTAGGTCTTTCAGATTTCATATGTATGTTAATTGCTTCAATATAAGTTAACATTAACCCTTGACCAGACAGTTTTTATAGATTGTGGAGATTTTTAAATTAATACCCTGTTCAATTTTTTTTCGTTTAGACTTAAGAAAAAGTCTGACTTGTTTTGCTATACATAAATATGTATAGCAAAACATGTGCGAAGTGCACACACTCTAAGCAGCTGTATTAATTAATATTCATGAACAAATGAAAAATAAACACTACATTGATGAATTGTGGAATATTTTTTTCTAACAAAAAAGTCATGGCACTTTGTTTTCTCTCAAGTCTGAGTTGTCTCTGTGATGTGATTTTAAATCAAAAATAAAATAACGCTGTGCATGTTTGTGGATAAACTTGACTTTATACAAGTATTGCGGTCATGAAATAGCCATTAATGCAGAAAATAACAAGTATTCCACAAACAAAAACTGTCTTTTTTACGCAACTCTACCAAGATTCGCGTAGATTTGGGCGAATCGATTTGCAGATTTGCATTAAAATTTTGCCCCTATTAAATAATTTGTTAATTAGTTCAGCAATCTGAGTATCAGTCATAGCCTCATAGGTACTGATAACTTCATTCAGATTCTGAACTAGTCTACGATTTACTGGTATATTGCGTTATTTTTCGCAATACAGTACCAATGTTAACCCTCCTGGAATGCGAAGGAAAATCCTGGGAATTCAATGTTGTTCCTGGCATCCCGGAAAAAGTGTCTCCTTGGACCAAAAATCCCAGAAAATATCAATCAAAATATTTGGCCATTTTGAAATGATTCGAGGGTCAATTTGTGATTAGTTTCAAGAGATGTATAGTCTTGGCATTACCCTGTTAAAAAATCATTAAAATGATCGTGAAATTCATTAGTAAATGAAAAAAGGGTGTTTGTACCTTTTTTAAGTGGTAGAGTGCTGGAAGCCCATATTTGGGCTTCATTCTGAAGTGCAGGTGCTGCAACTTAATGGCTTCATATTCTATGGATGTGCATCATATAATTTTGGAATTGAAATTATTTAGTCTGTGAGGATATGCCTTGTAACAATTTATGGGAGAGTGCCACTAGGCACTCTCCCATAAATTGTAACAAGGCAAAGAGACATGGACAAATTTGGATGACCAAAAATAATTTAGCACTCTACCAGTTAAAGTGTATAAAATTCGTCTCGATCAGCTGTTTACATTGTGCCAATTTGTGGTGACCCAGTTTTAAACACCTAATCACCAACAGCTTTGGTTTGTAAAAAAAAGTTTTATTCAATAGAGAATTCCCTTTTAATAGTGTTCCGATTATATTTTTTCTGCATTTGAATAAAGGTGCCTGAGTTTTGTTTTACAAACTGCAAAACTGTGTTTGAACATTGAAAAGAGAACGTAAATCACAGTGCATTTGATGGGTGCCACCCTTTTTAACTTTGACTTATGGGAGATACTGGGGAAGTTCCTTTGATCTATTTCTAGTGATAAAAATATCTGGCTGGGAATCTCTTTGGGGGCGCGATGGCTCAGTTGGCAGAGGAGCAGGCTGCAAGCCAAGAGGTCCTCGGTTCGAATCCCACCTGCGCAACCGCGTTGTTTCCTTGGGCAAGACACGTCACCCCCATTGCCCACGTGGGGGAACGGTGGCATTGTGTACTAAGGCGTACTGCACGTCGATGGTGCACCTGTCTTCAACCAATGCTAACCCTGCTTGTGTGGAGTCAGTATGTAGGGGAGTTGACCGTTGCTCGGTGGTTCTCTCTGGGTACTCCTGCTTCCTCCACGCATAAAACTGTCGTGGTCATGATTAGCCAGTGTGCAGAAATATGTGACCTTAAACACCAATAAATAAATAATAAATAAATAAATCTCTTCTTTCTGTCTTGTTAATCTTTGAATTAAACAAGCCAGTGTTTGGGAAGTTGAACTCATGACAACTCTGGTTTAATTCTAAGTTGGGCCTCTTTTGGAAATGTTTTTATTTTATTTTATTTATAATTATTTCTTGCTAAATGATATTAAAATAGATAGGATCTAGAGAGAAATTCATTTTGTGTCTTTTTTACATTTTCAAGAGGTCCTCTGTTGAGTAATCCATTTTTTTTACTGCTGAGAATTTTCTTTAATTTTTATTTCTCTCAACTCAAGTCTGCTCTTCAGCAGTCATGAAGTGATTGTAAGAAAACTGCAAGAATTTTTTTTTTTTGAAGTTGAACAATTGAAATTTCTGACAATTTGTGGGATTTTAATGAACCTCATTTTAAAAAAAAAATTTTTCCTCAGATTACTGCTAGTCATGAATTGATTGTAGGAAAAGTGCAGGAGAGCGATTTTAAAAAAAAAAGAAGGGATATGAAGTATTTGAACCAATGATTTTTTTTAACATGGCATAATGAGCATCAGCAGATGTTTAGCCTATGAACTACTGGGTGCAACCTGGTCCCAGAGCCGAAAGTTTTTAGTTCTAATGTATATTATGTGACCACATATGTTTCCCGGAAATTCATCCAATTTCCCTGAAAATCACCATCAAGTTCCCTGAAAAAAATTTTTCTGAGGTTAACATGTCTGAATTGAAATTTGAATACAGTGCAGCCCTAATGTCAGCTGTTCACAAATATTTCAAAGATACCAAGTTGTGGTCTATTTGCAAAATATGTAGACCCATTTTAAAAAATCAGGTGACTGGTACTACATCCAATTTATGGCTTCATCTCTACTGGAGACTCCCAGCATCACATGCTGAGAATAAGAAAAAACATGAGGTGGGTGAAAACAGGAAGTTGTGAACATTATTATTCAGCCGATTTGATTTGAAAAAGAATTGATTCACAAATCCATTGTCTGATTCTTTTTAAGAATCCATTTGAAGTCAAATATTTCTGATTTGCAGGGCCCTAATTTAGCCCAAACTAGGATCATCAGGTTATTACCCCCACCTCTCACTTCCCATCAGGTGAAGGGAAGTTGGAGGAGTCTTGGCTGCCTGCATAGCAAAGACTTAGTAACTGAAAACAACTGCCAAGGTTCTTATATTGTAACTTTGACCCAGACTCTTGACTAGGGGGCATCTGTTCTCGTGCAGTACAAAGTGATCAAAGTTTGAATTTGGCCCCTAACACGTAATAGATATTCTAAGGCTCCAATAAAGCCATAAGCTGCCAAAATAATGGCATTTTCAACAGCCCTGTTACAAAAATATTAGTCAAAGTGTTGAGACAGCAACCGAGAGGCCTCATATTCCACCAGTGTTGAAGGCCTGGATAAGCTGCCTTTGAAGTTTGAAATAAATCTCGGAATTTTTTTTTTTCAGGCCCCAAAATACTTATCAGAAAGATGGAAGAAGATACCAAGTAATGGTGAATTGGGTAGACTGCGAATAACAAGATCAAAGTAAGTCTCATGGCAGACATTTTCTCTGCATGTACAGTGGAACCCTGTTAATTGAATAGCCACTTTGCCAATGCAAATTATTCAATTAACGGGAGTATTCAATTAACAGGGGTTGTGTCACTTTCCTGTGTTCTACACATAAACATATTCTACACAAGTCCAATCTACTGGGACAACTAGTCACCTGTGGGTGCATTTGAAAAAACACAGAGAGCTGTACGACAAGGCAAAAGAAGATGATGAAAAAATTAGAAAAGCACAAGAAAAGCACAGGGACAGGGTATTAAGAGGCCTCGTCACAGTACTATTGTCGACCATAGCCAAGCCCAAACTACAGCTACCTCAGGCTCACACTCCAAGAAACAAGCCAGTATGACCGCATTTACACGAAGAAAAATCGACGGCGATATGAAAAGTAAATATGACGCGGCTGTTCTTTCTTTTGTGGTGGCAGATGGTCGCCCATTTGAGTTAGTAGCTGGGAAAGGGTTCCAAAAACTATGCAGCACTTTAACAGACGGCAGTTACATTCCCCCACATCCATCGTCGCTATCTAGAAGGCTGGTTGATATGTGCAAAAAAGCAGAGTCTGAACTTCGAGATATTATCAAATCAGATGCAGGTGATTGTAAAAAATCGCTTACCTTCGACCATTGGAAGGCCGATAATAACACTAATTATCTGGTTATAACTATTCACGGCATTGATAAATGTTGGAGGCTAATTTCGAGGTGCCTCGCGCAGGGCTCGATTTAACTGGATTAGCATAGCACTTTGCTCTCCAATTTCTGAATTTTGCTATTCAAGATTTATTAGTTTCAAGTGCTTTTGGATCAACTGCTAATCAATTTTCCAGGGTGAATAGTAAATTGCTATTCAAAATTTTCAGATTAAATCAAGCCCTGGCCTCGCGGTCGTCAACTTAGAAGACCTGGACCTCGATCATACCGTGGCTGCTACGGCTTCAGTTGTCAAAAATCAGTTAGAGAAATTTGATCTTTTACCGGAAGACATTATGTTCGTTTCTACAGACACAACCAACACTATGCCTGCCACTGCCAGAATATTGGAAGTTAAATGGCACGGTTGTGCATCCCATAAACTACAGCTGTGTATAAATTCAAATCTAAAGCAACAACCAATGGTTAAGAACCTGATAGATGCCACACACAGAATAACTACATTCTTTAATTCATCAACGGTTGGGCTGCACGCTTTACATAAACACCAGTTAGCAGGAGGCCTCTCTGAATCGGACCCACCCCTTGACGTGTCAACTCGCTTTAATAGCACGTGTACATTATTGGAATGGAGTGAGAAGAACGCATCACCCATAGCCATGGCATTGGTAGAATGTGAGCAGAACAGAAAATGTGCAAGTTTGCCACCACCGCCCATATCGTTGGCTTTAAATCAAATTAGACAGTCAGTTCTGCCACTACTGAAACCCCTTTCTGAGGCTACAACTATCCTTAGCGCGGACACTGTTGTCAGCATATCGATGATATTTCCCTGTATTCAAACCTTGAAACGAGAGCTGTCATCCCAAACTTCACATGGTACGAAGGCATTTCGTGATGGTCTAATTTCAGAATTAGAAGGGAGGTTTGATCTCAGCCAAGGCTATCTGCTAGCCTCAACATTTTTAGACCCCCGCTTTAAGACATTGATAAAGCAGGATAACTTTGACATTGCAAAGCGGTACATTGTTGATTCCGTAGCTTGTCTCAAGGATGACGAACCGAGTGCTGATTCTTCGCATCATCACACCCAGCAAGCTAGCGTCGATGACTCGGATAAATCCCCTAAGCGTCCATCTTTGATGGATGCTATATTTAAAGACATACAAAGCTCGAGCTGTTCAACAGTGTCGGGTGCCCAGATGAATCAAGAAGCCCGTTTAACCGCCGAATTAAGTGGGTACACAGTTTGCCCTGTTGCTAACAGAAATGAGAGCCCCTTACAATTTTGGCGTGAGAATGCAGGAAGTTTCCCTCTTTTATCATCTGTGGCTCGGGATTTGTTTTCCATTCAAGCAACCAACTGTTCCTCCGAAAGAGTAAATTCGGTGGGTTCTTGCACTATCACAGATAGAAGACATCGGTTATCTAGACAGAACGCCGCCACATTGATTTGGGCCAGAAAAAACGGCGACCTGATTGAATGACTTTTCTGTAGTTGAACTAAAAAAGTGACAATGGACTCATTTCGTTCTTGTTGTTGTAACAGTTGTATTGCGATTCGGCCAACTCACTTTGATTTTAAATTTATTTCAGTTTTCAGAGTCGGATCTGATGGTATATCTCTGATTCAAAGGTTCATGTAGGGCTGTAGGAAGTGTAGGTCTAACGACTCTAACGAATCTTCTTGCAATTGTTTAATATGTTAATTAATAGTGTTAATGATTAAACCTGGTGTTAATTTATGTCAAAAATATCATTTCTTTCTTGTATATCTATATGACAAAACGTCACAAAGCGATATGGTAATGGCGGTCTGGAAACTACCATTAGACTTATCGCTCGTAGAGTTACTTCCCTTGGACCACTGAGAGAGTGATATTGACAGTCCGCTTATGAACGAATCGCAGCCATCAATGCGTGAATCTTTTGTGACTTTTGTCACAAAAGATTCACGCATTGATGGCTGCGATTCGTTCATAAGCGGACTGTCAATATCACTCTCTCAGTGGTCCAAGGGAAGTAGTAACTCTACCAGCGATAAGTCTAATGGTAGTTTCCAGACCGCCATTACCATATCGCTGGCCAGCGAAAACGAGCAAAAAGACGCGTGTTCATTCTCAATATTTCTCATTTCCATTACATTTCCCAGAATTCCTAGATCTAGTTACAATGTTACTTATTATACTTATAGTTATGTATGGGATGAATATACCAGGGAATTAATGTAATATATACAAGAAAATCTCAAAATCAGGGTCTTGTATTTGTAACACGTTTCTTTTGTAATTATAGTATTCGAATTCGATATTCGACCGAATCGAACATTCAAAGGGGAAATTCGAGTCGATGTTCGAGTCGAAAAAAATTTCATATTCGCATGACACTAGTTTGCATGTGTGTGGATATATGACACCTGAGTTAGTTGCTGCATAAGATTGTCACAGCATCTAATCTTTACCCCCAAAAACTTTGCCATAATTGTTTTGTTTTTATTTATTCAGGGCCCTGTGAGTCACACATTTACGATTCAAATCGAATTGGGTCTATTAGTTGAAATTGAATTGAACCTCGAACTGAATTAGCTTTTCAGACAAAGTCAGAAGCTGATGAGTGAATTTATAGGAGTGACCAAACATTCTACTAATCAGGATTTAAAATTTGTTCTGATTCACGGGAATCAATTTTGATTCTTGTGAACTCATACCACAAGAATCACCTCTCAGTTCTCAATTTGAGAGTACTGTTATACCTTTGACCTTCTGAGTGCAACCAGTTCATAATGAACAATTAAAAAACAATCCTCATATTTATATATTTACTACAGTTTAACTCTTAGGGCGTGGTTTGAAACTTTGGTGAGTTTCTTGTCTTGTACTGTTAAAACTAGACGTCCTGTCCCATATTCTGCACTAATTTGAAATAATGGCAGGTTAGGTTAGCGCAGCAAATCACCAGAGAATCACATCTGATGCACGGTAATGTATCACGATTTCTGCAGAATTGTAACACGCAACGGCTGATTGATATTCAGTACTTGTAACAGGCCATCAACAGTAATTATGTCGCACCTCCTTCTGACATAAGGTGGCAATTAAATATCAGAATGCAGATATTCTGAGGATGAGATAATGTTCATTCATCTGTTTTCCCCCTTTATCAATTCATTTCACGACAATACAAGAAGTATTTAAAAACATGTATTGCATGATTTTTATTTTCGAAGATTGGTGAGAAGATCATGCAGGCTGATTCAAGACTGCTAAACCTTGAGAAAGCAGAAGTAATAACGTTTTCATTTCGAGAATTTTTAGCCTACTATCAATTGCAGCCGTTCTTATGGAGGAACTATGGGAGAGGCCGGCATGGTTGGAAACAAAGAACGCTCTCCACAGAATATGGAACTGACAGTGTATCGAAAGTGTTGCGAGTGAATTACGAAATCGGAATACTCAGCTATTTATAAAGAAAGTTTCACTTTCAAGAGATAGTTGGTGATCTGTAAAAAAAAATATGCATTTGGGGGAAAAGCTGAACAAGAAATTAACTAGAGGGGTGTCATTTGTGTGCAAAGCACACTATAGTATATCCCCGCATTCGCATTTGTGATTATTGTCGGGGCCGAATCAAAAATCCAAAACCTTTATGCACATCTACAGACGCTATTGATTAACATGAACACACTTTTAGTGTTTCGAATTGAAACCCCTAGGAGTTTTTCTCTGGAAACCATTCCTCTAACGACAAAAATGGTGCCCCTTGCACCCCTCGGGGCCAACTCAAAAATCCAAAACCTTTATGCACATCTACAGACCCTATTGATTAACATGAACACACTTTCAGTGTTTCGAATTGAAACCCATAGGAGTTTTTCTCTGGAAACCATTCCTCTAACGACAAAAATGGTGCCCCTTGCGCCCCTCGGGGCCGAATCAAAAATCCAAAGCCTTTATGCACATCTACAGACCCTATGAATGAACATGAACACACTTTCAATGTTTCGAATTGAAACCCCTAGGAGTTTATTGCCAGAAACCATTCCTCTAATGACAAAAGTGGTGCCCCTTGCACCCCTCGGGGCCGAATCAGAAATCCAAAACCTTTATGCACATCTACAGACCCTATTGATTAACATGAACACACTTTTAGTGTTTCGAATTGAAACCCCTAGGAGTTTTTCTCTGGAAACCATTCCTCTAACGACAAAAATGGTGCCCCTTGTGTCCCTCGGGGCCGAATCAAAAATCCAAAACGTTTATGCACATCTACAGACCCTACTAATGAACATGAACACACTTTCAGTGTTTTGAATTGAAACTCCTAGCAGTTTTTCGCCGGAAATCATTCCTCTAACGATAAAAATGGTGCCCCTTGCGCCCCTCGCGGACGAATCAAAAATCCAAAACCTTTATGCACATCTACAGACCCCATGAATGAACATGAACATACTTTCAATGTTTCGAATTGAAACCCCTAGGAGTTTTTCGCCCGAAACCATTCCTCTAACGACAAAAGTGGTACCCCTTATGCCTCCGAGGGCCGAATCAAAAATACAAAACCTTTATGCACATCTACAGACCCTATGAATGAACATGAACACACTTTCAATGTTTGGAATTGAAACCCCTAGGAGTTTTTTGCCAGAAACCATTCCTCTAACGACAAAAGTGGTGCCCCTTATGCCCCCGAGGGCCGAATCAAAAATCCAAAACCTTTATGCACATCTACAGACCCTATGAATGAAAATGAACACACTTTCAATGTTTTAAATTGAAACCCCTAGGAGTTTTTCGCCGGAAACCATTCCCGGACGTACGTACGGATGGACGGACGGACGAGGACAACCAATATATCCCCGCATTTTTTCAAATGCGGGGATAATTATTCACCGAGAATTTTGAAAATCAGATCAACAAAAAGACGCCCACACTCCCTTTCCTCAGCAGAACCCTTGAGTCCTCATGCATCCTTATCCCGACATAGTGGGAAGCATTGGTAGCAAACTGCCAATTCCTCAGACACCACAACTCTTCCTCCCCATGCTAGCTTCGTTTTGTAAGTAAATGATAAAAACAAGTATTCTCAAGTTTTGTCAGTGGCCATTGTCGCCTTCGATCAATGAAGGGATAAATAGAGTTAACATTATTAGTTATAAAGGAACGTTGTATTAAAAATGTTGATGCGTAATTATTTTATCCATCACAGAGTTTGTGTGATGGGGGGGGATATTATATCTGGAAAAATTGTCCCCCCCCCCCCTTTCCTACCCCACCAACACGCATTTCCATCACTGCATTGTTCAATGGGCATGCTGGTTTAACAATTTATGACTGATAAGGGTGGACCTACCCTTCACAACACTTTTTCTGGGTCCTACATTCCAACTCTTCCATGTGTGGTCAGTTACATTTGGCCTATAATTCACAGTTGGCCTACAGCATTTTTAAATTTCTCTCAAATACTGGCAATAGAATAGTAAACCCTTGGGACTGACATACATGTATTTTATTAGCTCACCTGACTTTCAGTCAGGGTGAGTTATAGTGATCGCTCACCATCTGTCGTCCATGAACAAGGTGTTTGCATCTTCTCCTCCAAAACCGCTGAACCGATTTAATTGAAATTTGAGATAATAGTTTTTTATGACATCGCATTTTAATTTTGATCATATCAAGTTGCTTCGCCCCTTGGTTGAGCCATGCCCAAAAAGTGTGCTTAAATCTTAACTGGTTGAGTGCTGGAAGCCCTATTTTGGGCTTTATTAAAAGTGACAGGCAATAACTGTCTGTAGCTACATTCTACCTGAGGAATCCTTTATTGTCCCTGATATGAATCAGATTTTTTATACAATACCTTGCTCTCTGACATTTAATTGGATAGTGCCTATAAGGCACTATCCAATTAAATGTAGTAGAGCAGTATATGATGAGCTTTGATTTGTTGTCAGAAAAAACTTAGCACTTTACCAGTTAAAAAATCTTTTTCTCATGAACCAGCAGCAGCAGAGACTTGATATGTGGTGTGCAGTTTCCTTTTGAGGTGTAGACTCAGATTTGTTCAAGAGAAGTTCGAGGAGCTATATTTACCTTCATTATGGATAGGGCAAGAATTTTTGCTCCGCCCAAAATTTCTATATTTTTATACCACAACCAATGGCCCAGACTAGCTGGCTGGTGCTAACTCAATTTATTTTAGGGCCAAACACAAATTTTGCCCCCAATCCCCAAAATTTGCATACAAAACCCCCAAAAATAAGTCCTATCTGGTCCTCCATACTTTTGTTATCTGAGTCAGCATTTTTTTTAACACTGTGGGTAACATTACTGTGGGTAATGGGAAAAACGTTTAAGACTCTTTTTCTCCTAAACCACTGCTCCAAAAGCTTTCAAATTTCACATATAACATCTTTGGGAGATTGTTTCACATATTTATTGAAATCAAATCCCTGGGTCCATATTTGGGCTCTCTGTGGGAGCCCAGATGTTTAAATTAGTGCAGTATGAGGAATATTCTTTAAAAATCTTCTTCTTCAGATCCACCAACTCTTTTGATATTTGGTATGCAGCATGCTTAGGGAGGTGAGATTCAAGTTTGTTCAAATCAAGTCCCTGGATTCATATTTGGGCTCACTGTGGAAACCCAAATTATAACTTAGTTCAAAACGAGGAATTTTCTTTAAAAATCAACAGTCGGAGATTTTGATATTTGGTATATAGCATCTTTAGGGGGGTGAGATTCAAGTTTGTTCAAGCAAAGTCCCCGGGTTCATATTTGGGCTCCTTGTGTGAGCCTGAATTATAACTTAGTTCAATATGAGGAATATTCTTCAAAAATCTTCTTCTTCACATCCACCAGTCAGAATCTTCTGATATGTGGTATACAGCATCCTTACGGAGGTGAGATTCAAGTTTGTTCAAGCTAAGTCCCCAGGTTCATATTTGGGGTCCCTGTGGGAGCCTGAATTATTACTTAGTTCAGTATGCGGAATATTCTTTAAAAATCTTCTTCACTGGTCAGAATCTTTGGATATTTGGTATAAACTTTTCTTAGGAGGGGCAGATGCAACTTTCTTCAAATCAATTCCCTGGGTTGATATTCAGGCTACCATGTCAGGTGAGCACCCTCAGGCCCCCTGGGGCCTCTTGTTTTATTTTCTTTTAGAAAGATATCCATGAAATGTTTCAAAAATTCGTTGTCAATGTTTAATGGAGTGTTAAAAAAGCAGGGGCAACTGAAAATTGTCTACATGCTCATTCTAGAAATCAATTAAAAATCAGTTTTTCATTTTCTGTCCACGGGCGGCTTTTTTTGGGTGAATTGATATTCTGACACGGTACACTTGATAGGTTAATATGTCATGGGGAAGCATTTTGAAATGACTGAGAACAATCAAAAGTGTGTAACAACTATTTATTTGTGAAAAATATCTGAAAGAACGTTTTAAAAAACTTAGTGAGCATGAACATTATGGACAATTTTCTCGTCCACATCATGACACGTGGTTTGAGAAGTTGTAACATCCTCTCTCAGTTTAATACCACAGGGGACTCGACCCATCGTTCATGTGAATTTAACATTCTCAGACAACATGAAAAACTGTACTTTTGATTATGGATATCCTGTAACCTGTCTAAAATCCATCCACGGTACATGGTGGATGCTTTTGTACATAAACACCAACAAAGTGGAATTTCCATGTATACTGGATTGTGTTATGTGAGAGAAACATTCTCTACTTCAAGTGAGCATTGAACCAATATAAAAATCCCAAGCCACTGAACCATACAGTGTGTTCCTTGTGCTTGCTTTGTCACAGAAACTGAGTATATCATTTGGGTGGATATTCCACCCCTGGAGTGATTTGAAGGCAAATAGTTTTGTGATAGGGAGTTCTTTGGAGAATAACTCTGATCATCAGGCGAGTAGATGAGTACAAGTGGAGTTTCCTCGAGCTGAAATTTGCAAGACTTCAGTCGGATATCCCAAACGGTTGTTGGGGATGGGAATTTTATAGACCCTTTCCACACAAGACCCTATCATATCTCTAATATAGGCATACAGTTCGTTTAGAGTGGACTGCCATTAAATCACCTGCACGGTGAAGTTTTTACCCCGCACACTTGAAAGTTGATGCAAAGACATTTAGTCTTCAAGTCATCCTCAAACAAACAGATTGCTGTGTGTTTTTCCTTGTTCATTTGTCCTTGTCGTACATACTTTATTTTTATACTGCACCAACGACCCAGACTTAGCTGGTGCTAACTCCTTAAAATCAAGGGCCAAACACAAATTTTGCCCCCCAATCCCCAAAATTTGCATCAAAAACCGAAATTTCAATGTCCTATGTGGACCTCCATACCTTTTATCCACTGCACATGCGCAGTGTCAAGGAAGTCTCGAAATTGGCGCCAATTGTCATTCTTTTGTTTGGCCCTAAATTCAGAAACACCTCACTGATATCTGTGCTGTAAATCTCTGTTTAAATGATGCCAGACACATAATTATGGATGAAATGGTAGATCTATGAAGGAAATAGAAGGATGAGGGGAAAAAACAGTGGCAGAATATGATCAGGGCTGTAACTTATAATTTTTTTACGAAATTATTTCATGTTGCCTATTTTCGAGACATGGCCCTGATGTTGTCATTCTTGCTATGAATGTACCATTGTTTGTTCAGTGTTTCCTCTCTCCCTGTCCTGTTTTCCCCCCTAGCTATTCTCCCATGCTTTTGGCATAATTTTTGTCATTATTTTTACTAAAATGTCTTGGGAGTTTTGGCTTGGTAACAGAATGTATTTTCTGTTTTTCCCCATGTTTACATCCTCACCCTTGGGTGTTTAGGCATTGTGATCTGCATCTACCATCCGATGTACTGCAGTTTCTTCTCGGGAAGTCTCTGTTTTAGATCGGATAGTGTTTAAATTGGTGACTGATTTTGGGCCATGTTTACAGTGCCTGGAGTCATGTTTCCGGTTTTTGTACACTTTTGTTTATGTTGACAACAGTTACTTCTGATAGTGATTACTTGTCTTCTCTTTAGTTCTGCTCATAGCCAGATACATTAATATTGTCTGTAAGTGTTACATTAATTTTTAAAAATGTTTTAAAATTTATGTCCACACTTAGGCTTTTTTGGGATCCATTTGGGCTCACTGTTCCCATTGGGAACTTGGGCTCTTCTGAAAATTTTTCAAAAAATTTTTTTTTTTTAATTATTTTTTCGAAATGTTATAATGGTTTATATTATTATTATGTATCCTTGTTTCAAGGGTTAGTGCGAGTACTACTACTGTTTATATTTTTTCACGATGAAAGAATATTGTTTAAATTGTAATGCGAGGAAATCTTCCTCTGATTCTCATGTATATTGTGTTTCTTGTAGTCTATGTACTCGCACTAATTCTTGCTCAGTGTGTGCCAATTGGAATGACAAACGTTGGAGACGTGTGTCACGGTATATTGTTAGCGGTGAGGGGTCCATGCCGGTCCTCTCTCTGCAGGGTCACTCTAGTTTATCAGTCTCTTTTTCAGAGGAACAAGAACAGGGTGATGTTTCCGTAATGTCTTCAACAAGTGTGCCTCTGTCGTTGCATTCTAACGAAGAGCTAGCGGCAAAAGTGCTCATGGAGATACAACAATTGCCTAAGAGGCCCCTAGTACGATCGATGGCGTTGTTGTCCGCTAGCTCGCCCGGTGTAGTGACCATTCATCGAATGGCTCGGCAGCCGGGTTCGTCCAGGGAAGCAGTTTGGGTGATGCGAGCACTATAAACATTGAACGTGCACACCCAGCAAGGACGGATCCGAGGATAGTTGGGAGGAAGCCTATCAGTCCGGTACCTAGCTTGTCCTGGTCCACCCGGACCGCGAGCGAGAGAGCTCCCTCTCTCCTCTTACAGCAACATCTGGGACCAGATGTTGTTGTACGTGACGCTAATCAAGCGGAGCATACGTCCACTCCATCTGCTCAGGACGCTCCGTTACATAGACAGTCCGCAGTGACTAGTCTATCGGCTTCCTGATCCTCACGGCAGCACACATGACTGCACATTGGCTACGTGACCGCTGATATCCAGCCAGCTTCGCCGACCAGGGATTCCATGTCGACCAGGTTACGCCATCCGGTAGCCAGGGATACAAGGCCTTTCCAATTGGGATGAGCGCATAAGAGAAGTATGCGAGATTCAGCGTCCCAGTAGCTTCCAGCAGCTAAATCATGTAAGACCGTGGCTCTACAGGCCTCCGTACGGACTTGCTATCGCAGATAGCTCATCTTATCGCAGCATCCCAGCAGCCGTCAAGAAACCTTTTCCGATCAGGAATTGTCCGAGGAAGCTGGGTCGTTCGTTCCGCTGCAGAGTCAGCAAGGGACGACCGACATGATCAAGTGGTCCAGCCGGATGGAGCAAGGGATTCAGAGGAGTTGGAATTTTCCCTTTCGGAGCAACATAAGGTAGTCGTAGATTTGATCTGGCAATACCTTCCTGATGTTGTTCCTCCGGACCAAAATGCTGTGGTGCCGGATAAGAGACTGATAGCGTCGCTGGACGCAGACTTTTTTGGCCGGATTAGGGACACCGTCCCTGAATTTCCGACCCAGTCCAGAAATGTCTCCTGGACATTTGATCTTTTGAATGACGCTATATTCAAACTTGCCACCAAGATGGGCAAGTCCGGTTTCTTAACAGCCAATGCTATACAGCTGCCTTTCATCAATTCAAGGAATAAATTTGAAACGGCAGGACATGGCATTCTGACAGTTCCTCTGCATCTAGACGACCAGGCTGAAGACCTAGAATTGTCTTTGCCGTCGTCTATGTCTAGTCCATACGACAATCTCGTCTAACAGGGCCAGCTTAGATGCATTATCGTATGCAGATCACCTTACCAGAGCGTTATCATTACGTCTCGAAGGAAAAGAATTCCAGGATGTTAAGAGTTCTTTCGAGGGCCATAGCATACTCAACGTATAACTCCGCGCTTTCAGTGGCAAATCTGGAGTTAGTTAGACGTGATGCTGCCCTGGCTACATCCACTCGCATGGATCGTAAGGTGAAAAACTCTCTTCGAATCGCTCCGGTCTCCGGAGAGCTTCTCTTCGACGACAA
This sequence comes from Pictodentalium vernedei, assembly GCA_031216915.1. NCBI lineage: Eukaryota > Metazoa > Mollusca > Scaphopoda > Dentaliida > Dentaliidae > Pictodentalium > Pictodentalium vernedei. The sequence goes on from CM062290.1 coordinate 126,248,793, forward strand.
GCTTTCCTTGATCTATGATCAAATTACTAAGAAAGCTTCAGACTCTCTGCTGTTCAAGTCCGCTGCTAAGAGTCGGATTCAGCGGAGAAGAGTAAGACAGGCACTTCTGGGACGAATGCATCCAAGGGAAGTTCCTATAGAGGATCTAAGCAAGCTTCTAGGTCTTACTCCAGAGACCGTCAAGGTCACTACTCAGGTAGGGGCCGTAATACTGGCCAAGACAACCGGTCAGATGCCCCTTGGTCGACGGAGCGAGGTGCAGGTCATGGAGGACGTGGTTTCTCCTCCCGCAAGCTTCGCAAGTACAGAAAGTGATGGTGCAAACCTCTATCGTGTTCCAGTGGGCGGAAGGTTATTGAGTTGTTTAACCAATTGGTTGTCGATTACGGTCGACTCTTGGGTTCGAGGGGTGATTTCAGAAGGACTAAAACTGTCCTTCAAAAGAAAGCCTCCGTTAACTCGAAGTCCAAGATGGACTCAGCTTCCGTCAAATCCTCAGAAGAGAAGTTTGCTTCTATTAGAAGTCCAATCTCTTCTGGAGAAGAACGCGATAGAGGTCGTAGAATACCAGGAATCTCCAGGTTTCTACAGCCATCTGTTTCTGGTCCCAAAACCAGACGGCTCGTTTTGTCCAGTCATAGAGCTGAGTTGCATAAACAAGCTGATCGTCGCTCCAAAATTTTATATGGAGACCATTCGATCGGTCAGAGCGAGCATTTGAGTGAACGACTATGCTACGAGCATAGATCTCAAGGATGTGTACTTTCACGTCATGGTACATCCGGCATTCAGAAAGTACCTCCGCTTCGCTGTCCTAGGAGTCGTTTATCAGTTCCGAGCGATGTGCTTCGGTCTGAATCTAGCGCCCTGGGCTTTCACTCGAATAATGAACTTGGTAATAACTCATTTCCGAGCTCATTCGTCTGCGGTAACGTTGGCCTACCTGGATGACATTCTTCAGCGGTTCGGCAATGAGTTAGCGCTTCAGAACGATGTGCAGAATCTGCTTCAACTGCTTCGACGTCTCGGTTTTATAATAAACGAGAAGAAGTCGGATCTGGTGCCGTCCAAGTCATTCACCCACCTGGGAATGACCTTTGAGACGCACAACAATCTCGTTCGTCTGCCGTTAACCAGAGGGAAATTAATCAGTTGTTACGCTCGCTTTTGTCTTCACTCCGACAAAGTCACAGTGAGAGAATTCATGTGACTGATAGGTTTGTGCGGAGCCACCTTGGATCTTATTCCGATGGGGCGGCTACGTGCTCGGCCACTCCAAATCTTTCTGACTCAGAATTGGAGTGTCAAGATTCGTTCGCTCGATACGAACATCGTCTTGTCGAATCAAGTCAAACAAGAGATTCAGACTTGGGCAGATATTCAGTGGTTAACTCAGGGAGTTCCACTGCAATAGCCGGATCCGAGTTTTATGATTATGACGGATGCCAGTCAAACAGGTTGGGGCGCAACCTTGAGCCCAACGGATTCAAAGTGCCAGGGTCTTTGGGATCCACAGTTCCTAAACAAGCACATAAACATCAAAAAAATGATGTCAATTTGGCGTGCGTTACGTCTTTGGATGAACATTATTCCGAATGCACATGTGCAAATTCTGTCCGACAATTCGACGGTAGTAGCATATATTCGGAACCAGGGAGGCACTCATTCGGTTCTGTTATTCAACTTAACGGAAAGAATCCTTCTGTTTGTCCTAGAGCATCAAGTTCTTTTATCGGTCCATCATATTCCGGGTCGTCTGAACGTTTTGCCAGACTCCCTTTCTCGGAGGGGTCGCATGTTGTCGTCAGAATGGAATCTCAACAAACGAGTATTCAATCAGATTTGCTATCAATGGGAGCATCCGATGATAGACTTATTTGCAACGCATCTCAACAATCAGTTGCAGACATATGTGTCGCTGTGTCCAGATCCTCGAGCATTTGCAGTAGACGCTCTCTCGATCTCTTGGGACGGAATGATAGGATATGCGTATCCTCCAGCGCCATTGATTCAGCAGATATTGCTCAAGATAAAGCAATCTCACTGCAAGATTCTGTTGGTAGCATCTCTGTCACCCCAGAGACCATGGATAAATCTACTCAGGTGTCTGCTGTGGGACATGCCGTGGAAGCTTCCTCCACGAGAGGATCTTCTTTCGCAGGGGAAATCACGCACACTGCATCACAACCCGCAAGGTCTCAACCTTCACATATTTCCATTGTGCGGTCCTTCTTGCATGGCAAGCAATTTACAGGACGAGCAGTGGTCGCGATTTCTAACTGTAGGAGGACCTCCTCTTCGCTAAATTATGCTGCTAAGTGGAAGGTTTTCTGTCGGTGGTTTAGGGATCATTCTGTTGATATTTATGATCCCTCCATTCCAGACATTGCTAATTTTCTAGTCTTCCTGTTTGATGAGATCAAACTACAGCCTGTTACCATTAAGGGTTATAGGTCTATGCTTTCGAATACCTATGCTCATCATGATAGCTTACAGATTGGATCTAATGTCTCTTTATCTAAGTTAGTAAAAAACTTTTCAATAAATAGACCTAGAACCCTTAGATTAATTCCTAAGTGGAATTTAGCTTGGGTTCTTCGTAAGCTAAAAGAAGCACCATTTGAGCCTCTTGACACGGTGGACTTCAAATTCTTATCTTATAAGACAGCTTTTCTCTTAGCCTTCTCTCCGGCTAGAAGAGTTAGTGAGTTTCATGCAGTATCTGTTGATGATTCTCACTATCGTAGTATAGGTAATACTATTATCTTGACTACTAATGTCAGATTTTTGGCTGAGAATCAGGCTCCTAATAAGTATCCGGAACCTATTGTTATTAAGGCTCTTACGTCTTCATATGGGCATAGGCCTTTACTCTGTCCTGTTAGAGCTATGCGCATTTACAAACATAGATCTGAGTTTATCAGAAAGGGGCGTAAACGTTTCTTTCTGTCTCTGCTGTCTAATAAAGGGACATTACAGTCCATTCTATTGCTAGGTGGATTCAGTTAACTATCCGTATTGCTTATGAAAAATTATCTTCAACTCAGCAGTCTGTGCTTAAGATTTTGGCGCATGAAGTAAGAGCGCTGTCTACATCTTGGGCTTATGCTAAGAGTGTTGCTATTACTGATTTGATGAAGGCTGCATATTGGTCTCAGCCTTCGACATTCACCAGTTTTTATCTTAGAAATATTGAGTCCATTGCTGGTGACTGCGTTGTTTAGGTCCGTTATCTGTTGCTCAGAATGTCATCCACTAAACAGTTGCAACTATAGTTATGCAGGCTTTCTATTCTGGCAGCGACTCTGTCCTGCTGCCCTCTTTGCTCGGGGGTATTTGACCCAGGGCAAGGGGAGGGGGGAGGGAGGATGGTGTTCCCTTAGGTCACCTGCTTTATAGTGAAAAGCACGGAAATACCTCCTCTGGAGTCAGTAATTCCGAGTCGGTACCGGGATGGTTTTAAAGTGTAAAGCTAATGTTTAACTCATTTCATGTAATATTTTTAAAGTGTAGCTCGGTGTGAAGCAATTGTATATGTCACGTGTCATACGGGCGTTAATATACAATCCTCGGACACTTTTAAATGAGTATAAAGAGTCTCATTTGTCTGGACTTCCTTTTTTTTTTGGCTTTCCTTTTAAATATTAGTATAACGGGTTATACTGGATGTTAATAGAGATCATTGATGTTATTGTGCTCAATTACAGATGGGTATTGTGTCTTTCTTGTTTGATGCAAATAAGAAAGATACATGTAAGACCTGTTCTCCTCTTCTCCTTGAGGGGATAATTCTGTTTACATGTAATTGAGCCTATTGGATTTTCCTTCATGTCCTAGGCCCTCCAGCCTTTTTTCTATTCAGCTAAGTCTGGGTCATTGGTACAGTATAAAAATGTTAAAAAATTTATAGTAATTTATATATTTTTTATACTTACCAATGACTCAGGCGGGGATGGCCCTCCCATGAGTTGGGAACTCTTACCTCCCCGCTGATTACATAACTCTTACCAAGCACTGGTTGTAAGAATGACAATTGACGCCAATTTTGAGACCTCCTTGACACTGCGCATGCGCAGTGGATAAAAGGTATGGAGGACCACATAGGACATTGAAATTTCGTTTTTTGATGCAAATTTTGGGGATTGGGGGGCAAAATTTGTGTTTCGCACTTGATTTTAAGGAGTTAGCACCAGCTAAGTCTGGGTCATTGGTAAGTATAAAAAATATATAAATTACTATAAATTTTTTAACTTTTCTTCAACAAACTGTGGATATAGGCCTTCACGTAAGCTCAACTTATTGTACATTCACTTCTAGGAGAGAGGGCTTGTTGAGTGTTAATTTTCATAAATTGTCACCAGACTGTTGTTCCTTTGAATATTCTACTTTCTTGCTCCTCATTTATGGAACAAATATGATTATTATTTATTGATGCTGAAAGCTACATCAGCAGCTTGGGCTATATTGTGGCGATGGTCACATATGTGGTGTAAAGTACCAATAACTATGGATGATGATCTCTATCCTTCTTGATGTAAACATACTGAGAGCAGTATATGTAGATTCATCCTGCTTGAACAGAGAAGATTTTTCTCCATTTGCAGCAGTTTTCTGCACTAGATGTGACAGGACTTCTAGTTTTAACTGTATATATAGAACATACCCACAGTAGCTTGATGTACCAAATGTTCATCACGAGTGGTGAAGTGGTGTTAACTGCGAGCCTTTGGCAAGTGGTTAACACTACTTCATCACAAGTGGTGAACATTTGGTACACCAAACTACTTTGGGTATATTTTCTTTATACCATAATCATCACATTATTAAGAGTAGCTATTATTTTTTCGCGATTTTACTGATCAGCAAATGTAAACACCTGCAAATCTGTTTTTGTTTACATGAGCACCGGTGGGTGGTACTCCCACTGTAATTTTTATCGCCAAAATGAAATGGAAAAAGAAATGCACAAATCACAGGGTCTTTTTCATTAATAAATAATTGCTGCTTTCAATTCACTCTTTTCGAGGCAACAAGCGATAAATTTAGACCAGTTTGCATTCTGGTCGAGGTCACCAAAGGTCAACTTGGATGTAGTTCCACTGTAAGTGTAAATTTTAACTATTGGAAATCCCATTGCTGGCATGTTCACCACAGACATGTTCACCACGGTCGGTGTTTAAAGCTAAAATTTATATCATAGGCTTTTTCATATTTAGTAGAATAGGTAATCATGGTATAAATACAAGTAGAGCACATGTTCCAACATACAGGCTTTTGCAGGCCTGAGATTTTCAAAATTTTGAATAATCCATTAATAATTCACCTAGTCTGAGCCTTGGTAACCTATCGTTCATCCCCTGTACTTTTTTCAGGTAACACATCAGGTAACCTAAATATATATGTATCACAACTATGCTGATATGTGAACTGTTGTATCAGAGCCAAGTTCTTGCTCCTGTGGGTAATATCCTAATGAATAAAGATGAATCCTTAGGAACAATAATGAGGCTGTGTTGCAGCAATTCAGATGCCAAGTAGTTGCAATTATAGCCTAATCTTGGCATGGGCTAGCATGCTGCAAATGAGTATGACATCCATAATCATTATTTGTGGGAGACGTGAATTATTGCCATTTCCTGATTTTGTACTTTTCTTTCATTTTAAGATTAGATTAAACATATTTTTATTTGCCATTCAACAATGCAAATCATGATTGGAGGACAAGTGCTGATCACTTAGAAAACCCTCCGCTCCTGTACAAAGACTAATAGATTACAAAAGGCAGAACAAAATATAACAATATGTAAACATTATACACAAAAGAAGTTAACTCAAAAGAGAGAGAGAGAAATAAAGAAAGAGAGAATAGAGAGAGAGAGAGAGAGAGAGAGAGAGAGAGAGAGAGAGAGAAACTGGTAAAAGCAGATTGAAATCAAAGAAGACAAACAAAAAAAAGAAGAAAAAAAACAAAAAAACAGTATACAACAGAAATTCCAGTGATGATGACCCCCCCCCCCCCCTCCCCCCCCACACACACACACACACACAATTTATTCAATTCTAAATTTAGTTTAATGCCGCTAAGGAACGTTCACAGAACATTGTTGAGACAGTTAATCTTTGCATGCTCATTCCTCGTCCGTACTAACCTAACATCCACCGTGTTGTCCATTCCACCATTCATCACACAGATTGATTGTCAGGTCCCACTGCGAGAGGACACCCACAGTGGAAGTTAGATCACCTGTATAACCTTGGGACACTCAGACTTGCTGAGAGGCGCAGCTAATTCAGCAACTATACATCAAATCTATGCGAGTCACAAATAAATTTTTGAACAGATAAGAAAACTAATACATTGCTGCTATTGGGTAATGACGGGCTTCCATATAAAATTAAATCCAATGAATTCCAATTCGGCGTAAGTTTCGACAAATCATCTATGAGGATACAGCGAATATCAGAATTTAAAGAACACAGGAAGAAATAATGTTCTGCATCCTCAATGCCATCGTTACATAAGCAAAGTGGAGAATCTGAGATGTAGTTGCGGAACTTGTCACCATTAAGGTCACTACATCCAGTTCGTAATTTTGAGTGAATAATATTGTATTTCCTTATACCGGTTGAAAAATATGTTGGAGGCTTACACAAAGGTGGTGAGATGGACTTTTTGAATTCCCCAAGTGACCGACTGTTTCGAACAACCTCCGGTAGGGTATTCCACACTTCAATACACGAAGGGAAAAATGATCACTTGAAGAGTTCCATTCGACAGAAATAAGGGAAAAATTAGATGCGTTTCGTAAATTGTATTGGGATATGTCGGCGACACGAGATGGTAAAAGTTTGTGGAGGAAGTTCGGAGCATTCCCAGTAAGAATTTTGTAAAAGTTACACATTTTGTGAACATAGCGCCTGTTTTCCAGACTACTCCAACCAACTTCCAACAAAAGTCGATCCCGTGGCACAGATCTTGTCAACCCACTCACTATTCGGGCTGCCTCGTAGTGAATATCTTCAATACGATTTAATTGATACTGAGGAGCACCGCTCCACACAGAACTACCATATTCCAAAATCGGTAATATGAATGCATGATATATTTTTTCAAGAATTTTTCTGTTAAAAGTATATTTCAATTTTCTTAGTTGGGACAATCTCGAGCAAGTCTTTTTACAAATGTTATCAATGTGATCTGACCAAGACAGGTTTGATTCTAAGGTTAAACCCAAATGTTTGTGAGAATTACAAAAATCAATTGTTTCGCCATTAAACAAAATATTTAATGACGAGATATTTTTCTTAAGTGTGAATAGGATTGCTTTCGTCTTTTTTGCATTAAACGGAACAAGCCATGTGTTAGCCCATTCGTTTACTTTTATGAGTTCCTCGTTCATTTTTGCTTCGACGTTACATGGGTCATTGGACGATTCTGTTAGACACGTGTCATCGGCAAACATGCGAGTAACCGAGTCAATTTTGTCGACGATGTCATTGATATATATAAGAAACAGGAACGGGCCTAGGACCGACCCCTGTGGAACTCCAGCCTTGACTTTCTTATAGTTGGAATTGTAACCATTTATTTTTACCCTCTGTTTTCTGTCTTTTAGATAGCTGTGAAACCAGCGGAGCAAAGGACCCGAGATACCGTACTGTTTTAATTTATCTATGATTCCTACGTGCTATATTTTATGGCATCATCATTTTAAGATGATCAATAGTTTAAAATCATGTTCAGCATCAACCAATCATCAACATAGGTGTTTGCATCTGTCTGATGTATAGCTGCTCTGTTAGTCAATAATTGGCCAACAGAGCAGCTATACTTCAGGCAGATGCCAACACCTACATGTAGGCACCTGATGACTGGTTGATGCTCAGCATCATTCCACCATTCATCATACTAGATCATTCAACTTGGCAGACATTTCGTGTGACCTGGTGTCTATCTGGCGTGACCCATTTTTCGTTGGCCTGGTTTTCATTGTAGGTAACCCCCATGAATGTTTGTTCACCTCAAATTGGCAGGCCTGCTTTTGGCAGTCTTGCTGATGGAACTTACAGTACCTTGACAATGGTGTCTAGTGAAATCTTGGCTGCCTGTAAAAGCAGCTAAAACTTCACCAGACACCACTGCCAAGTCAGTGTGTTACTTAACGTTTCAAAAATAAGTAGAATTTTCCAGGCCTTTAAGGACACTTTTGAATGTACGATGAGAATGAAGTGTGCATTTTGCAAGAAACAAAATTGATTCTCATTGTTTTCCCTGCAATAATTTGCAAGAATTGATTCTAATTCTCGCATGAATTTCAAACTTATGATAAAATACAACCATTATCAAATCCTGTTTGCTATTTCTGACCACCTGCAATGAATAAAATTTGAAAAAAACTGTCGCTAACTTGCTATTTTGGGTGCTGGTAACCTTTAGCAGGCCTGGCATTTTCAGGAGAGCGATTTATTCGCTCGCCTACTGCTTGCCTTAAAAAAATTAAGGAGGGCGAAACATAGCCCTCCTGGCCTTAGAAAATAATGATTACCATAACCGCCTGTGCCTAAAACCCACATCTTTTAAGATCTCTGCTACATGTATGTTAGTGGTCTCTGTAATACGGTCACACTGCCCCTCCCACATCTCCAGGCCTTGCCAAGGCCCAGAGGTGTAGGGGGGCAGTGTAGCCGTCTCACAGAGACTACTTTGTTAGCAGCACCAAATAAAATGTACAAAGCCCACTTGGCGGAATTCATTAACAGTAAAACTTCATTCTGCAGTTATAGCTTTTGTAAACTTGAATAGAGCTAATCACTCGCCAAGGCCATGCGGGGGGAGCGAGTTTTAGCTCTCCTACATTTTTAAGAATGCCAGGCCTGCCTTTAGTAATATAAATAGACTTCAAGTTCAAGGTTCGATAGGGAGACACCTGCCCCGGGGTATCTACAGTTAAAACTAGAAGTCATGTCATGAACTGTGCGCTTATCTAGGCTTAATTGCGCGTAGGAATTGCGCGCAGTTGCCAAATTGAATGGCATCCAAAGCACGGCAGGTTCTCCTGGTTACTCACAGCAAACGGAGGCAATGTTTCTGCCAATGGACCTCTGGGTTACCCGGAGGTCCATTGGCTGAAACATTGCTTGCGCACAGGCCATATGTACAGAATTTGGTAGCCTTACTATGGTCATAATGCGTTGATTAACGCGTAGATCGACATGCTATTTGTGCGCATTTCATGACAGGACTTCTAGTTTTAACTGTACAAACTTTTGGATGTTCCAGGTGTTGGCATGATCCTCACCCATGATATACAGATTGGTACGAGGCATGTTGTATCTGCATCTCAAAGATTATTCAAGGTGAAATTCATTTGTTACAACAGCTTTGTAAACAGCATGGAGACTTCTGCTTGTCAATATTTTAACCCACAATTGATTGTGATAATGAACTCACCCCCCAAACAGAGACCAAAATCTGCAGCAGCCTTTTGTGTTTCCCCAACCTAGGTGCTGAAGATGTTATTGTGTTGGGTGCTGTGCCTCTTGCCTTCATCAAAAACCTGACACCAACAGGACCATGGTCCAGAATCTTGGGTGCGCTTTGGTAAAAAAAACTACAACCAAGATCAATGACATTGAGGTCATGTCCATCGTTGACATCAATGTGTATCATTGCTATGGTGACCCCTGGAAGACCACACAGGAATCTGAAAAGGCACAGTTGGCCTGCTAAGGAATTGATATTTCAACCAAGAGGTATGTAACTAAGCTACGGGTCGTCGTGGATGATAATGACACCACAGAGGAAGAAGAAAAGGTCATTGCCTGTAGACAGGTTCTTTATACCCATAGATTTCAAGGGCTTTTAGAGCCACATGCCTTTCTACCAGAGTGTGCACAGGTCACAGGCTACAGTATGAACTTATCTTCTTCAACGAATACAGTCAAGTTATCCAGACCATGGGCATCACTACTGTGAAGTACAGTTAGAATTAGAAGTCATGTCTAGAAATGCACATCTTTGGTAACATATCAGTGCACTCAAATGATGTGTTGCTTCAGTTTCATCAATGGTCAGAGTCTCTTTTGCTTGTCAAGCAGGCAGGTACCTGTAACACTCTGAGGTTGGCTCAGATACTCCATCCTGGAGATGTCCAGGTATGCCAAGTTGGAGCACTGGAGATAATCGTTGATGAACCAAACCTTATGCAGAAATTTCTTGGTCAGCCTCTGGCTGGAGTGGACTGTAAGTGCTTCAAGGCACCAGTCACCTCATTAAACACAGGCTCTTCCCAGCCACCTGTGCCATATTACTCTTCTTAATAGTTGAACCAAATTTGCAGAAAGTATTTGCATGTGAACAGCGAAAAACTCTCACAATTTTTGGAGTTAGTAGACGTTAGGTAGAATATAATGGAACTGTTACTATAAAAGAAAATTTAAAAAAAATTGTTTTCCAGACAATATCACAACTTGATTTGTGGATCTACGTACCTTTGATCCTCTTATTTGACTTTTTTTTTGTTTATACATGTACTTACATGTATCAGTTATTATTGATATAATTTTGGGGACCGCTGCCTCATAGTTTTTGAAGAAATATGATACTGAAGGCCAATAATATCCATAGAAAAGAAACAGAATAGAAAAATATTATGTTTTGTCAAATAGTTACCCTGAAAATGAAAGATACAGGAAAGCCCAAATATTAGCTATCAGTAACTGTAACACTTTAGGGGCAAGGGGATATTTATAAACAGATGTTTGTTGCACCTTGACAGTGTACCGGCTTGTGACTTTGCAGTTGTTTCTAGGCAAGTCTAGGTAGCCAAGACTTACCAAGAAACAACTGCCAAGGCACTTGGAATATAATGTGCTAGAGAGAGAGAGAGAAAAAAATGTGTGTTTACGACTATGACCTCTTTATTGAACAAGCTCTGTAAGGTATCTTTTGGAGGGAAAAATAACAGAACTTGAATGGTGATTCTACATTTAGCACTTACCAGATTTGGCCAATAAAGTAAAGGTAAAGTGTAAACAGCTGTGTGCAAAATTTGACGAGAACGCTCATTTTGTTCGTGCGGTGGTTACTCAGATTTAAATCTACCCGAACGGATGACCGGTTAGCCAAAAGTTGCATCTTGAATGTTAAAGTCTGAGTCGCTTAACTGGTAGAGTGCTTATTTTTTTCTCAACCTCAAGATTTGTTCACACCTTTTTGTCTTCTTACAATTAATGGGAGAATGCTATATTTTGTTGATGTCCTTTAAATTATCTTGGAAGTACAATTACTTCATCTCCATCGATTTGCATTGTTATATTTATTGGTGTTTAAGGTCGTATACTTTTGAACAATGGCTAATCATGACCATGACAGTTTTATGGGTGGAGGAAGCTGGAGTACCCGGAGAGAACCACCAAGCAATGACAAGCAGCTGCCAGCTCCCCAACATCGTAACTCCACACTTCAGCACAGGCAGGGTTAGATTGGTTGTAGACATGCGCACCATCGAAGTGCAGTACGCCTTAGCACACTGCATCATTATGCCCCCATGAGGACAATCAGAGTTAAGTGCCTTGCCCAAGGACACAATGTGGAAGTCCGAATTGATTGCTCAGATGGTACCCATCCAATGATTAACCGGGCTCGACGTTGCTTAACTTCGGTGATCTGACGAGAACCGGTTACCGCAACACCAGAGAGGCTATATATATATTTCAATTCCATGCAATATATTAATACTTGTTAATGATAAAAAAGCAGTTTCCCAAGAATTTTTACAGAGCCGAGCATTCAGTCAGCCATCTCTAACCCACGTGAACGGTCATATCAGTCGGTTGGAGTCATTTTTGAAATTTTGCACACTGAAATAGAGTTTCACAAGTTTTCACTTTATCATTTTAGACTGCCTGGCCAAAAACCAGATGTAACCTTCACATCCAATGATACAATTTCCCAGATGGAACTGGGTGGCTCCTCTTGTCCAAAAGAACACAAATTTGTTTTGACAGGAGTTGGTAGTCAGAATCTGGTTGTGTTCTCTCAACTCAAAGTTCCGATAACAGCAGGTATGTGTTATGAAGCATTTTCCATGACAATAGTTGTTTATATTTGTAATACATGTGCAGTGAAAATTATGCTGGTTGAATAGGTACTTTAATTGTGAAATATATTCTCTTAATCTGTAAAGACCTAATTCACTTTTTACTGCAACAAAACAGGTGACCCAACATGCAGTCTTTAGGTAAATTTTCAATTTCCGTTGCAGATACCTTGGCAGTTGTTTCGAAGCAAGTCTTGACTGCCTATATAGACAGTTAAGACTCTCTGAATAGCAAATGTTAACCCAAAGGATGCAAATAGATAAAGTGTAGCAAAAATCTACAAAAATCTCCAGCTGTTTAGGGTTGCCTAGAATTTTCAGTTAATCGTAATTTGATCAGTTAAGAAAGTTTGTTTGTCAAGAAAGATATTCTGAATTAACCTTTAACCCTACACACATGATATCAAAATTTATTATTTTAATTATTGTTTTTGAAAATTTTTCAGAAAATTTCAATAAAACTGTATCATGTGAGTTCTTATTGGAACGAGCTTCTCAAGCTTGTTCCAATGAGGGGTCACATGATATGGTTTTTAGTTGACATTTTCTAAAAAATATATTTTTTTAGCTCAAGTATGGGATGCGATCCATCGTCTTTCCGAACGTCGGTATGTTCCTCTGTCCATCCATAATTCCTTTAGCACACCCTACAGGCCGCAGCTCTGATTAGATCCGTTCCAAATTTTACACATGGCTATGGGACAATGTCTAGATGGGAGCTGTTGATTTTCTCCGAATTTTGTTGAAAAAGATAGCTGCCGGCGACCATCTTAGATTTGGAATATGTATTGTCAACAATTCCATTGGCACTCCCTACAGGTCACATCTCTCACTCGATCTTTTTCAAATTTTATATGTAGCTGTGATGTGATGTCTAGATGGGAGATATTAAATTTTTCTGTATTTTATTGAAAAACATGGAAAAGCTAACTTGGATTTGGCACATAAAATTGTCAACAAGTTCATTGGCACTCCCTACAGGTCGCATCTCTCACCTGATCAGTTCCAAATTTCATATATGGCTTTGGACCAATGTCCAGATGGAGCTATTGAATTTGGGAGAATTTTGTTGAAAAAAAGTGGTCTTCTTGGATTTGGCATATCAATGGTCAACAATTCCATTAGCACACCCTACAGGCAATATCTCTCACCCGATTGTTTTCATATTTCATATGTAGCTTTGGTTTGTTGTCAACATGGGAGCTATCAAATTTTTCTGAATTTCATTCAAAGACATGGCCACCTTTTGCGATCTTTGATTCGGCATATAAATTGTCAACAATTCCATTAGTACACCATAAGGTCGCATCCCTCACCCAATCTTTTTCAGATTTCATATGTAGCTTTGGTGTGATTTCTTATCAACCTACCTTGCAATTGTTTACTACAGGCTTGCACTACAGTGGAAGACCCTAACTCGGAAAATATACTCTCTATTTTGATCTATCCCAGGAGATTTGGGAAAGAAAAGTGGTGCAAAATCACCACGAAAAACTAAGCCAAAACTGGGTCAAGCGCCATCGGCGCACACCCAGTAGGGGACACTCTTCTCTTAGTACATTCCGTAATACCGGAAACCAGTGCGCAAGGCAGTCACCAATGAATCATTCTTTTTTCGTCCTCAGTCCAAGGTTGACATGCTGCCATTTGTATTATGAAACAGTGATAATTCAACTCATCGATAATGGTTTCCTGTGACTGGAATTATGGATCTAAGGATCGTATAATAACAGGCCTGTGTTTTATATATTCTCGTTATTATTTTCAACCACATTTTCATTTTATTTTATATATTTTACGTATCATACGAGACTTTTTCGTACCGTGCGGTTCGTACATAAAATTTTTGGTTGATCAGTTTTATTATTATTGGAGTTAGGTGTCAATGGGAGACTGTATGGACAGGATTTCTCCACTCTGTTGAGGGCAGAATTTCTGTTTTTTAGGTCCCTGTCTGCCGTCTGGGTTCAGTTGTGTTCCCGTCGATACTTTTTCTGCCACCTTTCTCTCGTAGTTGGGGGTGTTCTACTCTCTCTATATCTGTTGAGTTCACCTTTTTCTTCTACTGCTCTCACCTCTGTTATGTCCAGTACGGTTCGTTTAGGGCAATGCCTTTTGCGCTCGCTTTGGTGCATTCTCATGGCCATTTCTCCCGCACCCACGAGGGGAGGGGGACGTTGTCGTTTCGGGGCCTCCCAACGTGACCACATCTGGTGAGAGTTATACCCCCTCTCTGTGGCGAAGTGTGCAGTTCCTCCCGCTCCTGCAGGTGGGGGGGGGGGGGGGAGGGAACACTGTCGTTTCAGGGCCTCCTGACATGACCACGTCTGGTGAGAGTTAAACCCCTTCCATGGGGGATGTGCTGTTTTTAACTGTGGTGGATACTGCGGGAGCTGTTGAGTTGTCTGGTGAAGAGATGCCTGGTTCCGGGACTATGGTCCCTCTCCAGTCGACATCTGAGGCTGTCTCTAGTGTTGTGACTCCTCCTTTGGAGGCCGAGCTCGGTTGCTCTCTCTCCTTTTTCACCAGTTTCAACAGCTCCTGTCATATCTGCTGCTACTGCTGTTCCATCTACGTCATCGGTCACAGTTTCAACTGGCCTCGGCTTATCCCTGTAGGGGTCTGCGGCGATGTCCGAATGTGTGTGGATGTGGGGTATCGGCCTCAGCCTTCCCTGACTTCAACTCGGTGAAGTCGGAAGTGGCTGCCGACCAACCCTCTGCTGTGGCCTCTCCTCTGTTGAGCACAGCAGTTTTATCCCTGCAGGGGTCTGCAGAGGTGTCTGGTAGTGTAGACGTGGGGTATCGGCCTCAGCCTTCCCTGACTTCAACTCAGCGAAGTCGGAAGTGGCTGCCGACCAAACCCCCTGCTGTGTTCTCTCAGCTGTTGAGCACAGCAGTTTTATCCCTGCAGGGGACTGCAGAGATGTCTGGTTGTGTAGACGTGGGGCCTCAGCCTTCCCTGACTTCAACTTGGTGAAGTCGGAAGGGGCTGCTGTCCGAACCCTCCACTGTGGTCTCTCAGCTGTCGAGTACCGCAGTTTTTCTCATTGAATTCGGATGTTCATGGTGGGATCACCATGAGCTCCGTGGCGTTTCCATCCATCAACTCTGGTCCCATGGCCAGTTTTGTGGGACCAATGCTTTTTGTGCAGCCTGGACCTTCTGTCCTGCACAGCTCCGCGGCAACTCTCCTGAGTTTCCGCTCTGTAGATCCTCAGGGTATGTCATACCCCAATACACATCTGCTTTCAGATGTTTCGGCTGCAGCCCGTTGCCCCACACCGGGTGTATTTGAGGATCGTGACCCTTCGCTGGTTAAATGGGTCAGGAGTGAAGCCACTTGGTTGGTTCGTTTCCATGTCGAACCGGCTGACACAGTCAGTGAGCTTAGGGAGGCCCTCTCTTGCTCACTTAGGTTCTGTCCAAGAGCCTTTGCCGTTGCTTACAGCGAGGCTAGGAGGGGATCCCGGGTGCTCCCTGTGGCGCCGCCTACCGGGATTGGAAACAGGCCGCTTTCTGATCCCCCTGGTGTGCCTACACAATGGGAGGCATCGGCTGGTTTGCCCATGATGGGCTATGTGTCTTCTGACCCTTTACCTAACGAATCGGCCGCATCCGCCTGCGTAATATGAAAATTCAGCAGTTGAAAAAATATTTTTAAAAAAATTTCAACAAAACCATATCATGTGACCCCTCATTGGAACGAGCTCGACGAGCTCATTCCAACGAGGGGTCACATGATATGGTTTTTGTGTCGCCGCCCCACAAAGTGGAGAGCGACATATAGGGATTACTTTTGTCGTCTTGCGTCGTCCGCGTCGTCTGCCTCGTCGCCCGCGTCGTCCGCATCACACTTTCTCTTATCCGCCACTCTTCTTTAACCTATGAATGGATTTTGATGAAACCTTCAATGATTCTTTATCACATAATGGCATTGTGCACCTCCTATTTTATTTTTGGATCCGCTGTATTTTTTCCAGAGTTATGCCCCTTTTCCACTTAGAATTATGTCTGAAATATTAAAATATAGTGCAGGCGACACACGTCTTCCATGGAAGACTCACATCTAAGTGTTGAATTTTATTGAAAAATTTCAAAAAATGATATTTAAAATAATAAATTTTGATATCTTCTGCGTTGGGTAAAGGGCTAAGCTGAGTTCCAAGGCTATGAAGACGTCGTTCTTCATCAGGGTTGACACTTTTTTGCCTCCGATGCATTATCGTTCCTATGATTCTGCCAATCCGTCAGTCTGCCAGACTTTGACGGTCTTGGATCAGGACTCCAACTCCCAAGCCCGCCATTTTTCATATGGGACTCTGGAGTCCGTGTTGGGCTTATCGTGAGACATTCTGGAATGCTTTCTCGCTTTGATCACGTCGTCTCTGCTTTGCTGCTTATCTGCTCCCAGATAAGTTTGACGATGTACAGACTTTTTTCTGTGTGCTGTCCAAGGCGCTCATGCATCTTCTCACACGCATGCCTGTAACACGGCTAACTTGAAATTAGTTCACAGGGATGCTGTGCTGGACACATGCTGTTCCCTTCTTGAGGGGCAGCGAGCTGCTCTTCGATCTGCCTCTATCGGCGGGTCCGCAACTATTCCATGGTTCCGTGGCGATGGTCTGGGATGACTCCCTATGTCATTCCATAGATCAGCTGCTGCCTCGTCAGCTTGATCAGCCTTCTGTTGGAGGCTGAGGCCATCCAAAGCCTAACAAGTACCCTTCTGCTTCCTATGCGAAGCCAAGGGCTGATCCTCCTGCCGCCACTTCTACTTACTCACAGGGTAAGGGTAGGCGTCGGCAGTAGTCACCTCAATTCATCCCAGGTTGAGGCATTCCACTCAGTCGAGAGTGCCTCTTCCAACACAAGTCCCTTTCAACGTTTGGGAACTTTTGATCATGGAGATAGGCAGTCTCCTGTCAAAAGGGGCGATCGAGGTCATCAAGAACATTCTTTCAGTGGGATTTTATTCCCGCCTGTTCTTGGTGCTGAAGAAAGACGGCCGACTCCGACAGGTTATCGATCTGAGTATCCTGACCCAGTCTGTCATTGCAGTTCAGCATGGAGGCTTTCAGGTCAGTTTGCTGCTCCATTTACCAGGGAGTTTTCCAGTTGAAGGCCATGCCCTTCAGCCTCGACCTGGATCCTTAGGCCTTCACCCGTCTGATGTCGCATGTGTTAGTCTTACATCGCACACAGTCCAGGGTGTCTTCTTTAGCCTATCTAGTCGATATCCACCAGAGGCATTCCAAAGCTGCCTTTCTGGAGTCGGATGTCGACACACTGTTGAGCCTGCTCACGTCACTAGGGTTCAGAGTCAACGAGGAGAAGTTGGACCTGGTCTCTGTCCCTCCTTTGGAACGGTCTTGTCGGCTATGCTTTCCTGCCGATTCTGATTCTGCCTCAGGTTCTAGCCAAGATACGAACCTGTAGTTGACGAATCACCTGAGGAGGTTTCACGTCGACCCGACTTCATTGTTCATACGCGCATATCTTTTGTCAGGTCCTGTCTCCTCCATAGAGGTTTTTCGAGACGAGCAGTGGAGTTGCTTTTCTTCTTCAAGGAGGCACTCCACTGGTTTAGCTTATGCGGCGAAGTGGAAAGTCTTCTGTTGATGGGGTGCGACTCACTCTGTTGATTCTGTCACTCCTTCGATCACACAGATTGCGGAGTTTCTGGTATATGTTTGATTCTGGGGGTCTCCAGCCTGTTACGATCAAAGGGTACAGTTCCATTCTTCGGAGACCTTTTCGTATGTGGGACAGTGTGGTATCGGCACTAATCCATGCATCTCCAAGCTTGTTTGGCACATTTCCTTGAAAAGGCCTAGGACTTTGCAGCTAACCCCAAGATGGAATCTTTCTTGGGTGCTTCTCTGCTTGTGGGGGGGGGGGGGGGAAGGGGCACCGTTAGAGCCTTTATCCCAGGTGGATATGCGTTTTCTCACATACAAGATGGCTTTTCTGATGGCTTTTGCCTCAGCCAGACGGGTTAGTGAGCTTCCAGCCCTCTCGGTTGACCCAGCCTTTTTCTGGAGCTCTCCCACCAGTGTTATGTTTACCAGTGATTGTTCCTTTCTGGCCAAGAATCAGATATCAGACTCTGCCTCCCATCTGTATCGGGGCTCTTCCTTCTGTTGAGGGTAAACACCCTTGCTCTGTCCAGTTCATGCAATTCGCTTTTATCTCAATCGGACGCTGTTCATTAGGAAGGGTAGGAACGATTTTCTTCTCTTATTCGTGGTCGACAGAAGATCTCTCCTGAATACATTTCTCAATGGATTTGTCTTGCTATTCATGCAGCTTCCCCTCGTCTAGCGACTGGCGTTTGTATTACCAATCGTATTTCTGCCACGAGGTGTGTGCATTGTCTACCTCTTGGGGTTTATACTAACTCCGTCATGTTGTCGGATGTTATGCTGGCAGCCTGCTGGAGAAATGCTACTTTCTCCACTTATCTGCGACAGTTGTAGGAGCAAGCAGAGGACCTTTGTACTACGGGCCCTCTTTCTTCTGCTCAGGCTGTTGTCTACCCCAGCCATTTGGCTTTTTACAAGGTCAGTTCCAGTTCTGTGCTGTTACTGCCCTTTCTGTCTGTGCGTCGCACATAACCATACGCCTCATCTCTCATTGTCTTTTACATATGTTTGTGATGCGATGGTTTGATAGACCTAGGGACCTCTTCCTCTGTCCACGGTTCCAGTGCAATTGGGTTATGTGTGGGTTGGTTATGTGATTCCCTTCATCCTATTGTTTATTCAGCCTATAGTAAACAATTGTAAGGTTGGTAGATAAGAAATTTAAATTTTATAGTAAATTTCCTTTCTTATTATACCTACCGCAATTGTTTACATGGAGGCCCTCCCGTCTTCTTATTCGGGTAAGAATCCTTCCTCCCTGCTGATCACATAACTCCTATGTTGGTAGACTCAAAAGAATGATTCACTGGTGACTGTCTTGCGCACTGGTTTCTGGAAGTCGTGGAATTGTACTAAGAGAAGAGCATCCCCCACTGGGTGTGTGCCGATGGCGCTCGACCCTGTTTTTGCTTATTTTTTTGTGGTGCTTTTGCACCACTTTTCTTTCCTAAATCTCCTGGGAAAGATCAAAATAGAGAGTATATTTTCCGAGTTAGGGTCTTCCACTGTAGTGCAAGCCTGTAGTAAACAATTGCGGTAGGTATAATAAGAAAGGGAATTTACTATAAAATTTAAATATCTTTTCTGTAGAAACTTGATGGAAGGACTTGGCATTACTGGAGCTTTCTATTTAGTTCATCCCCTTCTTGGACAAGTAGAGGTGTAGTGTCATTGATACTTTCATTTATTTGTTTAATTTCGAAATTAAGAGGGTGTGTCTGACTTGTTAGGCAAAGGGTTAATGCTTAACAAGTGAAAATGTGTAATTTTGCCTCCAAAACAGCTTAGGATCTGTTTCCCTCTCCTCTCCTTTTGGAAAGAGATAGTTCCAGCTAGGGATAGGTCACATCTCATAATATATCAGCTTGGATTAGAATGAGCTCAGTGAGGCATCATAAGTAAGGCTACCGCAGCAAGATGATTAATTCACTAACCATCAATGATTGCTGTCAGCAACAGTTATATTTTTATACTGTACCAATGACCCAGACTTAGCTGGTGCTAACTCTAACAAAACCAGGGCCAAACACAAATTTTGCCCCCCAATCCCCAAAATTTGCATCCAAAACAAAAAGAAATCATGTCCTAAAGGACCTTCATACTACACCTCTACTGCGCATGCGCAGTGACGCAGACGTCCCGAAATTGGCGCCAATTATCATTCTCTGTTTGGCCCTTCATCAGTCAACATCTCACTGATCTTTGTGCTTGTAAATCTCAGTTTAAAGGATGCCAGACACGTAATTTTTGGAGAAAATGTGATTCTAAGGAGGATAGAAGGAGGAGAGGAAAAAGAAGTGACAAAAAATAATCAGGGCTGTACTTAAAATTTTTTTGATGAAATTATGTTAAGTTGCCTATTTTCGAGGCATGGGGCCTCTTGTTGTCATTCTTGCTAATTGTTGCACTGCTTATTCAGTGTTTCCTCTCCCCTAGCCTTCTAAAGTCCCCCCTTGCAATTCTCCCATGCTTTTGGCATATTTTTGAGAAATTTCATTTCTAAAATTTCCTGGGAGAGTTGCTTGGTTACAGAATGTTTTCTGTTATTTTCCCCATAGTTACGTTTTCACCCATGGGTGTATAACGTTTGTGTTCTGCATCTTCCATCTGATGTTCTGCAGATTCTCCCCTGGGATTCTCTGTTTTGCATCAGATAGAGTGTAATTTGATGACTGATTCCGGGCCAGTTTTTTCAGTGCCTGGAGTCATGTTTTCTGATGTTTTTACACTGTTTGTTTACATTGGCAACAGCCTTTTTTGAGGGGGGCTGTTTGCCTTTGCTGTAGTTTATCTCACTATAAGAAACATTTATATTATCCGTAAGTGTCTCATTAATTATTTAATATAAATTTAAAATTTTTGACCACACTTTGCCATCGGATCCATCGGGGCTCAACGTTACTTTTCAGCAACTTGGGCTTCGCTGAAAAAATATTTTTTCAAAATTATTTTGATTTGCAATTGTTTTTTCATTTATTAATGGATCATGTTATTATGTATCTTTGTGTCAGGGGTTTTTGCGAGTAACTAGGACTTATTGTTCTTTCACAATGAAGGGACATTGTTCAAATTGTAATAGGAAGAAATCTTCCTCTGACTTTCATGATCATTGTATTAATTGTAGTCAGTGTTCTCGCATTAATCCCTGTCCTATATGTGAATATTGGGATGAGAAACATTGGAAATGTGTGTCACGATATGTTGTTTCTGGAGAAAGGGCTATGCCGGCTCTTTCTCCGCAAGGTCACTCTACTCTCTCAGTTTCTATTTCAGAGGAACCAGAACAGGGTGATGTTTCCATGTTATCTTCTACAAGTGTGCGTCCGTTGTCACAAATGAATTCAGAGCTAGCGGCAAAAGTGCTCATGGAGATTAGACAAATGTCGTCCGCTAGCTCGCCCGGTGTAGCGTCCATTCACCGAATGGTTCGGCAACCGGGTTCGTCCGATGCGGTCCAGGAGGAAATTTTGGGTGATGCGAGCACTATAAACATAATAGATGCACACCCAGTGACGGCGGATAGTAAGCGAGAACGGAGGAAGCCTTTGAGTCCGGTTCCTAGCTCGTCCAGGTCCAGCCGGGCCGTGAGCGAGAGAGGCCCCTCTCTCGTACAACAACATCTGGAACCAGATGTTGTGGTACAAAATGTGTCTTTATCGGAGCATACGTCCGTCGCTCGGGACGCTCCGTTGTATAAGCAGTCCGCGGAGACTGTTAAGGCTTCCTCTTCTCGTCAGCGCACACGACCGCACCTTGGCTGCGTGACCGCCGATATATTACCAGCTTCGCCGATCAAGGATTCTTCGGCGACCAGGTCACACCATCCGGCAGCCAGGGATTCGAGACCGATGGACTCCGGACGTTCGCATAGGAAAAGTATGCGGGAGCCATCTGATGCGGAGCTGCCCTCGGCGAAGCAGCGAAAGACTGCGCCTCCGCAGGTCTCGACGCCGGACATTCTTGTGCAGATAGCACAGCTTATCGCAGCATCCCAGCAGCTGACAGAAACGGTGTCGGATCGAGAATTATCCGACGGCGCTGGGTCGGTACGCTCCGCCGAAGCATCGGTGGCGGACGACCGGGAACATCATGAGGTCCGACCGGATGGTGAAAGGGATACGGATGACTTGGAGCTATCCCTTTCGGAACAACATAAAGCTGCCGTGGACTTCATCCGGCACTTTCTCCCTCAAGTTGTTCCGTCGGGCCAGACTGCTGCGGTTCCGGACAAGAGAATTATAGCGTCATTGGACTCTGAATTTTTTGAGCGGTTCAGGGACATCGCTCCCGAGTTTCCGTCGCAGTCCAATAATGTTGCAAGAACATTTGAATTATTGAACGACGCTATATTTAAACTTGCTTCCAGGACGGGGAAAGCAGGTTTCTTGTCCGCTAATACTCTCAACCTGCCTTTCATTAATGCAAGGAATAAATTCGATACGGCAGGACAGGGTATACCGAGAGTTCCTCTGCGTATGGACGACGAGGCGGAAGATTTAGAGCTATCATTACCGTCGTCGGCTTCTATTCCAACCGCGGTGTTGGAAACAGCTATTGCGTCTAACAGAGCCAATTTAGATGCCTTATCTTACGCAGATCACCTTACTAAGGCGTTATCACTGCGCCTTCAGGGGAAAGAGTTTCAGGATATACAATCCTCTTTAAGACTTCTTTCAAGGGCAGTAGCTTATTCCACGTGTAACTCCGCCCTTTCAGTGGCAAATCTGGAGTTGGTTAGACGTGACGCAGCCCTAGCTACATCCACACTAGTGGATACTAAGGTGAAGAACTCTCTTAGAGTCGCTTCGGTCTCAGGAGAACTTCTCTTTGACGGCCAGCTTTCTGCTATTTATGATAAAATTACAAAGAAAGCTAAGGATTCTCTGTTGTTCAAATCTGCTCCTAAGAAGTCGGATACAGCAGACACGAATAAGACAGGCACTTCTGGGTCTAATGCGTCCAAGAGAGGTTCCTATAGAGGTTCCGGTGCGTCCTCTTGGTCTTATTCGAGAGACCGTCAGGGTAGCGACTCTCGTTCAGGGCGTCCTTCAGGCCGGGACAATCGGTCGGACGCCCCGAGGTCGACGGGGCGAGGTGCGGGCCGTGGAGGACGTGGTTTCTCCTACCGCAGGCCTCACAGGCCTCGCAGGTCCAGGAGGTGATGGCTTAAACCTCTATCGCGTACCGGTTGGCGGAAGGTTGTCGAGCTTTTCACAAGAATGGGCATCGATTACGGACGACCCTTGGGTGAGAGGAGTGACTTCGGAAGGTCTAAAGATATCCTTCAAACGAAAGCCTCCATTAACTCGAAGTCCAAAGTGGACTCATCTTCCGTCAAATCCGCAGAAAAGAGACTCTCTGTTATCAGAGGTGCAGTCTCTTTTAATGAAGAACGCGGTAGAGGTCGTAGAAAACCAGGAATCTCCGGGATTCTACAGCCATCTGTTTCTGGTTCCGAAACCAGACGGCTCGTTCCGTCCAGTCATAGATTTGAGCTGGATAAACAAGCTGATCGTCGCTCCGAAGTTTTATATGGAGACGATTCGATCGGTCAGAGCGAGTATTCGGGTGAACGATTATGCAACGAGCATAGATCTCAAAGATGCGTACTTTCACGTCATGGTACATCCGACATTCCGAAAGTACCTACGCTTCGCAGTCCTAGGAGTGGTGTATCAATTCCGGGCGATGTGCTTCGGATTGAATCTAGCACCCTGGGCTTTCACTCGGGTAATGAACTCGGTAATGATCTATTTCCGAGCTCATTCGTCTGCGGTAACGTCGGCCTACCTGGACGACATTCTTCAGAGGTACGGCAACGAGTTAACGCTTCAGAACGATGTTCAGAATCTTCTTCTATTGCTCCGACGTCTCGGTTTTATAATAAACGAGGAGAAGTCGGATCTGGTGCCGTCCAAGTCATTCACTCATCTGGGAATGAGCTTCGAGACGCACAACAATCTCGTTCGTCTGCCGTTAACCAGAGCGAAATTAGTCAGTTGTTACGCTCGCTATTGTCTGCACGTAGACAAAGTCACGGCGAGAGAATTTATGAGACTGATAGGTCTGTGCGGAGCCGCCGCGGATCTCATTCCGATGGGGCGGTTACGCACACGTCCTCTTCAAATTTTCTTGACTCAGAATTGGAGTGTGAAAATTCATTCGCTCGATGTAGACGTTCTCTTGTCAGATCAAGTGAAACAAGAGATTCAGACTTCGGCAAACATTCAGTGGTTAACTCAGGGAGTTCCGCTGCAGTTGCCGGATCCGAGTTTTACCATTATGACGGATGCCAGTCAAACAGGTTGGGGTGCATCATTAATCCCAACGGATTCGAGATGCCAGGGTCTTTGGGATCCGCAATTCCTGTGCAAGCACATAAACATCAAGGAAATGATGTCAATTTGGCTTGCGTTACGTCACTGGATGGACATTATTCACAATGCTCATGTCCAAATCCTATCCGACAATACGACAGTAGTGGCGTATATACGGAATCAGGGAGGCACTCATTCAGTTCCGTTGTTCAATCTAACGGAAAGAATCCTTCTGTTTGCGCTAGAACATCACGTTCTTCTTTCGGTCCGTCACATACCGGGTCGTCTGAATGTGCTAGCAGACTCCCTTTCACGAAAGGGTTGCTTGTTGCCGTCGGAGTGGACTCTCAACAAACAAGTATTCACTCAGATTTGCTACCAATGGGAACGGCCAATGATAGACTTATTTGCGACACATCTCAACAATCAGTTGCAGACGTATGTGTCTCCGTGTCCGGATCCAAGAGCATTTGCAGTAGACGCTCTGTCGATCCCTTGGGACGGAATGATAGGATATGCATATCCTCCAGCGCCGTTAATTCAACAAGTATTGCTAAAGATAAAACAATCTCAATGCAAGATTCTGTTGGTAGCATCTCTGTCGCCACAGAGACGTGGATAAATCTACTCAGGTGTCTGTTGTGGGACCTACCGCGAAAGCTTCCTCCACGGGAGGATCTTCTTTCGCAGGGGAAATCGCGCCAACTCCATCACAACCCGCAAGGTCTCAACCTTCACGTTTTTCCATTGTGCGGTCCTTCTTGCATGGCAAACACTTTACAGGACGAGCAGTGGACGCGATTTCTAACTGTAGGAGGACCTCCTCTTCGCTAAACTATGCGGCTAAGTGGAAGGTTTTTCGTCGTTGGTGTAGGGATCATTCTGTAGATATATTCGATCCCTCTATACCAGACATTGCAAACTTTCTAGTATACTTGTTTGACGAAATCAAACTGCAGCCTGTTACTATAAAGGGTTATAGATCTATGTTATCTGATACCTATGCACATCATGATAGTTTACAAATTGGATCTAATGTCTCTTTATCTAAGTTGGTTAGAAACTTTTCGATAAATAGACCCAGAACTCTTAGATTAATTCCTAAGTGGAATTTAGCTTGGGTTCTTCTTAAATTGAAGGAAAAGCCATTTGAACCTCTTGGGACAGTAGATTTCAAATTCTTATCTTATAAGACAGCTTTTCTCTTAGCTTTCTCTTCTGCTAGAAGAGTCAGTGAGCTTCATGCACTGTCGGTGGATGATTCTCACTATCGTAGTGTTGGGAACACTATCACCTTCACTACTAATGTGGGTTTTTTAGCTAAGAATCAGGCTCCTAATAAATATCCGGAACCTATTGTTATTAAGGCTCTTCCGTCTTCAGACGGGCGTAGGCCTTTACTCTGTCCTGTTAGAGCGTTACGTATCTATAAACAGAGATCTCAGTTTATCAGAAAGGGACGGAAACGTTTCTTTCTGTCTTTGATGCCTAATAGAAAGGACATTTCGGTCCATTCTATTGCTAGATGGATTCAATTAACTATCCGTACTGCTTATGAAGATTTATCTTCTTCTCAGCAGTCTATGCTTAAGATTTCTGCTCATGAAGTAAGAGCTCTTTCTACTTCCTGGGCTTATGCTAATAGTGTTGCTATTACAGATTTAATGAAGGCTGCTTATTGGTCTCAGCCATCCACATTTACGAATTTTTATCTCAGAAATATTGAGTCCATTTCTGGAGACCTGCATTGTTTAGGTCCGTTATCTGTTGCTCAGAATGTCGTCCACTAAACAGTTGCAACTATAGTTATGCAGGCTTTCTGTTCCGGCAGTGACTCCGTCCGGCTGCCCTCTTCGCTCTGGGCTATTTGACCCAGGGCAAGGGGAAGGGGGGGGGGGGGGGTGTTCCCTTAGGTCACCTGCTTTATAGTGAAAAGCAAGGGAATGCCTCCTCCAAGTCAGTATTTCTGAGTCGCTTCCGGGATGGTTTTAAAGTGTAATATTAATGTTAAAATTCATTCATGTCTTATTTTTAAAGTGTAGCTCGGTGTGAAGCATTTGTATATGTCAAGTGTCAAATGGGCTTTAATATACAATACTCGGACACTTTTAAATGACTATAAAGAGTCTCAATTCTCTGGACTACTTTATTTATTGGCTTGCTTTAAAAATAATTAGTATAAGGGATATACTGGATGTTAATAGAGAACATGAATGTTATTGTGCTCAATTATTAAGGGTAGTGTATCTTTCTAATTTAATATTAAATAAGAAAGATACATGTAAAGCCTAATACTCCTTTTCTCCTTAAGGGGTTACCTCTTTACTATATAGTTGAGCTTATTGGATTTTCCTCTATGTCCTAGGCCCTCCAGCCTGTTTACTATTCAGCTAAGTCTGGGTCATTGGTACAGTATAAAAATGTTAAAAAATTTATAGTAATTTATATATTTTTTATACTTACCAATGACCCAGACGGGGATGGCCCTCCCTGGAGTTGGGAACTCTTGCCTCCCCGCTGAGTACATAGCGCTGACCAGGCACTGCCAGTAAGAATGATAATTGGCGCCAATTTCGGGACGTCTGCGTCACTGCGCCTGCGCAGTAGAGGCGTAGTATGGAGGTCCTTTAGGACATGATTTCTTTTTGTTTTGGATGCAAATTTTGGGGATTGGGGGGCAAAATTTGTGTTTGGCCCTGGTTTTGTTAGAGTTAGCACCAGCTAAGTCTGGGTCATTGGTAAGTATAAAAAATATATAAATTACTATAAATTTTTTAACTTTTATATAATTAAACCTTTTTTCTGTTCATGCATATCTTTACACTGAAAACCAATGGCCCAGACTAGCTGGTGCTTAACTCAAAGTTACTAAGGGCTAAACACAAATTTTGAACCCCCCCCAACCCCCAAAATTTGCTTGCAAAACCAAAAATTAAAAGTCCTATCTGGCCCTCCATACATTTACTCTCCGTGCATGCGCAGACGTCAGGAAGTGACCGGAATTGGCACCAACATCATTCTTTGTTTGGCCCTAAAGTCATCAACAATGAAATGACATCTGTGCTTTTAAATCTCCTTTTTTGAGGATGCCAGACACAAATCAATGCAAGAATTGGTAGATACAAGGCTGTTATTGGATGAAGGAAGTGTTCAACAGTGTTTTTGGACGTTCAGGGCTGTAACTTTATAATATTTATAAAATTATTTTATGTTTCCCAATTTCGGGACATACGCCTGATGTCATCATTTTTGATAATGATTATTCCACTGTTTGTTAAGTATTCCTTCCCTATCCTTCCATGAACCCTTCCTGTTAAACTCTTAAGCTTTTTGGCTATTTTTATTGAAATTTTTTATTAAAATTAAAAACATATATTACAGAATATTATTCTGTTTCTTCCCCAGGGTTATGTCCTCACCCTAACGGTGTTACGTCGTTTAGTCTTGCATCTTCTATCCGATGTATCGTTTTTTTTTCATATGAAGATCTAGCTTTGCATCTGATAACATTTATATTGGTTCTGACTTGGGGCCTTTTTGTGCGCCTGATGTCTTGTTTACGTTGATGTTGTTTACATTGTCAACGTCCTCATATATAGGTAGTTTTTTATATTCTATTACTGTAGTATACTGTAGGATACATGGATTATTATTCCGGTAGTGTAGCTCAAAAAATTTGCATTTTGTCCACACTTAGGCTCTATCGGGATGCCCTTGGGCTCTTAATGTTCCCTTAAGCGTTTTTTCAAAATTTTTTGTTTACAAAAAATATTTTAAATTTAATTATGATTGCTATTATTCATGTATCTCAGTTATATATATATATTGTTGTGGAGTTTGGAGGACTGATATCGACTTTAGTTGATACACTCTGCGTATTCTCGTCATTCTTGTGTTGCACTGGGATGACTGATGTTGGAGTCGGGCATCACGGTACGTTGTTGGCGGTGAGGTTCTGAGGATCGGGCCTCTAACCGTGTTTTAATTCATTCTGTCAGTTTCTATTTCAGAGGAACATGAACATGGTAATGATATTCTGACACCCAAGTGTGCTACCGTTGTCGAACTCCATGGAGCATATAGAGCTAGCTGCAGTGTTCGTTATTGCAAGAGTTAGGGTATTTTGTTATGGGTTTTAATCTCTTGCAAGCAGCTAGCTCAACCGGTGAAGCAGTACTCCATCCGTGGGTGCCGTGATGCGGGTTAAGTCCATTGTGGTCATAAGTGGATGTGGGTAGAGCGAGCACTATAATATAAATAGCTTACCCAGCGACAACGGAAATGGGGAGGAAGTCAGCAAGTCTGATAGACCACAAGTGAGAGAGGCCCCCTCTCTAATCTAGCAACGTGTGGGGTCAGATGTTGTTTTGAGAAACTTGCACAAGCCGGAGCATATGTCTGCCCTCCACTCGGGACGCTCTGTTTAGTCTGCTGCCAGGTCGGCTTCAGTCAAGGCTTCCTCCGCTACGTTTCACTAGGCTGAAATGAAGTTTTCTGGTTGGAAACTTGCTCGAAGCGGAGCATATGTCCGCCTGCCGCTTGGGACGCTCTGTCTAGTCTGCAGGCGTGGTCGGCTTCAGTCACGGCTTCCTCCGCTACATTATTTAAGCACACACGACCACATCCTAGCTACCCAACTTCGGATATCCAGCTTGCAATTGTTGCATGAAGAAGGAACCACTCTTCACCCGTGAAGTCGGACCATCTGGTAGCTAGGGAGACGAGGCCTCGATCATCGGGACGTTTGGAGAAATGACCCGTTTCCGACACATCGTTCCAGGAGCAGCATGCGGCTAACGAACGGAAGACCACTGCTCCCCAGGCCTCGATGACAAACTTGCTGTCGCAGATTGCGCAGCTGATCGCAGCATCCCAGCAAGTGCAGGTGCAGCTTCCCTCAGACTCAGAATCTGAGCTGTCGGATGGTGCTGGGTCGTTCCAGTCGTCTGTTCATGCAGATGCAACGGACCGAGATTCGCAACTGATTCTCTCAGATGGTGAAAGGGATAAGGAAGAGGATTACTCTTCCCTTTCGGAACAGTACAAGGTTGCGATGGCTTTCATCCATCAATCCTACCCTGATTTTGTTCTGCCGAATCAGAATGCTGCAACGACAAGAGAGAAACCGCTGGCATCGTTGGACGCAGACTTTATCCGGACAAAGGAGGAAGTCCTTTCTTTTCCGGTTCAGTTTATGCAGGTATTGCAGGCCTTCGGCCATATAGACAACACAGTATTTATCCTCTTGAGTGCGAGGAAGAAGGCTGTTTCTTATCTTCGTCTTCTGTATACATACCGTTTTTTGGACCACGTTCATTTAAAACGGTTGGGGAAGATGTTCAGAGGGTTCTTCTACACTTGGAGGAGCAAGCCGGGGATCTAGAGGTATCCTTACCTGTATCATTCACTATTCGCTCAGACATAATTGAGACAGCAATTTCTTCAAATAGAGCGAATTTGGATGTTATGTCTTACGCAGATCACCTTACAAGAGCTATGGCGCAACATCTCAAGGGAAAGGAATTTGAGGACGTTCATATCTCTCTTAGAATTCTTTCCATGGCAATTATGTATACCACGTTTAACTCCGCCCTAACAGTGGCTAATCTGGAGTTAATCAGACGTAATGCTGCCCTTGTGTCATCATCATTGATAAGATGACAAGGTGAAAAGCTCTCTCCGAGTCACTTTGATTTCCGGACATTTTATTTTCGACGACTAGCTCTCGTTAGTCTAAGAAAGCGTCTAGTGCTCTGCTTTTGAAGTCGCGTATCAACGACCCACTTCAGTAGACAAGAGTAAAGGTGGGCTTTCCAGACAAAAATTGTCAGAAGGAAACTCCTCACGAGGGTACAAGAAACGCTCTTATAATTACTCTGGAGGTCATCAGTATGGCGACTCGGGAAAGGGGCGTAGGTCTGATTGGGACTATAGGTCAGTTGCCCCTAGGCCGACGAGACGAGATTTTTCACGGGGAAGATGTGGTTTCTTCTCCTGTAAGCCTTGCAGGTCATACAGGTGATGGTTTAGACCTCTATGACTGGCCAGTTGGCAGAAGGTTATCAAGCTCCACAAAAAACTGGATAACAATCACGGAAGATCAGTGGGTGAGAAGTGTAGTCCAGGACGGCTTATGGCTATCATTCTGAGCAAAAACCCATCCAACAAGTTGTCCGACAAATCTTCCATCAAATGCTTGCATAAGAGAGTTTCTCCTACTGGAGGTATAAGCTCTCTTATCAAAGGAAGCAATATAGGTCGTCAAGAATCTGGATTCTCAAGATTTTTACAGTCACCTGTTCCTCGTACCAAAGCCAGATGGCTCGTTCCGACCGGTAATAGACTTGAGCTTGATAACAATCTTATCATCATGGCTCCAAAAATCGAGTGATTGACTATGCGGCAAGCATAGATCTATGGATGCATACTTTCATGTCCTGGTACATCTGGCAGTCTAAAAGTACCTGCGGTTCGCCATACAACGGTTGAACATTCGCCAGAAGCTTCCTCCAGGAGAGGGCCTTCTTCTTCAGGGGAAGTTTTGTTCTTCACGTCATTCTCCGCTCTTAGTGGCATAACGGAGTATGTCGGACGTGAGGAAACCTTGCGGTTACTATATTTTTGCTGTCTGACCAGCAATGATTAAGTAATGTGGGTGAGGAGGTTTCAACATGAATTCGAATTCCCCCCCCCCCCCCCCCTACTATATTCGGCATTCAGCTGTAGTATCATTGTATGACGTAGGTTTATGGGCAATGTTCTCTCATTCTCAAATATGCCATCTTAATTTTTAGGGCTTAGTCCAGACTAGCCTTAAAAATTGTGAACTCGTTACATCCTAATTAGCATGATTTCATGGTCAGATTTAAGATTTACATAACTGGGATCCATATTAGGATATGCCTCCTGTATTAAGGTATAAAGAGACATACATGTAAATTCTAATTATTCTAATTTTCTTCATCATGGATTGAAGGATTGATCTATATTGATCTACTATTTCGGAAGTTCTAGGCCCTCCACCTTTTTACGATTCAGCTAAGTCTGGGCCATTGGTATAGAGTATAAAAATATGAAAAAATTTAAAGTAATTTATTTATTTTTTATACTTACCAATGGCCCAGACGGGAATGGCCCTCCCATGAGTGAGCAATACTGGGCACTCATACTTCCCCGCTGAATTATTATATTATAATCTTTTTTACAAAGAATGATGTTGGCGCCAGTTTCAGCGACTTCCTGGCATCTGCATATGCGCGGAGAGTAAATGTATGGAGGGCCAGATAGGACTTCTAATTTTCGGTTTTGCATGCAAGTTTTGGGGATTGGGGGGCAAAATTTGTGTTTGGCCCTAGATATTTTTGAGTTAGCACCAGCTAAGCCTGGGCCATTGGTAAGTATAAAAAATACATAAATTACTTTAAATTTTTTCATTTTTGCGCATAGGCAACAGTGTGCATTGGTTCTGCCTAGCAAGTAATTAACCCATAACTTAATGAATCAGCTGCACCTGCTGTGTAATATACAAGATTGTGCAATAGAAAAAAATTCAACAAAATCATACCATGTGACCTCACACTGGAACTAGCTCCAATGAAAAGATATGATATGGTTTTGTCAAAAGAATTTGGGGAATAAATTTATTTAACAAATTTTCATATCACGTGTTTTCTGTAAAGGATGTGAAAATGTGAACAACACACCTTGAATAACAAGCTGTAGCTTTCCAAGACTTCAAAATAATCCAACTTCACATTTTGTGAATTGGTATGTAAACAACGCAATTCAACAAACTTTAAAAGCCATTTATGCTCCCTGCTGTCGTCTCGCCTTACATGGAGAATCATCTGATTGACTTATGATTGCTCCATTGAAGTTGAATTTAATGTATTATACCAAGCTCAAATAAATTTTATTATTGCTGCAAAAAGCTTTTTTGAAAAACTGGCTAATATTTTTTGGAATCCATACATTTTTATACTGTACCAATGACCCAGACATAGCTGGTGCTAACTCTTAAAATATAGGGCCAAACACAAATTTTGCCCCCCAATCCCCAAAATTTGCATCTAAAACTAAAGAAAACATGTCCTGAAAGGCCCTCCACACTTCGCCTCTACTGCGCATGCGCAGTGTCAAGGACGTTCCGAAATTGGCGCCATTTATCATTCTAAGTTTGGCCCTTCATCAGTTAACATCTGACTGATCTTTGTGCTTTTAAATCTCAGTTTAAATGATGCCAGACACATAAATATTAGTGAAATGGTGATTCTAAGGAGGATAGAGAAGGAGGAGAGGAAAAGAATGTGTGACAGAATATTATCAGGGCTGTAACTTAAAATTTTTTAATGAAATTATGTTAAGTTACCTATTTTCAAGGCAGCAGCCATTTTGTTGTCATTCTGATTATTTAGTTACACTGTTTTTACAAGTGTTTTCCTCTCTCCCTGTCCTTTAAGTTCCCCCTTGCTATTCTCCCATGCTTTTGGCATAGTTTCTGTAATTATTATTACTAAAATTTCTTGGGAGTTTTAGCTGAATAACAGAATGATTTCTGTTCTTTCCCCATGTTTACGTCTTCACCTACGGGTGGTTAGGCATTGTGTTCTGCATCTACCATCTGATGTTCTGCAGTTTCTTCCCTGGAAGTCTCTGTTTTGCATCAGATAGTGTATTTTTGGTAACTGATTTCGGGCCTGGGTGCCTGGAGTCTTATTTTAGTGTTTTTACACTCATTGTTTACATTTACAACAGCCCTCTGTGTGAGGGGGGGATTTCTAAAAAATAATATCTTTATGTTATTTTAATCATAACTAGATACATTATTATTGTTCGTAAGTGTTGAATAAATTGTTTAAAATATTTTTAAATTTTTTGTCCACACTTAGGCTTGGGATCCATTGGGGCTCAACGTTACTTTTCAGAAACTTGGGCTGTTCTGAAAAAATATTTTTTCAAAATATTTTGATTTCAATTATTTTTTCTATATTAATGGATCATATTATTATTATGTATTTTGATTGCCAGGGGTTAGTGCGAGTACCAGGACTTGTTTTCTTTTCACATTGAAAGGATATTGATCTATTGTTTTAAGAGGAAGTCTTCCTCTGACTTTATTATCATTCTATATGTGGTCAGTGTACTCGCATTAACTCCTGTTCTGTATCGTATGATTTCGATGACAATATGGGAAGCGTATGTCACGGTGTGTTGTTGGGGATTTGGACACTCCGGTCCTTTCCCCGCAGGGTCACTCTACTTTATCAATTTCTATTTCAGACGATCAAGATTAGGGTGATGTATCTGTGATGTCTTCCAACAGTGTGCCTCCGTCGTCACTATTAATGAAGGGCTAGCGGAAAAGTGCTCATGTTATACGCCAATTGCCTAAGAGGACCCTAGTAGGTTCGACGGCCTTTGACGTCCGCTAGCTCGCCCGGTGTAGCGTCCATTCACCGAATGGTTCGGCAGCCGGGTTCGTCCGTTGCGGTCTAGAAGGAATTTTGGGGTGATGCGAGCACTATAAAATTAACTTAATGCACACCCAGTGACGGCGGATCGGAGGGAGAACGGAGGAAGCCTTTTAGTCCGGTTCATAGCTCGTTCCGGTCCATCCGGACGGCAAGCGAGAGAGGCCCCTCTCTCGTTCAACAACATCTGGCCCAGATGTTGTGGTACAAATGTGTCGCTAGCGGAGCATACGTCCGTCGCTCGGGATGCTCCGTTGTATAGGCAGTCCGCTGAGACTGCTAAGGCTTCCTCTTCTCGTCAGCGCACACGACCGCACCTTGGCTGCGTGACCGCCGATATATTACCAGCTTCGCCGTTCAAGGATTCTTCGGCGACCAGGTCACACCATCCGGCAGCCAGGGATTCGAGACCGATGGACTCCGGACGTTCGCATAGGAAAAGTATGCGGGAGCCATCTGATGCGGAGCTGCCCTCGGCGAAGCAGCGATAGACTGCGCAGGTCTCGACGCCGGACATTCTTGTGCACATAGCACAGCTTATCGCAGCATCCCAGCAGCCGACAGAAACGGTGTCGGATCGAGAATTATCCGACAGCGCTGGGCCGGTAGCCGGGGACTCGAGGCCTGCAGACTCCGGACGTTCGCATAGGAAGTGTGCGGGAGTCAACGTACACGGAGCTTCCGGCGGCAATGCATCGTAAGTCCGCTACTGCACAGGCCTCGGGAATGGACGTGCTTTCCTTAATAGCACAGTTTATCGCAGCATCCCAGCATCAACTGAATCTGTCGCATATATTTTATCCGACGATGCTGGGTCGGGACGCTCCGCGGAAGCGGGTACGGACGTCCGAAAGTTTCATCCGGTCCGACGGGATACCGAAAGGGATTCGGAGGATTTCAAGCTTTCCCTTTCGGAACAACATTTTCTGCGATGCCGGATAAGAAACTGATAGCGTCGGTGGACTTAGAAATTTTTGGTTCGGTTCAGGGACATCGTCCCTCAGTTCCGACATAGTCCAATAATGTCACACAAACTTTCGAATTATTGAACGACGCTATATATATTATTATTTTATGCTTGCTATCCAAGCATTTCTGGTTTCTTGTTCGAAGAGTTATGGAGATGTCTTTCAAAAGTGTGCCTCTGTCGTCATAGTTAATGAAGAGTTAGCGGCAATAAGTGCTCATTGAATATGTCTATCGCTTACGGAGTGACATTCGCTAGCTCACCCGGTGTAGCGTACATTCATCGAATGGTTCGGCTGCCGGGTTCGTCCGTTGCGGTCTAGGAAGGAGATTTGGGTGATGTGAGCACTTTAATTACTTTAGTACTCACCCAGTGACGGCAGATTGAGGACAGATCGGAGGAAGCCAACAACATAGGGGACCGCATGTTGTGGTTCAGATATTTTACATTCGGAGCATATGTCCGTTGCTTGGGACGCTCCGTTATATTGACAGTCCGAGAGACTGTCTTTAATGCTTCCTCATCCTCACAGCAGGGCACACGACCGCACATTGGCTACGTGACCTCGAGTATCCGATCAGTTTCGGCATTCAGTGATTCCACGGCGAATAGGTCGCGCCATCCGGTAGCCAAGGGACACGAGGCCTATACACTCCGGTCGCTCGCATATTGGAAGTATGCACGGGGTAACGATCACGGAGCTTCCAGCGGCAATGCATCGTAAGACCGCTTCTCCTCAGGCCTCAGTGACGGACGTGCTATCCGAGTTAGCACAGTTGTTTCGCAGCATCCCAGCAATTGACAGTTTCTCGGTCGAATCAGGAATTATCCGACGGCGCTGGGTCGGTGCGGTCCGCAGTTGCATCAGCTACGGACGACCGAACGCTTTATAGGGTCCGACAGGATGGCGAAAGGGATTCGAAAGATTTCGAGTTTTCCCTTTAGTAGTATCGGAAGATGCCTTTCATATCTTCTGGCATTTCTTCCAGTGATTATTTTTCGGACTTCATTGCTGCGATCTTGGATAAGAGACTTATAGCGTCATTGGACTCGGATTTTTCGATCGGTACAGGGACATTGTCCCTGACTTACCGACGCAGTCCAATATTGTCATTACAACATGTGTTTTATTTTTCGACGCTATATATTTATATATATATACAAGCCTGCTACTAAGCATGATAGTTTAGTTTCTTGTCCGCGTTGCTCATTTCTGCCATTTTATCATTTTTACAAATAGTTTATTTTGGCAGAGCAGGGCATACCGAGAGTTCATATGCGTCTAGACGGTGTGATTAAAGACTGCATATATTCTTTTTCGCCGTTTATGTCTTTTCCAATTTCAATGTTGGTAATGACATTATGTATAGTAGACTTAACTTAGACGCTTTATTATACGTAATCCGCCTTACTGAGGCGTTATCATTACGTCTTCAAGAAAAGATTTACGGGATATTATTCTCAATGTAATTTCTTTTGAGGGCAGTAGTTTGTTCACGTATAACTCCGCCCTTCAGTGGCTGATTGGAGTTGGTTAGACGTGACGCAGCCCTAGCTACATCCACACGCGTGGATAGTAAGGTTAAGAACTCTCTCAGAGTCGCTTCGTTCTCGGAGGAGCTTCTCTTCGACGGCAACTTTCCGGCAATCCATGAATTGCTCGATTTATACATTCTCTTGTCTATCTAGTGTTACAAGAGATTCAGACTGGGGCAAACATTCGGTGGTTGACTCAGAGAGTGCCGCCGCAGTTGCCGGACCCGAGTGTGGCTGTTATGACGGTTGCCAGTCAAACAGATTGGGATATTTACTGATCCCTACGGATTTGAAGTGCCAGGGTCTTTGGGTTCCGCAGTCTTTTAGCTATCAGTTTAACTTCCGCGGAATAATGTTTTTTAGGCTTGCTTTATGTCATTGCATGAACATTATTCAGAAACGCATGCCCAAATTCCTGTCCTTTAATTCGACAGTAGTGGCGTATCTCCGGAACCAGGGAGGCACTCTTTCGTTTCCGTTATTCAATCTAATGGAAAGAATCCGTCTGTTGGTTATAGTACACCAAGTTCAGTTTTGGTCCGTCATATTCCGGGTCGTCTGATTGTTTTATCGGACTCCCGTTCTCTTACGGGTCGCTTGTTGCTGTCAGAATGGACTCTCAACAAACAAGTATTCAATCAGATTTGCTATCTATGGGAGCGCCCAATGATGATTTATTTATGACACAGCTTGCTAATCAATTGCAGACGTATGTGTTGGCTTGTCCAGATCTCTGAGCTAATAGTGTTAACGCTCTATTGATCTATAGGACGGAATGATAGGATACGCGTATCCTCCGGCGCTGTTGTTTTAGCAGGTATTGCTAAGATAAACAACCACAATACATTTCTATTGATAGCATCTCTATCTTCACAGAGATCATGAGTAATTTACTCTCTTGTCTACTGTGGGTCTTAACGTGAAATCTTCCTCTATGTGAGGATCTTTTTTCACTGGGTAAATCGTGTCATCTTTATCACAACCAGCAAGGTCGCAACCTTCATGTATTCCGTTGTGTGGTCCGTATTGCATTGTAAGCACTGTACTGGACGAGCTTTGGACGCGATTTCTTACTATAGGAGATCCTCTTCTTCGCTATTCTATGCGACTAAAGTGGAGGCTCTTCCGTCGTGGTGTAGGGATCATTATGTTCATATTGTTGATCCCTCCATACTACTTATTGCTATTTTTTAGTATACTTGTTTCACAAGATCTACTGCAGCCTGTTATTATTTAGGTTATAGGTTTATGTTACCTCATACCTATGCACTCTACGATAGTTTACAATTGAGTCTTTTGTCTCTTTATCTAAGTCAGTTAGTAACTTTTTGATAAATAGACTTAGAATCTTTAGATTAAATTCCTATACGGATTTTAACTTCGGTTCTTATTTAGCTAAGTAATCATTTGAGCCTCTGGAAACAGTAGTTTTCAAATTCTGACCTTTTAGACAGTAATTCTGTTGGTTTCTCTTTTACTGTAGAGTCAGTGAGTTTCATGCACTATCGATGGATGATTTTCACTTTCATAGTTTCGGAATCAATACTTCTGTTACTGTTTAGGTTGGATTGTTGCATAAGAGTTAGGCTCCTATTATCCGGAACCTATTATTTTAAGGTCCTTCCGTCTTCGTATGGGCATAGGCCTTTACTCTTTCCGGGTACAGTTTATGTATTTATAAACAGATATCTGTTTATTACAAGGGCGTAAGCTTCTTCTGTCTTTGATGTCTAGTAGAAGGACGTTACGCTCCATTTTATTGTTAATGGATTCTATTAACTATCGGTACTGCTTATGGTATATCATTGACTTAGCAGTTGTGCTTAAGATTTCGGCTCATGAAGTAAGAGTTCTTCTACTTCTTGGGCTTACTTTAATAGTGTCGCTATTATAGATTTTTGAAGGCCGCTCATTGCGCTCAGCCATCCACATTCATGAATTTTATCTTAGAAATATCGAGTCAATTTCTTGAGGCCTCTTTTGTTAGGTCTATTATCTACTGCTCAGAATGTCATTCGCTTAACAGTTGCTACTATAGCTAGGTAGGCTGTCTGTTTCGGCAGTGTCTCCGTTCGTCTGCCCTCTTCGCTCTGGGCTATTTGACCCAGGGCAAGAAAAAGGGGGGGGGGGGGGGGGAGGGTGTTCCCTTGGGTCACCTGTTTTACTATGAAAACAAGGGGATACCTCCTCCGGAGTTAGTAATTCTGAGCTGTTATTGGGATGATTGTTTAGTGAGAAGTTTAAGTTTATAAAATTCATTCAAGTCTTAGTTTTTAAAGTATAGCTTTTGAATATTGCATATGTCAACGGACATGATTATGCAATTCTCAGACACTTTTAGGAGTATAAGAGTCTCTATTCTCTAGACTTACTTTATTATTGGTTTACTTTAAAAATTATTAGTATAAGGATTATATTGGATATTAATAGAGTACATGGATGTATGAAGCTCAATTTTGGAAGGTGTTGTATCTTTCTAATTTATCATAAATAAGAAAGATACATGTAAGGCCTATTACTTCTTTTCCCTACAGGGGATGACTCTATTTTATTTTATTGAGCGTATTCCATTTTGCTCTATGTCCTTGGCCCTCCAGCCTTTTTACTATTCAGCTATGTCTGGGTCATTGGTACAGTATAAAAATGTTAAAAAATTTATAGTAATTTATATATTTTTTATACTTACCAATGACCCAGACGGGGATGGCCCTCCCAGGAGTTGGGAACTCTTGCCTCCCCGCTGAGTACATAGCGCTTACCAGGCACTGGTTATTAGAATGATAAATGGCGCCAATTTCGGAACGTCCTTGACACTGCGCATGCGCAGTAGGGGCGAAGTGTGGAGGGCCTTTCAGGACATGTTTTCTTTAGTTTTAGATGCAAATTTTGGGGATTGGGGGGCAAAATTTGTGTTTGGCCCTATATTTTAAGAGTTAGCACCAGCTATGTCTGGGTCATTGGTAAGTATAAAAAATATATAAATTACTATAAATTTTTTAACTTTTTTATGTTTTTCTTGAAAATATTTTCTGGATCCCACAAAACAATAGTGTGCATCACTTCAAATGGTAATGAGCAGTGTACAGCAGCCTCCCATTTCCAAAATTGAAAAACTGCTTTGGTGTGATTCAAGGACAGCACTGCCCTGAAAATTTGGTTGACTTTTGAGGCATTGAACATGCCCAATGCACACAAATTCAGCCAATGTCAAAAGGACACTGTGAAACTTCAGTGACTCGATTCAATTTGGTTTGATGTCCATATCAATGTCCTGATTTGGGATTGATATCAAGACTGCACACAATGAGGATGGAGTATGGGTGCCTGGAATCAACAACATGAGTTGGAGATTTTCCTGTATTTCACGAGTCCCAAAGGCATGTGTGATATACCAGAGAAACTCCAACAAGGGTTGTTGATCCCTGTCGCCAATACTCTATCCAAGTTGTGTTCTGTATTTGTACCATGATTTAAGTTGAATTAAGTGTGTGATGCTAAAATATTTAACTGGTAGAGTGCTGGAAGCACATATTTGGGCTTTGCACTGAAGTACAGGTACCAAAACATGAAAGCTTCATACTCTGTGGATGTGCTTTATGCCACATTATTATGCCCTCGACTTGAAAAGTCGAAGTGGTATCTAGTGGAGATCTCCATCTGTCTGTCCATTCATCTGTCTGTCTCTCTGTCCATCCGTCCGTCCAACCATCCGTCCATCCGTCCATCCATCCATCCATCCATCCATCCATCCATCCATCCATCCATCCCAACATTTTTCCTTGTATCTCAGCCACTACTACTCTGACTTGAATGATATTTGGTCTTGTGATAGAGGATCATGGAGGCACGACACCTGTGTAGCGTGAGTTTCTTCCACACATTTTTACTAGAGTTATGGCCCTTTTTCTGTCTTTCAACTTTGAAAATTTTTTGCAGTTGGAGGCATTAGCAGTGCTTTGCAATGCAGGCTTCTTGTTCAGTCTGTGATGATTTGCCTTGTTATCATGTATGGGAGTGTGCTTGTTGGCACTCTCCCATAAATTGCAACAAGGCAAAGACGTGAACAAATTTTGATAACCAAAAATAATTGAGCACTCTACCAGTTAACTCGTCTGCTACTAGATAATTACAGTAAAACCTGTCTTGAGAGACCACTGTCATGAGAGACCACCTGTCTTGAGAGACCACTTTTCCATGGCAAAAAGGGTGGTCTCTCAAGACAGATTCTCCAGTAACAGTAATTATTCCCATGTGGACTTAATTGTTTTCAGTATATTAGTTTGGAATGGACAAATAAACATATTATTCGACAACTTGGATTCAGTGAACACAAACATCAGTTATCATTGACATTTCAGTAACTATATATTTTTATACTGTACCAATGACCCAGACTTAGCTGGTGCTAACTCTAAAGTACTTAGGGCCAAACGCAAATTTTACCCCCAATCCCCAAAATTTGCATCTAAAACCGAAAATTACATGTCCTATATGGTCCTCCATACTTTTACTCCACTGTGCATGTGCAGTGTCAAGGAGGTCTCCAAATTGCCGCCAAAAGTCATTCTTTCTTTGGCCCTCAATACATATATACTTCACTGTTATTTGTGCTTGTAAATCTCAGTTTTAAAGATGCCAGACACATAATTATGAGAGAAATGGTGCTTATATGGTGGAAATAGAAGGTGGAGAGGAAAAAACAGTGGAAACAAATGTTCAGGGCTGTAACTTATAATTATTTTACGAAATTATTCATGTTACCTATTTTGGAGTCTTGACCTTGTTGTGGTCATTCTTGCTATGAATGTTCCATTGTTTAATCAGTGTTTCCTCTCTCCCTTTCCTTTATTCCCACCTAGCTATTCTCCCATGCTTTTGGCTTATTTTTTGTAATGTTTATTACTAAAATTTCTTGGGAGTTTTTGGCTTGGTAACAGAATTATTTTCTGTTTTTTCCCCATGTTCATGTCCTCACCCCAGGGGTGTTTAGGCATTTTGGTCTGCATCTACCATCTGATGTTCTACAGTTTCTTCTCTGGAAGCCTCTGTTTTGCATCAGATAGTGTTTAAATTGGTAATTGATTTCGGGCTGTATTTGTTTCAGTGCCTGGAGTCATGTTTCCGGTTTGTTGACACTTTTGCTTATGTTGACAATTGTTACTTCTGACAGTGATTACTTGTCTTCTGCTTAATTTAGTTCATAGCAAGATACATTAATATTGTCCGTAAGTGTTACATTAATTTTTCAGTCATTAAAAAATTTTGTCCACACTTAGGCTTTTATGGGATTCTTTGGGCTCAAGGTTCCCATTTCAAGGGTTAGTGCGAGTAATATGACGGTGTATATTTTTTCTGGTTGGAAAAAATATTCTTCATTCGTAATGCGAGGATATCTTCCTCTAATTCACAAGTTCATTGTGTTTCTTATAGTCAATGTAGTCGCATTAATTCTTGCTCTGTGTGTGTTGATTGATATGACAACGTTGGAAACGTGTGTCACAGTATTTTATTGCGGTGAGGGGTCCATTACGGTCCTCCTCCGTAGGGTCACTATATATTATCAGTTTCTTTTTCAGAATTCAGAGTGATGTTTCCGTGATGTCTTCAATAAGTGTGTCTCCGTCATTGCAATAGTAGGGCTAGCGGGAAGTGCTCAAGGTATTACGACAATTGCTGGGAGTTAGCTAGTTCTATCGAAGGCATTGTCGCCCGCTAGTCTGCCTGGTTTCGCCTCCATTCACCAGGAAAGAATGGTACAGCACCCGGGTCAGTCCGTTGCAGTCCAG
Organism: Pictodentalium vernedei; assembly: GCA_031216915.1. NCBI lineage: Eukaryota > Metazoa > Mollusca > Scaphopoda > Dentaliida > Dentaliidae > Pictodentalium > Pictodentalium vernedei. The sequence goes on from CM062290.1 coordinate 126,290,617, forward strand.
GGAAGCAGATTGGGTGATGCGAGCACTATACAACTTCAGATGTGCACACCCAGCAACGATGGATCCGAGGATAGTACGGAGGAAGCCTGTCAGTCTGGTAGCTAGCTCGTCCAGGTCCCCCGGACAGCGAGCGAGAGAGGCCCCCTCTCTCTTGCATCAACATCTGTGCCACGATGTTGTTGTATGTTGTTCGCTTAGTCGGAGCTTACGTCCACTCCTCCTGCTCGGGACGCTCCGTTGCATGACAGTCCAACGTGGCTGTTATATTGGCTTTCTCATCCTCGTCAACACACACGACTGCACCTTGGCTATGTGACCACAGATTTCAAGGGGACGTTCGCATATTATATCAATGCAGGATTGAACGTCCCTGGTGCTCCTGCTTCGCCGACCAAGGAATACACGTCGACCAGGTCACTCCATCTGCTAGCCAAGGATACAAGACCTTTCCAGTCGGGACTTTCGCATATTATATAAATGCAGGAATAAATGGCCCGGGAGCTTCTAGCTGATATTTTACGTAGGACCGTGGCTCCACAGGTCTCATAGGGTAACATGAACTAGGTATTGTTACCGTGAAGTCTTTGTAAGTGTGCTTCCATTGTCACAGTCAAATGAAGAGCTAGCGGTAAAGTGCTCATGCAGATACGTCAATTGCCTAAGAGGTCCCAAGTAGGATCGACGGCGATGGCGTCCGCTAGCTCGCCTGGTGTCGTGACCATTCACCGAATGGCTCAGCACCAGGGTTCGTCCGTTGCGGTCCAGGAAGGAGATTTGGGTGATGCGAGCACTATAAAATACAATGTGCACACCCAGTGATGACGGATACGAGGATGGTACGGAGGAAGCCTGTTAGTCCGGTTCCTAGCTCGTCCAGGTCCATCGGGCTGCGAGCCAGAGAGGTTCCTCTCTCGTATTACAACATCTGGGCCCAGATGTTGTGGTACAAAATGTTGCTCAGTCGGAGCATACGTCCACCGCTCGGGACGCTTCGTTATATAGACAGTCTGGAGAGACTACTCTTTCGGCTTCCTCACCCTCACGGCAACACACGCGACCGCACCTTGGCTATGTGACCTGTGATATTCAACCTACATCGCCGACCAGGGATTCTACGGCGACCAGGTAACGCCATCCGGTAGCCAAGGATACAAGGCCTTCATACTCTGGACGTTCACATTTTAGATGCATGCAAGAGTGAACGTCCAAGGAGCTTCCAGCGGCTAAATCCTATAAGACCGCAGCTCCACAGGCCTCTGTTACTCTGTTACAGACATGCTATCGCAGATAGCACAAATTATCGCAGCATCCCAGCAACCGACAGTAACTCTGTCGGATCAGGAATTATCCGAGGAAGCTGGGTTGGTACGTTCCGTTGCAGGTTCAGGCACCGACGACCAAGAATTACAAGTGGTCTGACAGGATGGCGAAAGGGATACGGATGAGTTGTATTTTCCCTTTTCGGAACAACATAATTGCCCTAGAGTGCATCCGGCATTATCATCTGACGTTGTTTCCCCGGACCAAAATGCTGCATTGCCGGCTAAGAGACTGATAGCGACACTGGACACAGAATTCTTAATTGGTTTAGGGACATCATCCCTCAGTTTCTGACATAGTCCAGATATGTCTCACGGACATTTGATCTGTTGAACGACGCTATATTATTTAACTTGCTACCTAAATGGGCAGGTCAGGTTTCTTATCGGCTACATGCTCTACATCTGCCTTTCATCAATTCAACGAATTTTGAAACGGCAGGACAGAGCATTCTAAGAGTTCTCTGCATCTAGACGACCAGGTCAGGACCTAGTATTGTTTTTTACTGTCTATGTCAATTCCAACCACGATGTTGGAAATAACAATATCGTCTAGCAGGGTTAGCTTAGACGCATCATCGTATGCAGATCACCTTACCAGAACATTATCATTACGTCGCAAGGAAAAAGAATTCTAGGATGCACAATCTCCTTAAGAGTTCTTTCAAGGGCCTCACGTAAAACTCCGTCCTTTAGTGGCAGTATGGAGTTGGTTAGATGTGATGCGGCCCTAGCTACATCCACGCGTGTAGATGGTAAGGTGAAAAACTCTCTCAGAGTCGCTCCGGTCTCCAGAGAGTTTTCTTTGACGGTAAGCTTTCCACAGTCTATGATCAGTTAACTAAGAAAGCTTTAGACTCTCTGCTATTAAAATTCGCTTCCATATAGTCGGATTCAGCAGTGAAGAGTAGGACAGGCACTTCTGGGATGAATACGTCCAAGGAAGTTCCTATAAAGGTTCCTGTGCATCCTCTAGGTCTTATTCTAGAGACCGTCAGGGTAGCGACTCATATAGGGGCCGTAATTACGGTCAGACGTCCCTAGGTCGACGGGATGAGGTGCGGACCGTGGAGGACATGGCTTCACCTTCCACAAGCCTCGCAGGTCCAGGAGGTAATGGTTTTAACCTCTATCGTGTACCAGTGAGCGGAAGACTCGAGTTTCTCAATTATTTGGGAATAGATTATGGACGTCCCTTGGATTCAAGGGGTGATTTCGAAAGGACTAAATTGTTCCTCAAACGAAATCCTCTGTCAACTCGGAGTCCAAGATGGACTCAGCTTGGGCCAAGTAAGTAGGATAGAGGCTCGCTTCCATCAGAAGTCTAGTCTCTTCTGGAATGATCGCGATGGAGACCGTAGAAATCCAGGAATTTCCAGGTTTCTACAACCATCCTTTTCTGGTTCCAAAAACCAGATGGCTCTTACCGTTCACTCATTATTCGGAACTGGATACATGTAAACAAGCTGATCGTGGCTCCAAGTTTATATATGGAGTCCACCCGATCGGTCAGAGCAAGTATTCGAGTCTACGATTATGCTACATGCATAGATCTCAAGATGCGTACTTTCACGCCATGGTACATCAGGCGTCAGAAAGTGTCTTCATTTCCTTATCATAGGGGTCGTATATCAGTTCTGAGCAATATGCTTCGGTCTGAATCTAGCCCCCTGGGCCTTCACTCGAATAACGGACTCGGTAATGACTCATTTCCAAACTTATTCGTCTGCGATAACGTTGGCCTACCTGGACGACATTCATACAGGTCTGGCAATGAGTTAACGCTTCAGAACTATGTGCAGAATCTGCTTCTATTCCTCCGATGTCTTGGTTTCTTAAGTAGACGAGAAGTCGGATCTGGTATCATCCAAGTCATTCACCCACTGGGGGATGAGCTTCGTAACGCACAACTTTTTTGTTTGTCTGCCGTTACCAAGAACGAAATTATTCAGTTGTTATGCTCACTATTGTCTTCGCTCAGACAAAGTCTCAGCGAGAGATCTTATGAGACTGATACGTTTAGATGGGACTGCCGCGATTTTATTCGATGGGGCGGTTACGCATTGGTCCTCTCCAAATTTCTTTAATTCAGTATTGGAGGGTGAAGATTCTTTCGCTCGATATGGACATCGTCTTGTCAAATCAAGTGAATAAGAGATTCAGACTTGGGCAAGTTTTCTGGGCTTAACTCAGGTAGTTCCTCTGCAACTGCCGGATCCGAGTTTTACAGTCTTGACGGATGCCAGTAAACAGGTTGGGTCGTTTTCATTGAGCCCAACGGATTGAAGTGCCAGGGTCTTTTGATTCCGTAGTTCCTTATCAAGCACTCAAACATCAAGTATGATGTCATTTTAGCTTGCGCTACGTCATTGGATAACGTAATTCAAACTGTTCATATACTAATTCTGTCCGACAACTCGACGGTATTAGTGTATTTTCGGAATTATGGAGGCACTCATTCCTTCCTGTTATTCATGTTAACGGAATGAATCTTTCGGTTGCTACTAGAACATCAAGTTCTCCTATCAGTCCATCATATTCTGGGTCGTCCAAACGTATTAGCGGACTCCCTGGGGGCGCGGTGGCTCAGTTGGTAGAGGTGCAGGCTGCAAGCCGAGAGGTCCTCGGTTCGAATCCCACCTGCGGCAACCGCGTTGTGTCCTTGGGCAAGACACTTCACCCCGATTGCCTACATGGGGGCACGATGACGCTGTGTACTGAGGCGTACTGCACGTCGATGGTGCGCATGTCTTCAACCAATCTAACCCTGCCTGTGCTGTGGTGCAGAGTTCAGAGTTACGATGTTGGAGAGCTGACAGCTGCTCGTCGTTGCTCGGTGGTTCTCTCCGGGTACTCCGGCTTCCTCCACCCGTCAAACTGTCACAGTCACGATTAGCCATTGTGCATCAGTATGTGACCTTAAACACCAATAAATAAATAATAATAATAGCGGACTCCCTTCGCGGAGGGGCCGTTTGTTGTTGCCAGAATCGGCTTTCAACAAACAAGTTTTCAATCAGATTGCTACCAAGGCGAGCGGCCAATGATCGACTTATTCGCGACGCATCTCAACAATCAGTTGCAGACGTATGTGTCATTATGTTTTGATCTTCGAGCGTTTGCAGTAAACGCTCTATCGATCTTGTTAGACGGAATAATAAGATATGCGTATCTTCCAGCGCTGTTAATTCAGCAGATTTTGCTCTAGTGTAATTATTTCAATGCAAATTCTGTTGGTAGCTTCTCTAGCTCCACAAAGACTGTGGACTAATTTACTCAGGCGTCTGTTGTGGGACATGCCGTGGAAGCTTCCTCCACATTTCGGTCCATTCTATGGTCAGATGGATTCAATCTACAGTCAGTTCTGCTTATGATTATATCTTTATTCAGCAGTCTGTGTTTTAGTTTAAGCTCATGAAGTAAGAGTTCTTCTACTTCATGGGCTTGAGCTTTTAATATTGTTATTACAGATTTAATGAGGGCTGCATATTAGTGTTAGCCCTCCATTTCACAGTTTTCTGCAGATCTACATTGTTTAGGTCCGCTATTTTTTACTCAGAATATGTCGTCTTCTAAACAGTGGCAACTATGTGTATATAGGCTTTCGGTTCCGGCAGTGACTCTGTCCTGCTGCCCTCTTTGCTCTGGAGTATTTGATCCAGGGCAGGGGAAAGGGGGGTCGGGGGCGGGTGTTCCCTTAGGTCACCTGCTTTATAGTGTAAAGCAAGAGAATACCTCCCTTGGACTTAGTAATTCCGTGTCGGTTCCGAGATGATTTTAGGGTTAAGCCTATGTTTACTCATCTGTGTAATATTTTTCAAGTGTTGATTGGTGTGAAGCATTCGTATCTATCACGTGATTAATTGACAGTTAATATACAATCCTCGAACACTTTTAAATGAGTATATAGAGTCTCATTTCTCTAGGCTCCCGTATTTTTTGGCTTTCCTTAAAAAATATTAGTATAAAGGGTTATACTAGATGCTTATAGAGATCATTGATGTTATTGTGCTCAATTACAGAATAGTATTGTGTCTTTCTTTTTTGTTACAAATAAGAAAGATACATGTAAGTCTATCTCTCCTTTTCTCCTTAAGGGGATAGGTCTGTTGTAGGTAATTGAGTCTATTGGATTTTCCTTATGTCCTAGGCCCTCCAACCTTTTTACTGTTCAGCTAAGTCTGGGTCATTGGTACAGTATAAAAATGTTAAAAAATTTATAGTAATTTATACATTTTTTATACTTACCAATGACCCAGACGGGGAAGGCCCTCCCATGAGTTGGGAACTCATTCCTCCCCGTTGAGTACATAATGCTTACCAGGCACTGGTTGTAAGAATAACTTTTGGCGGCAATTTTAAGACCTCCTTGACACTGCGCATGCGCAGTGAAGTAAAAGTATGGAGGACCATATAGGACATGTAATTTTCGGTTTTAGATGCAAATTTTGGGGATTGGGGGGTAAAATTTGCGTTTGGCCCTAAATATTTTAGAATTAGCACCAGCTAAGTCTGGGTCATTGGTAAGTATAAAAAATATATAAATTACTATAAATTTTTTAACATTTCAGTAATATTGTTTTTAGCTCAACTTTGGCGAAGCCAAATTTAAGGTATTGTCATGGCCCGTCGTCTGTCACGCCGTCAACACGGCTCGGGCTAGAGGACGTATTTATGAACCGATCTTTACGAAACTTCTTGGGTACTTTTGTTATCACCGTGGGACGAGAACGGGTTTTTTGGGGTCTGGTCCAAAATTCAAGATGGCCACTGGCTGCCATTTTGTACAAAATTAGGTGCAGTCAGATTTTTGCACAGAACTTCCATATGAAAGCGCTGATTTGAATAATTTTGTGTGTGAATGTTTGGTACCATGGGATACATCACATATAATACAGGTTTTTTTCTCATGCAGAAATTATGCAAATTAGATGAACTTTGATTTTTTCAGTGCTACTTACACACAGTGAGTACACATGTCAATACGGCTTGGGCTAGGGGCTGTATTTATGAACCGATCTTCACGAAACATCTTGTGTACCTTTGTTATCACCTTGGGATGAGAACAAGTGTTTCTGGGTGCGGCCCAAAATTCAAGATGGCCACCAGTGGGCATTTTGTACCGAAATTAGGTCTAATAAATTTTTTGTACAAAACTTCTATACGGCTCAGGCCGTATTTAAGAACCAATCTTTATGAAACTTCTTGGGTGCCTTTGTTATCACCGTGGGATGAGAACGAGTGTTTTTGGGTGCGTTCCGAAATTCAAGATTGCCACCAGCAGCCATTTTGTACCAAAATTAGTGCAATCAGTTTTTTGTACAGAACTTCTGTATGAAAGGTTTGATTTGAATAAATTTTTGTTTGAATGTTTAGTAACATGGAATACCTCTCATATAATACAGGTTTTTTTCTCGTGCAGAAATTATGCAAATCAGATGAACTTTGATTTATTCAGTGCTACTAATACACTGTAAGTGCACATGTCAATATGGCTAGGGCTGGAGGCTGTATTTATGAACCGATCTTCACGAAACTTCTTGGATACCTTTGTTATCACCTTGGGACGAGAATGAGTGTTTCTGGGTGCAGTCCAAAATTCAAGATGGCTGCCAGTGGCCATTTTGTTCCGAAATTAGTTCTAATCAGTTTTTTGTACACAACTTCTATATGGCTCAGGCTAGAGGCCGTATTTATGAACCAATGTTTACGAAACTTCTTGGGTACCTTTGTTATCACCGTGGGACGAGAATGAGTGTTTTGGGGTGTGGTCCAAAATTCAAGATGGCTGCCGGTGGCCATTTTGTACCAAAATTAGGTGCAGTCAGTTTTGAGTACAGAACTTCTATATGAAGGTTCTGATTTGAATAAATTTTTGAATGAATTTTTAGTAACATGGAATACATCACATATAATACGGGGTTTTTTTTCGTGCAGAAATTATGCAAATTAGATGAACCTTGATTTATTCAGTGCTACTTATACACAATAAGTGCACATGTCAATAGGGCTCAGGCTAGAGGCTGTATTTATGAACCAATCCTCACGAAACTTCTTGGGTACCTTTGTTATCACCTTGGGACGAGAACGAGTGTTTCTGGGTGCAGTCCAAAATTCAAGATGGCTGCCAGTGGACATTTTGTTCTGAAATTAGTTCCATTCAGTTTTTTGTACACAACTTCTGTACGGCTCAGGCTAGAGGCCGTATTTATGAACCAATGTTTACGAAACTTCTTGGGTACCTTTGTTATCTCCGTGGGACGAGAATGAGTGTTTTTGGGAGTGGTTCGAAATTCAAGATGGCCGCCAGCAGCCATTTTGTACCAAAATTAGTGCAATCAGTTTTTTGTACAGAACTTCTGTATGAAAGTTCTGATTTAAATAAATTTTTGAATGAATGTTTAGTAACATGGAATACATCACATATAATAGGGTTTTTTTCTTGTGCAGAAATTATGCAAATTAGATGAACTTTGATTTATTCAGTGCTACTTATACACAGTAAGTGCACATGTCAATATGGCTCGGGCTAGAGTCTGTATTTATGAACCGATCTTCACAAAAGTTCTTGAGTACCTTTGTTATCACTTTGGGACAGGAACGCTATGAGAACAAATATTTTTGGGTTCAGTCAGACCCACTTTGGGACTCCAAGATTTCTTTTCTAGTTTAGCATCTAACTGTCACCCACCTTTACGATACTTTACCTATACATTTGTTACAGGCTATGGTCAGCATTTATGTACAGACCGTTACAGTACTTTATATGTACCTTTGTTATCAGGTCATTACCTAGATGTGTGTCATTGCTGTGTCACATACTATACATGTACATGTCTTACACAAGTTGAGCTACAGTGTCATTGACACTTTCATTGTTTTCCTATTTATATGTATTTTGATTGTCACAGGTTTTTTATTTATGTTGAGAAGTCCATTCGGGGTTTCCACACCCTCTTTTCATTTTTGCACATGTTGTGGGTGTTCCCTTTGATGTGCTCAGCTGATCATTTTTAGACTTGGAATCGCTGCTCGCATTATAAGATTCAGTATTGCCTGAATATTCCGATGACGAGTTAGCAGATGATTCGCTGTCAAAATCATAATCACTGTCTGAATCTTCAATGATTTTTTGAAGGGCTTCATCCAAATTATAATGAGACATGACTACACACTACCCGAGTCAGAATAAACATACCTATGACATTTGGAAACATCTCCCACCAATGAGAATCGTCCTACTATCTGATGTTGGAAATGTGCCATAGTAATTTGCTATATATCATAGAAACAATGGATCTCGTTGGCTATCTCAGGAAACGTAAAATTATGTTTCCCATCTGTACAGAATTATGGATGGAAATGGAATATTCCGTTCCCCAGTGTGAACGAGTTCAAAGAAAAATATCACCTTCAGTGGACTGTTTTCATTCTTGCTCAATTCGGTTTTGTGTCCAACTATTTCTTATCAACCTACTCACATATGTTTACTACAGGCTTGCACTACAGTGGAAGTCCCTAACTCGGATAAAATACTCTCTATTTTTGTCTTTCCCAAGCAATTTGGGAAAGAAAAGTGGTGCAAAAGCACCAAGAAAAAAGTAAGCCAAAACTGGGTTGAGAGCAACTGGCGCAGACCCAGTATGGGACGCTCTCTCCCAAGTACAACTCCACCACTTCCGTTGCCAGTGCACATATACGTTGCTAAAGACTCATTCTTTTTGTCATCCGCCTTGTGTCGAGATGTTCTGCACACTTAACAGTGTTTATCCAACTCGTTGATTGATGTTTCCTGATTCATAGTGTATTCGTGTATCCTTTGTATTCTCAGGAACAGTTTTTATTATATTCTCTTACATATTGTATATCCATAATGTATTTTATATGTTCACTCTCAAGTCACGCACGAATTTCGTGTGTCATGCGGTTCGGACTTAAATTATTTTTCACAATTATTGTCAATGCTTAAATTGCTAATTTTTCTAATTGTGTTAGAGTTGGGTGTCAGCGGAGTACCGCTTCTGCAGTTTTTCTTCTCTCCTTTGAGAGTAGTCATCCTGTTGTGTGGTCTTAATTTCTGTCACCTTTCTCTCTTCTTTGGGGGTGTTCTTCTGTTATCTGATTTCACCTTCTTTGCTCCTCTCACCTCTATCATGCCCAGGACAATTCCTTGTGGGCAATGTCTGCTGCCAAAGCATGTGGACGATTCACATTCTTCTTGTCCCTCCTATAATGGGTGTTCGGCCGAGCGGCCATGTGGTGTCTGTGGATCATGGTCATCCACTTTCTGGGCGTCAGTTAACCGTGTCGTTCATTCTCGTGGCCGTGCCTCCCGCTCCCGTGGGAAAGGAGAACGCGGTCGTTCGGGGGCTCCCGAACTGACCTTGTCTGGTGAGAGTTATTCCATCCTCCGTGGGGGGATGTGCAGTCTTTTCCTGTAGTGGATACTGTGGGAGCCGTTGAGTATTCTGGTGAAGAGGTGCCTGGTTCCAGGACTACGGTCCCCCTCCAGTCGACATCTGAGGCTGTCACTAGGGTTGTGACTCCTTCTTCGGAGCCGAGCAGGTGTGCTCTCTCTACTATTCCACCAGCCTCAACGACTCCCGACGTATCTACTACTACTGCTGCTGGTCTGTCTGCTTCATTGTCAGTTTCAGCCAGCCTCGGCTTTTCGCTGCAGGGGACTGCAGGAGTGTCTGGTACTGTAGACGTGGGATATCGGCCTCAGCCTTCCCTGACTTCAACTCGGCGAACCCACCACTGTGGTCTCTACGCCGTCAAGCACCACAGTTGTGTCTTTGGATTCGGATGTTCTTAGTGGAGACAATATGAACTCCGTGGCGTTTCCGTCCACTCATTCTGGCCACACGACCAGTTTTGGGGGACCAACGCCTTTTGTGCAGCCTGGACCTTCTGCCCCGCAGAGGTCTGCGGTGACTCTCATGAGTTCTTGCTATATTGATCCTCGGGGTGCCTCATACCCCTATACACGTCTGCCTTCAGATGTTTCGGCTGCCAGCGGTCGTCCCACGTCGGGTATTTTGGAGGATCGTGACCCTTCACTGGTTAAGAGGATCGGAGGTGAAGCCACTTTGCCGGTTCGCTCCCCTGATGAACTGGCCAGTTCAGGCAGTGAGCTTAGGGAGGCCCTCTCCTTACTCACTCAAGTTCTGTCAAAGAGCCTTCCTGTTGCTTCCAGTGAGGCAGCGAGTGGTTTCCAGGTGCCTCCTATGGCGCCGCCTCCCAGGATTGGAAACAGGCCGGTTTCTGATCCCCCTGGTGTCCCGACCCATGGGAGGCGTCGGCTGGTTTGCCCACGATGGGCTATATGTCTTCCGACTCTGGGGAGGAGTCCGATATGCTTGATGTCGTGGGCCAGCAGTCTTCGGACTTGGGGGCAGCTCTTGACTTTGTGTTTGGGTTTCTGCCTGATCTCAAACCAGCTAACCAGCCGACAGTGTCAGCCAGGCCACGATCATCGGTCGTGCGCCTACAGCCTATGGAGCAACCTGCTTCTGGGCGCCCTCGACCATGCCAGTCGGTACAGGTGGTTGAAGCATTTTCAGCATTGGACTCCAAGCTGAGTTTCAAGGCTATGAAGACTCCGTTCTTCACCAGGGTTGACACCTTTTTGCCTCCTGTGCGTTATCGTTCCTACGATTCCGCCAATCCGTCGGTCTTCCAGACTTTGACGGTTCCGGATCAGGACTCCACTTCCCTCGGGCTTTCCAAGCCCAAGTCTGCCGTCATTCCAATGACGACTCTGGAGTCCACGTTGGGCTTATCTAGAGAAATGCTTGGCATGCTTTCTCTCTCAGATCAGGTCGTCTCAGCTTTAGCTGCCACCAGATAAGTTTGACGAGGTACAGGCTCCTTTGCGTGTGCTGTCCAAGGCACTCATACATCTTACTCACACATGCTAATCTGGAATTAGTTCGAAGGGACGCTGTGCTGGACACAGTGCGATCCCTTCCCGAGGAGCAGCGCGCTGCTCTTCGATCGGCTTCTTTGGCAGGTCCGCAACTTTTCCATGGTTCCGTGTTGACGGCCCGGGATGACGTCCTACGTCATTCCAAAGATCAGCTGCTGTTTCATCAGCTTGATCAGCCTTCTAGGGGAGGCAGGGGCCATTCCAAGCCTAACAAGTACCCTTCTGCTTCCTCTGTGAAGCAAAAGGCTGGTCCTTCTGCCGCCGCTACTACTTCTTACTCAAGAGGTAAGGGTAAAGGTCGGCAGAATCGAGGGAAGTCTCAGGATTCTTCATTTAGTAGAGGAGGTGGTTTCTCCTCTCACGGGCCTTGTTGGGGCTCGAAATGAAGGTCCTCACCTCGACTCATCCCAGGTTGGAGGGAGGATAGCAGAGTTCGCAGACCGTTGGGCCACCATCACATCCGATCCGTGGGTGTTAGATGTTGTTCGGCCCGGGCTGCAAATATCCTTCCGACAGCACCCCACTCTGTCAAGGGTGCCTCTTCCAACCACAGTTTCTTCAGACTTTTTACATCGGGAACTTTTGTCCACGGAGATTGGCAATCTCCTAGCAAAGGGGGAGATCGAGGTCATCAAGAACATTCAGTCAGTGGGTTTCTATTCCCGCCTGTTCTTGGTGCCGAAGAAGGACGGCCGACTCTGACCGGTTATCGATCTGAGTATCCTGAACCAGTCTATCATTGCTCCCAAGTTCAGCATGGAGACTTTCAGGTCGGTCCGCCATTCAATTCACCAGGGAGATTTCGCTGCCAGCATCGACCTGCGAGACGCTTACTTCCACGTTCTGATGCATCGGGCGTCACGGAAGTATCTCAGGTTCACTTTTCTGGGGCGAGTTTACCAGTTCAAGGCCATGCCTTTTGGCCTCAACCTGGCTCCTTGGGCCTTCATCCGACTGATGTCACATGTGATAGCGTTCCATCGCACACAGTCCAGGGTGACTACTTCGGCATATCTGGCCGATATCCTCCAGAGGCATTCCAGTGCTGCCTTACTGGAGTCGGATGTCACCACTCTGTTGAGCTTGCTCACGTCGCTTGGATTCAGAGTCAACGAGGAGAAGTCGGACCTGGTCCCTTCTCAGTCGTTTTGTCATCTGGGGATGGCTTTCCAAACCCAATTCAATTTGGTAGCGGTTCCCCAGGCCCAGGCTGTGATTCTCTCAGCTTTTGCTCTGACTCTGTCCCAGTCCACGTCCGCGACCGCTCGGAGTTTTCTCCGGCTGATCGGTCTCTGCGGTTCGGTGACGGATCTCATTCCTCTAGGTCAGCTGCGTGTCTGACCTCTCCAACACTTTCTGCTCAGTCGTTGGAGACCGAATGTAGATTCTCTGGATCTGGTGCTTCCGTTTCCAGAATCTCTTTATCCTCACCTTCTTCCCTGGACTGATGTTCAGTGGATTACGCAGGGTGTTCCATTGGACTTACCCACATCCGATCGCGTTCTGACGGCAGATGCCAGTGATCTCGGATGGGGTGCGATGTGGGATCCTCTTGGTCTTTCCCTACACGGGATGTGGGACCAGGATCAAGCAGTCCTACACATCAACCAGAAGGAGCTTCTTGCTCTTCTTCTGAGTTTCAGGCAGTGGATCCCTCACCTGTCGAATCGCCAGGTCCTTCTGCTGTCCGACAATTCGACAGTGGTTGCTTACATTCGGAACCAGGGCGGCACGCACTGGGTTCGGATGTACGAATTGGCTCAGAATCTTCTACTGCTTGCTCAGGATGTTCACGCCGGAGTGGTTGTTCATCACATTCCCGGTCGTCTGAACGTCCTAGCCGACTCCCTGTCCAGACAGGGCAGGGATATTTCCAGCGAGTGGATGCTCCACAGGGCAGTGTTCCAGTCGATTTGCGATCTCTGGGGACGTCCCCACATCGATCTCTTTGCGACTCGTTGGAACCATCAGGTGGACACTTTTGTGTCCCCGTGTCCAGATCCTCTGGCTTTTGCCGTGGACGCCCTGTCACTCGATTGGAATGGTCTAGTCGGCTATGCCTTCCCGCCGGTTCCGATTCTGCCTCAGGTTTTAGCCAAGATCCGAACCTGCAGTTGTTGAATCATTCTGATCACTCCCCTGTCGCTTCAGCGGGTGTGGATCAATCAGCTCCGCTCGCTGATGCCGGCGGTTCCGGCACATCTCCCGCTATGTTGCGACCTTCTTTGTCAAGGTCGCTCGAGGAGGTTTCACGTCTACCCGACTTCATTGTGCCTTCACGCATATCTTTTGTCAGGTCCTGTCTCCTCTGTAGAGGTTTTTCGAGACGAGCAGTGGAGTGCATTTCTTCTTCAAGGAGGCACTCCACTGGTTTAGCTTATGCAGCTAAATGGAAGGTCTTTGGCCGATGGTGTGCTGATCACTCTGTTGATTATGCCAATCCTTCGATTTCACAGATTGCGGAGTTTCTGGTATATCTGTTTGATTCTCAGGGTCTCCAGCCTGTTACAATCAAGGGTTACAGGTCCATGCTTTCAGAGACTTTTTCTTATATGGGGAAGCGTCGTATCGGCACCAATCCTTACCTCTCCAAGCTTGTTTGGCACTTTTCTTTGAAAAGGCCTCGGACTTTGCAGCTTACCCCACGATGGAATCTTTCATGGGTGCTGCTTTGCTTGGGGGGGGGGGGGGAGAACAGTTTGAACCTTTATCCCAGGTGGATATGCATTTTCTCACATATAAGACGGCGTTTCTGATGGCGTTTGCTTCTGCCAGACGGGTTAGTGAGCTTCACGCCCTCTCGGTTGACACGGCCTTTTTTAGGAGCTCTCCCAACAGTGTTACTTTTACCACTGATCGCTCTTTTCTGGTCAAGAATCAGTTACCAGATACTACTCCTCCTCCTATCTGTATCAGGGCTCTTCCTTCTGTTGAGGGTAATCGCCCTTTGCTCTGTCCGGTCCGTGCTATTCGCATTTATCTCGATCGGACACGTTTCATACGGAAAGGCAGGAAACGTTTTTTTCTGTCTCTTATTCCGGGTCGACAGAAGATCTCTCCTCAATCCATTTCTCGATGGATTTGTCTTGCTATTCGTACGGCTTATAGTCGTTTAGCAGCTGGTGATTGTATTACCAATCATATTTCTGCCCACGAGGTGCGGGCATTGTCCAGCTCTTGGGCTTATTCTAACTCTGTCAAGTTGTCGGATGTTATGCAGGCAGCCTACTGGAGAAATGCCTCTACTTTCTCCACCTTCTATCTGTGCCAGTTGCAGGAGCAGTCAGAGGACCTTTTTGCCTTGGATCCTCTTTCTTCTGCTCAGGCTGTTGTCTGCCCTAGCCATTAGGCTTCTTGAAGGTCAGTTTCAGCCTTGCGCTGTTACTGCCCTTTTCTGTCTGTGTCACACAGGCCCATATGTCTCCTTTCATTGTCCTTTACCAATGATTGCGACGTTATGGTTGATAAGCCTCGGGACCTCTTCCTTCTGCTTCACGGTTCCAGTGCACTGGGGTTATGTGTGGGTTGGTTATGCGATTCCCTCCAGCCTATTGTCTATTCAGCCTGTAGTAAACAATTGTGAGTAGGTTGATAAGAAATCTAAATTTTATAGTAAATTTCCTTTCTTATTATACCTACCACAATTGTTTACATGGAGGCCCTCCCGTCTTCTTTACGGTTAAAGAATCCTTCCTCCCCGCTGATCACATAACTCTAACGTTGACGGATTCAAAAAGAATGAGTCTTTAGCGACGTATATGCGCACTGGCAACGGAAGTCATGAAGTTGTACTTGGGAGAGAGCGTCCCGTATTGGGTGTGCGGTTGCTCTCGACCCAGTTTTGGCTTATTTTTTTTCTTGGTGCTTTTGCACCACTTTTCTTTCCCAAATTGCTTGGGAAAGACAAAAATAGAGAGTATTTTATCCGAGTTAGGGACTTTTACTGTAGTGCAAGCCGTAGTAAACAATTGTGGTAGGTATAATAAGAAAGGAAATTTACTATAAAATTTAGATTTCATTCACATCATAATGTTACTCATGTGCATAATGACCAATAAGATGTGTTCTTAGGCTTAAAGGAAGTGTTTTGATTCTCAGGTAATCCCTTATTGAATTTGAACCCCATCTTTGGACATTTTTATTGCCTTTCAGTGTCTTCCAATATTAGTACACACTCAGGGAGACCCAAAACTTTTTACATTTTTTGATTGATGCATATTTATTTAGTTGCATCTCCAATATGTTTGCCTTGTTACAATATATGGGAGAGTGTCTGTTGGCACTCTCCCATAAATTGTAAAGAGGCAAATCCCCATAGATTAAAAACTTTTACTTCAAAGATAATATGAAGAGCATCGAAAGAATATGAAGCCTTTGAATTGCAGTACCTACAGTTTGTTTTTGGAGGAATGTTTTATTAGCTCACCTGACTTTCAGTCAGGAGACCTTTAGTGATCACTCACCGTCTGTCGTCAATGAACATGGTGTTTGCATCTTCTCCTCCCAAATCGCTGAACCAATTTAATTGATATTTGAGATAATAGTTTGTTATGACATCGCAATTTTATTTTGTTCAAATCAAGTTGCCTTGCCCCTAGGTAGGGCCACGCCCAAAAAGTGTGTATAAATCTTAAAACATCTTCTCATGAAACAGCAGTAGCAGAGACTTGATATTTGATATGCAGCTTCCTTTCGTGGTGTAGACTCAGATTTGTTCAAGAGAAGTTCGAGGAGCTGTATTTTCCTTCGTTATGGGAGAGGCAAGAATTTTCGTCCGCCCAAAATTTCTATTTTCCAAACCGAGAGGCAGATTTGAACCAAATTTAATATGAGGGCTTATTGGGTCATAAGGACTTAATGTATGCTCAAATTTTCTTTCCCGTTGCCCCATGGGAACCGCAGGAGCTAAAAATAGAAAAAAATTAAAATGCCCATATCTCTAAAACTACACAGCACTGAGAATTCTTATTTGGTGTGAAGCTTCCTTACGACCAACAGAATGGAATGGTTAAAAAAAATTGCTATCGGTTTTAGCATGGAGTACTTTTTGGGGATTTGAAAAAGTGCCGAGTCAGCATTTTTTAACACTGTGGGTAATGGGAAAAACATTTAAGACTACTTTTCTCCCAAACCACTGCTCCAAAAGCTTTCAAATATCACATATAACATCTTCGAAAGATTATTTCACATGTTTATTGAAATCAAATCCCTGGGTCCATATTTGGGCTCTCTATGGGAGCCCAAATGTTTAGATTAGTGCTGTATGAGGGATATTCTTTAAAAATCTTCTTCAGATCTACCAATCAGAATCTTTTGATGTTTGGTATGCAGGATGCTTAGGGGGGTGAGATTCAAGTTTGTTCAAGCCAAGTCCCTGGGTTCATATTTGGGCTCACTGTGGGTGCCCAAATTATAACTTAGTTCAAAGTGAGGAATTTTCTTTAAAAATCTTCTTCTTCAGATCCAGCTGTCGGAATGTTTTGATATTTGGTATGCAGCATTCTTAGAGGGGTGAGATTCAAGTTTGTTCAAGCCATGTCCCTAGGTCCATATATGGGCTCACTGTGGGAGCTTGAATTATAACTTAGTTCAAAATGAGGAATTTTCTTAAAAAATCTTCTTCTTGAGATCCAGCAGTCGGAATGTTTTGATATTTGGTGTGCAGCATCCTTAGGGGGATGAGGTTCAAGTTTGTTAAAGCCAAGTCCCTGGGTTCAAATTTGGGCTCCCTGTGGGAGCTCGAAATTATAACTTAGTTCAATATGAGGAATTTTTCTTTAAAAATCTTCTTCAAATTCAGCAGTTGGAATGTTTTGATTTTTCGCATGCAGCATCCTTAGGGGGGTAAGATTCAAGTTTGTTCAAGCCAAGTCCCTGGGTTCATATTTGGGCTCACTGTGGGAGCCCGAATGATAACTTAGTTCAAAATGAGAAATTTTCTTTAAAAATCTTCTTCTTCAGATCCAGCAGATGAATGCTTTTGATATTTGGTATGCAGCATCCTTAGGGTGGTAAGATTAAAGTTTGTTAAAGTCAAGTCCCTGGGTTCATATTTGGGCTTCCTGTGGGAGCCCGAATTATAACTTAGTTCAATATGAGGAATATTCTTTAAAAATCTTTTTTTTTAGATCCACTGGTCAGAATCTTTGCATATTTGGTATAAGCTTTTCTTAGGAAGGGAAGATGCAGCTTGTTGAAATCAATTCCCTAGGTTGATATTTAGTCCACCTTGTCAGGTGAGTGCCCTCATGCCCCCGGGGCCTCTTGTTTTTTCAAATTAAAAATAAATTTATTTGTATAGATATGCACTTTCTATATTTCTGTGTGTAAAAAGACAGCCGGAATACACTCCATGTTTGCTCACTTTTTGCAAAAGAAAAATAAAAATTAAAATAAAACCCTCCCTCCCTCACTGATTTGAAAAAAAAATTGCCTGAGAATCATCAATTAATTTATTTTGTGTGACCTAATAAATTTTGATATCATCTGCATTGTGTAAAGGATTAAATTGTGAAGTTTTGAACATTTTTCAATATTTCAATTCCTAAGAATTTCAATCCCCAACAAGAATTATGTACATGCCAATTGCGTGAATACTGAAGTAAATTTTACAAGAAAAGTAGATTCCAGTGTTCTGGACTAATAAAATTATCCCTTTGCCTTAAAAATCAAGAAAAACCTGCTCACAAAAATGGCCAATTAAATTTTGTCCTTTTTTTTGTCTTTTACTTTCCAAAATCATACCTTATTATCATGACTTCATCGTAACTGGTTTATTGATCTAAATTCAATCAGAAGCTGTCATATATGCTTTAAAAAAAATTGGGGTGAGTAGGGTGTGGGAAGAATGGGGATTAAAAATATTCTTGTGTTGTTGTTTTCAAATTGCATTAACTAATAGATAATTATCTTAAATTGACTATGAAATTTTTCTGAAAGGAGTTCACTGTATCAGAGCTGAAAATACAGAATCTGATTCTCATAATGATTCTTGCAAACTGACATCCCAGAGTGGTATGTAGCTGGATTCTCATTTGAACTGTCACAAGATGGAATGGCCTTTAGGCCATGCACATGTAGATATCTATAGAGATATTGATACATAACCTCATGAAATTTTTTTCATTTTTTTTCTGTTCACAGAAGGTAGTAACAGTGGAAGTCAAACAACAGAAAACTATGCAGGTATGTATGTTTTTTGGAATTATGGCGCAAATGAACCATTGTGATTGCAACAATAAAATAATATGTGGAATCCTTGTATTCATAAAATCTTTATAAGTTTTTTTTTTTAACTATTTCCCTCACATAATGGACAAAATCGACCAGCACTATTCCAAAAGATTGCCGTTCCAATATTTTTTCCATTTTCTGTCGAGATAAAAATGAAAATGTTTTAGTTATTCAAAAACTTTTTTTGAAATGTCATCTTTGGTCTTGGGGTAAATGGTTAACTCTTACCTTTAGTAAGGGGGCACGGTGGCTCAGTAGGTAGAGGTGCAGGCTGCAAGCCGAGAGGTTCTCAGCTCGAATCCCACCTGCGGCAGCCATGTTGTGTCCTTGGGCAAGACACTTCACCCCCATTGCCCATCTGGGGACACGGTGGCATCGTGGACTAAGGTGTATTACACGTCGATGGTGCACTTGTCTTCAACCAATGCTAACTCTGCTTGTGTGGAGTTAGTACATTGGGGAGCTGACATTTGCTCACTGTTGCTCGGTGGTTCTCTCCGGGTACTCCGGCTGCCTCCACTCGTAAAACTGTCATGGTCATGATTAGCCATTGTGCAGAAAAATGTGACCTTAAACCCCAATAAATAAATAAATACCTTTAGTAATTATAGTAATTATACTGATGAGAAATTTGTTATCCAGATTGAATATTATATACAACACTGTCTACACACAAACTCAGGCCTGGAAATAACACATGAATGATCATTTAGGTTATGCGGGTGGGGGGGGGGGGGTGGGTGGTGGGGGGAGCGGGGCGGGGGGGGGGGGGGGGTGTCAGTTGTAAAATACATGAACGCAGTACATGTTACGATAAAACAACACAGCATAAATTAACTTCCTAATCTCGCATGTTTTGCCAGTCAGATATAACATTCTTTCAAAACAAACTTGTCTCAAAGGTTGTATTGCATCCACATATGACCAGAGTGGCATGCTGTTTACATCATTACTGAAGTTCCGTCAAAATACATAGCAACAACTAACGCACGATCTTGCCAAAGCGAGATTACATGTAAGTTGTTGCTCTTTATTTTGGACAGCAATTCTGTCAAGACGTAAACAACATGACTTGCATTGTAAAAACAGAGATAGCGTAAAGGCATTAACCCTTTACCCAACGTAATGGCCAAAACTGGCCAGCGCTATTCTTAAAAATCGCCAATTAATTTTCATTATTTTTTCATTTTTTGTCTCAAAAACATAGTTATGACCCCTCATTGGAACGAGCTCATCGAGCTTGTTCCAATGAGGGGTCATAACCTATGTTTTTTGAGACAAAAAATGAAAAAAAATAGTTATTCAAGAATTTTATTTGCAAGTGTTGTCTGCTTTTCATGTTAGGTAAAGGGTTAAAACACTTTGATCCAATAGGTTACCACCCTGATATATAGTGTAACCTGCTAGCAGGTTATGATGTAAGCTCTTTATTTCCAGGCCTGCAAACTCTGAAAGAACATGTTATTGAAGCTTGAGATCTAATCTGTTTATAACTATGGTGTTTACTGAATGGAGCCTACTTAATTGGATGTCTATTAATTGAATAACTGGGGGCGCGGTGGCGTCGCGGTAACCGGTTCTCGTCAGATCACCGAAGTTAAGCAACGTTGAGCGCGGTTCGTAGTTGGATGGGTGAACATTTCAGCGACTAATTCGTGCTCCCGCATTGTGTCCTTGGGCAAGGCACTTAACCCCGATTACCTACATGAGGGCATGATGACGCTGTGTACTAAGGCGTACTGCATGCCGATGGTGCGCATGTCTTCAACCAATCTAACCCTGCCTCTGCCGCGGTGCAGAGTTCAGAGTTACGATGTTGGAGAGCTGACAGCTGCTCGTCATTGCTCGGTGGTTCTCTCCGGGTACTCCGGCTTCCTCCACCTGTAAAACTGTCACCGACATGATATGACCCTGGCTGTTAATGTGTCGTTAAACCCTAATAAAAAAAAATAAAAATTGAATAACCTTGTTAATTGAATATAGCTTAAAATATTGAATATAACATAAAAACACAAAAACATTTACCATACCTTCAGTACAAATTTGACCTAATTGAATAAAATATTGTTTAATATGACAAGAAAATATCCTGATAATTACCAAATTCCCCTTGTTTATAGACCTATTTGAGCTCAGTAATCGAATACAAGGATTTAATCTATTATATCTTGTTGGTTAGTGCTCCGTGTGCTCTGTCAAAAGATATAACAAATAAATGATCAGTTTATATCCAGAATAAGGAATGTGAGGTTCCTGTGAATTGAATTCTCCTGTTAATTGAATGCTTTTCAAGGAAAAAAGAGTTGATTCAGTTAATAGGGTTTCACTGTATTTTTCTGTGGGTAATTCATATTTGAATGTGATTTTTGCTTAAACCTTTACCAAACGAATTGGAGAAGAAAAAATATTTAATAAATTTCAAGAAAAATTTCAACAAAACCATATCAGGTGAATCCCTCATTGGAATGAGCTCATCAAGCTCATTCCAATGCGGGGTCACATGATATGGTTTTGTTGAAATATTTTTTACATTTATCCTGTATGTTGGGTGAAGGGTTAATGCAAGGAGACTAAGAAACCTTGTGAAAACATCAGCTTAATGCAGAAGACCAAGAACTCTGAAGGAGCCTCATAACTAGAGAGAAGATTCATAACAAAGATGCTTTATTACTTTCCAAAGTGTGATTTACTGGGATTTCCGGGTTTGATTATAAACGATAACTTCCTAAGAGAATTATGCAATCAACAATTGTGTCATGTATCCATGCACGCAAATGAAGATGCTTTGCCGTGGGTGTAATGGGGACTTCATTGTTTTGTTTTTTTTAACCCTTTACCTAACATGAAAAGCCAACGACACTTGCCCCAAAAAATTTTGAACTAATTTTTTCATTTTTTGTCTCAAAAACATAGGTTATGACCCACAATTGGAATACGCTCGATGAGCGTGTTCCAATGAGGGGTCATAACCTATGTTTTAGAGACAAAAAAATTGGCGATTTTTTAGAATATCGCTGGCCGGTTTTGACGATAATGATAGGTAAAGGGTTTATATTCTTGATGAGAAGTCATTTGGTTTACATGATTCCCATTCCTTAAATGTTTTTTTTCAAAATGTGTTTGGCATTCAGACATCCTTTTTCATTATAACATTTTGCAGAAAGATTGGCAATTGATGGAAAAGTTATACAGAGAGCAGAGTGTAGACCAGTAGCAGATGCAAGTTATCTGAGATTAAAAAGGTTAGTCCTTGAATTATCAAACATATGATCAGGCCTGAAAATAAGCAGTCTGACATTTGCAGATTGAGGTCTCCGGAATGTGAATTTGATGATGCTATCCTATACAGTGGGCCAATTTATCCCCTGGGTACCTCTTTTTGTTTAGTTTTGAGACCCTGATTCAGATTGAGGTTCACAGAGGGTAAATTTAGTGATGCTACCCTGCTTTGCAGGGTATCATCACTAAATTCACCCTCTGGGAACCTCATTTTGCAGATGACAGTCTACTTATTTTCTGGCTTGTATATGATTTGAATCTAGTGTGAAAATTGATGATTTAATATCTGCATCAAATATGAAGCACTTCACCAAATCTTCACTGATACTAGTAAACTGATAACAAGATCTGTAGCTGTTTGAGTGCCTGAATCCCTTAATGAATAGCAGGTCCCACAATTTAAAAGACTTCATATTGTGTGGATGTGCTTCATATTTAGGGCCCTGCAAAGCTTCGAGATTTGATTTGATTTCAAATCTTAAGTAGATATTCGGTTCAATTTGAAATTGGCTGCCCAATACGTTTCCTCTCATAGGAACATACCTTGGGATCAGTCATCTTTATTGTCTCACAAAATGTATAGTTCAGATGAAAATTGTACATCATTAATATTGAAATAAAAGACTAAGTGTAATTTCTGCTACATTAACATAAATGACATCTGTACTAATGCAACCAGCCATGCTAATTCCAATATCACTAGGCCCTACCGCTGTTAAATGCAAATTTTAGGTTCCCAAGAAATGTCAACAATGAACTATAATCCTTTCAGGGTAATATTCCAACTACATGCCTTGATGATGTAGTTGGATTATTTTATCAGTCGGGACTTGAGCCATCACAGTCGGAACAAATCAGGTTTATAGCTCCCCGACCCCCATCAGTTATCTTCAAGATGCCACTGATTCGATTCAGGTTTAATTCAATTTCAAATAACAGACATGATTTGATTCAAGATTCGATTCAAATCAAAAATGTGTGATTCTCAGGGCCCTATGCATAAGACTTTTATACCTGTGTCGAGCAGTGGTCACATGCTCTCTCATCCTCTCCAGTTCTACTTTCTAGACAGTTCAGGTCGACACACTGGATAAGAAGATTCATCTTTCATCAGCTTTCAAGAAAGATATCTAAAGTGGACAGACGTTGAGTGGATCATGCAGGAAATTCCCTTAGAAGCTCTTCCTCCAGCATTCATGCTAATGTTGGATGCACACAATCATGATTGTGGAGCCTCCTTGATTCCGAAGAATCTATATCTCCATGATCAGTGGGACAACGTTCAGTGAGATTTCCATATCAACCAGACGGAGATTTTGGGAATTCTTCTAAGTTTACAAAACTGGAAAACTCTCCAAATGGGTGCTCCAGTACAGATTTTCTCAGAAAACTCAACTATACTTGCCAATCTCTGTAATCTCTGTAATCAAGGCACATTAATGTCTGACATTCGAAATAACAAAATACAGATTCTTCTCTCTCTGGAGTTCAGTATTTTGTTATCAATTCGTCACATTTCAGGCTGACTCAACGTGATAGTAGAAATCCTCTCAAGACATGGAAAAAGTTTTCCAACAGAATGGATGCTCAACAAACAAGTGTATATTTTTATACTACAACCAATGGCTCAGACTTAGCTGGTGTAAACTCAATATTAACAAGAGCCAACACACAAATTTTGAACCCACAATCCCCCAAATTTGCATACAAAAATTTGCATACAATCCCCAAAATTTGCAGTGCTCAGAAAGAGACCGGAATTGGCGCAAACATCATTCTTTGTTTGGCCCTAAGTCAGTAAATATCTCAGCTGACATCTGTGCTTTAAATCTCTCTCTTTTGGTGGATGCCAGACACAAATCAATGAAGTATTTGGTGAATTCAAGGCAGTAAATGGATGATGGAAGTGAACAACTGTACTTTGAGACGTTCAGGGCTGTAACATTTAAATAATATGAAAATTATTTCATGTTACCCAATTTCGGGATATACGCCTTGATGTCATTAGTTTTGCTAATGATTTACCTACTGTTGCTTATGTGTTCCTTCCCTATCCTTCCATGAACCCTCCGGTTAAACTCCTAAGCTTTCTGGCTGTTTTTTTTATTAAACTTCTTGGGATTTCAACGTGTTGTACAGAAAGTTTATTCTGTTTATCCCCACTGTTAACGTCCTCACCCAAGGGGTGTTGGGCCGTTATTGTCTTGCATCTCCTACTGGATGTATTGTTTTTTCTTCACATGAAGATCTAGCTTTTCATCAGGTATCAGTTAATTATTTACTGTCTTGGGCCTTTTGTGTGCCTTTTGTCTAGTTTCCGGTTTTTCTCTCCTGATGTTGTTTACTTTTAACTGGTAGAGTGCTGGAAGCCCTTATTTGGGCTTTACTCTGAGTTGAAGGTACTGCAACATGAAAGCTTCATACTCAGTGGATGTGCTTTGTATTATCTTTGAAGTGATATTATTCAGTCTGTAAGGACTTGTCTTGTTATAATTTATGGGAAAGTGCCTGTAGGCACTCTCCCATAAATTGTAACAAGGCAAAGATATTTGAACAAATTTTGATGACCAAAAATAATTTAGCACTCTACCAGTTAACAACGCCCTTAACAGGTAATATTCAGGGTTTTATTTCATCACAATTATATTAGGATACATTTATTAATATTTCGGTAGTGTAGCTTTAATATTTTGGTGTTGTCCACACTTAGGCTCTATCAGGATGCCCTTGGGCTCATGTGGTTCCCTTAGCGAAAAAATTTGTTTTTGATTTATTTCGAAATTATTTTTGATTGTCTTTGTCATGTATCTTTATATTGTATGACTATATGTTAGATGTTAGAAGTGCAGTGAACTTGTTGGTTTATAATTATGTATTACTGCTCTCTGTCAGTATTCATGTATTCAGACTCCAGAGAAACAAACTCTGTCTAACAGGTGTCACTGTCGCATTAGAAGAATGATCACACATCCAAAGAAATTTCTTATCAACCTACCTCAATTGTTTACTACAGGCTTGCACTACAGTGGAAGAACTTAACTCGGATAAAATACTCTCTATTTTAATCTTTCCCAAGATTTGGGAAAGAAAAGTGTTGTAAAAACACCACGAAAAAATAAGCCAAAACTGGGTCAAGCGCCATCGGCGCACACCCAGTATGGGACGCTCTTCCATAGTACAAATCCATGACTTCCGTAAAACAGTGCGCAATGCTTCAATTCGCCATTCTTTTTTTATCCGGACACGTGCAGGATGTGTCTCCGCCATTTGCATTATGAAACAGTAATAATTCAACTCGTGGATAATGGTTTTCCTGTGACTGGAATTATGGATCTGAAGATCGTATAATAACAGGACTGTGTTTTATATATTCTCGTTAATATTTTCAACCTCTCATTGTATATTATTTACTATTCCGTTTTCGCGAATGTTTTGTTTTCAACATCACGCGATTCAACAATGAATTTTTTCGGTTGAATGAATTAATTTTGGAGTTAGGTGTCATTCTGGGACTGTCTGGACAGGATTTCTTCCCTCTGTTGAGGGCTGAATTTCAGTTTTTTCAGTCCCTGTCGACCGTCTGGGTTCTGTCATGTACCCACCAGTTTTTTTCTGCCACCTTCTCTCGTAGTTGAGGGTGTTCTTCTACTTTCTGTTTCTGTTGAGTTCACCTTTTTCTTCTACTGCTCTCACCTCTGTTATTTCCAGTTCGGTTCCTTCAGGGCAATTCCTCTTGCCCTCGCCGTAGTGCGTTCTCGTGGCTGTTTCTTCCGCACCCGCGGGTGGTGTGGAACGCTGTCGTTTCGGGAGCCTCCCCCCCCTCCCCCCCCCCCCCCCCCCCCCCCCCCCCGAATTGACCCCCGAATCGACCACGTCTGGTGTGAGTTTGACCCCCTCGGTGGGGGATGTGCAGCTCCTCCTGCTCCTGTGGGGGGTGGGGAACGCTATCGTTTTGGGGTCGCCCGATTCGACCACGTCTGGTGAGAATTGCTCTACCCCTCCGTGGGGGATGTGCAGCTCCTCCTGCACCAGCGGGGGGTGGGGAACGCTGTCGTTTCGGGGCTTCTGGTTGTGACTCCTCTTTTGGAGGCCGAGTTTGGTGGCTCTCTCCGCTTTTCCGCTAGTTCCAACAGCTCCCGTTGTATGTGCTGTCACTGCTGTTCCATCTACAACATCATTGGGCACCGTTTTTAGCCGGCCTCGGCTTATCCCTGCCAGGGTCTGCAGGGTTGTCTGTAGTGTGGTTGTGGGGTATCGGCCTCAGCCTTCCCTGACTTCAACTCGGCGAAGTTGAATGGGGTTGCCGACTGAACCCCCTACTGTGTCCTCTCAGCCATTGAGCACAGTAGTTTTATACCTGCAGTGGTCTGCTGCCGTGTCTGGTTGTGTAGACGTGGGGGTATCGGCCTCAGCCTTCCCTGACTTCAACTCGGCGAAGTTGGAAGTGGCTGGACCCTCTACTGTGGTCTCTGCGCCGTCGTGCACCACAGTCGTCATTTGTTTCGGATGTTCTTAGTGGGACACTATGAACTCCGTGGCGTTTCCGTCCACTCATTCTGGCCCATGACCAGTGTTGGGGGACCAACGTCTTTTGTGCAGCCTGGACCTTCTGCCCTGCAGAGGTCCGCGGTGACTCTCATGAGTTCCCGCTATGTTGATCCTCGGGGTGTGTCACACCCCTATACACGTCTGCCTTCAGACGTATCGGCTGCCACCCGTCGTCCCACGTCGGGTGTTTTGGAGGATCGTGACCCTTCGCTGGTTAAGAGGGTCAGAGGTGAAGCCACTTTATCGGTTCGTTCCCCCTGTCGAACCGGCCAGTACGGGCAGTGAGCTTAGGGAGGCCCTTTCCTTACTCACTCAGGTTCTGTCAAAGAGCCTTCCTGTTGCTTCCAGCGAGGCAGCGAGTGGTTTCCAGGCACCCCCTATGGCGCCGCCTCCCGGGATTTGAAACGGGCCACTTTCTGATCCCTCTGGTGTTCCGACACCATGGGAGGCGTCGGCTGGTTTGCCCACGATGGGCTATGTGTCTTCCGACTCAGGGGAAGAGTCAGACATGCTTGATGTCGGGATGTCGGGAGCCAGCAGTATTCGGACTGGGGGGCAGCTCTTGATTTCGTGTTTGGGTTCCTTCCGGATCTCAAACCATCTAACCAGTCGACAGTGTCAGCCAGGCCGTGATCATCGGTTGCGTGCCAACAGCCTATGGAGCAACCCACTTCTGGGCGTCTTCGACCGTGCCAGTCGGTACAGTTGGTTGAAGCATTTTCAGCCTTGAACTCTAAGCTAAGTTCCAAGGCTATGAAGGCTCCGTTCTTCAACAGGGTTGACACCTTTTTGCCTCCGGCGCGTTATCGTTCCTACGATGCCGCCAATCCGTCGGTCTACCGGACTTTGACGGTTTTGGATCAGGACTCCAATTCCCTCGGGCTTTCCAAGTCCAAGTCTGCCGTCATTCCGATGACGACTCTGGAGTTCACGTTGGGCTTATCGAGAGAGATGCTTGGTATGCTTTCTCTCTCTGATCACGTCGTCTCACGTTTTAGCTGCTTATCTGCCCCAGATAAGTTTGACAAGGTATAGGCTCCTTTGTGTGTTCTGTCCAAGGCGCTCATGCATCTTACTCACACGCTTGCCTGTAACACGGCTAATCTGGAATTAGTTCAAAGGGACTCTGTGCTGGACACAGGCTGATCCCTTCCTGAGGAGCAGTGCGCTACTCTTCGATCTGCTTCTTTGGCAGGTCCGCAACTTTTCCATGGTTCTGTGTTGACGGTCCGGGATGACGTCCTACGTCATTCCAATGATCAGCTGCTGTTTTCTTCAGCTTGATCAGCCTTCTAGGGTAGGCACGGGCTGTTCTAAGCCTAACAAGTACCCTCTGCTTCCTCTGCGAAGCAAAGGGGCTGATCCTTCTGCCTCCACTTCTACTTCTTACTCAAGGGGTAAGGGTAAGCATCGGTAGTCTTGAGGGAAGTCCCAGAATTCTTCATTCAGTAGAGGAGGTGTTTTCTCCTCTCGCGAGCCTCGTCGGGGTTCGAACTGAAGGTCCTCACCTCGACCCTTCCCAGGTTGGAGGAAGGATCGCAGAGTTCGCAGACCGTTGGGCCACCATCACATCCGATCCTTGGGTGTTTGATTTTGTTTGGTCCGGGCTGCGCATATCCTTCCGAGGGCACCCCACTCTGTCCAGGGTGCCTTTTCCAACCGCAGTTCCTTCAGACATTTTACGTCAGGAACTTTTGTCCATGGAGATAGACAATTTCCAGACAAAGGGGGCGATTGAGGTCATCAAGAACATTAGGTCAGTGGGTTTCTATTCCCGCCTGTTCTTGTTGCCGAAGAAGGACGGCAAACTCCGACCGGTTATCGATCTGCGTATCCTGAACCAGTCTATCATTGCTCCCAAATTCAGCATGGAGACTTTCAGGTCGGTCCTCCGTTCAATTCACCAGGGAGTTTTTGCTTCCAGCTTCGACCTGCGAGACGCTTACTTTCACGTTCCGATTCATTGGGCGTTATGGAAGTATCTCAGGTTCGTTTTTCTGGGGCGAGTTTACCAGTTCAAGGCCATGCCTTTTGGTCTCAACCTGGTTCCTTGGGCCTTCACCAGACTGATGTCGCATGTGATAGCTTTCCATCGCACACAGTCAAGGGTGACTACTTCGGCATATCTGGACGATATCCTCCAGGGGCATTCCAATGCTGCCTTACTGGAGTCGGATGTCTCCACTCTGTTGAGCTTGCTCACGTCGCTGGGTTTCAGAGTCAACGAGGAGAAGTCGGACCTGGTCCCTTCTCAGTCATTTTATCATCTGGGGATGGCTTTCCGCACACAATTCTTTTTGGTGGCGGTTCCCCAGGCCAAGGCTGTGATTCTCTCAGCTTTTGCTCGGACTCTGTCCCAGTCCACTTCCGCGACGGCTCGGAGTATTCTCCGGCTACGCGGTCTCTGCTGTTCGGTGACAGATCTCATTCCTCTAGGTCGGCTGCATGTCGGACCTCTCTAACACTTTCTGCTCAGTCGTTGGAGGCCGAATGTAGATTTTCTGGATCTGGTGCTTCAGTTTCCGGAATATCTTTATCCTCACCTTCTCCTCTGGGTGGATGTCCAGTGGCTTTCGCAGGGTGTTCCGTTGGACTTCCCCACGTCCGATCGCGTTCTGATGGCAGATGCCTGCGATCTCGGATGGGGTGCGACGTTGGATCCTCTAGGTCTTTCCATTCACGGGATGTGGGACTAGGATCATGCAGCTCTACACATCACCCAGAAGGAGCTTCTTGCTCTTCTTCTGAGTTTCAGGCAGTGGATCCCTCACCTGTCGAACCGCCAGGTCCTTCTGTTGTCCGACCATTCGACGGTGGTTGCTTACATTCGGAACCAGGGCGGCACGCACTCTATTCCAATGTTCGAATTGGCTCGGGATCTTCTACTGCTCGCTCAGGATGTCCACGCTGGGGTGGCTGTTCGTCACATTCCCGGTCGTCTGAACGTCCTAGACGACTCCCTGTCCTGTCGGGCAGGGTCTTTTCCACCAGGTGGATGCTCCACATGACGGGTTCCATCGCTCTTTTGTGACTCGTTGGAACCATCCGGTGGACACTTTTGTGTCCCTGTGTCCAGATGCTCTGGCTTTCGCCGTGGACGCTCTGGCCCTCCTTTGGGGTGGTCTTGTCGGCTACGCCTTCCTACCGGTTCCGATTCTGCCTCAGGTTCTCGCCCAGATATGAACCTGCAGTCGTTGAATCCTTTCGATCACACCCGTCGCCTTGGTGGGTGTGGATCAATCTGCTCCGCTCTCTGTTAGCGGCGGTTCCGGCATGTCTCCCTCTACCTCGCGACTTTCTTTGCCAAAGTCGTCTGAGGAGGTTTTACGTTGACCCGACTTCATTGTGCCTTCGCACATGTCTTTTATCGGGTCCTGTCTCCTCCGTAGTGGTTTTTTGAGACACGCAGTGGAGTTGCTTTTCTTCTTCAAGGAGGCACTCACTCCACTGATTTAGCCTCTATGGCAAAGTGGAAGGTTCTTCTGTCGATGGTGTGCGATCACTCTGTTGCTTCTGTCACTCCTTCTATCACACCGCTTGCGAAGTTTCTGGTATATGTTTGTTTCTGGGGTCTCCAGCAATGGGTACATGTCCATGCTTCGGAGACATTTTTCATATGTGATACCGCATTGTTTCGACACTCATCCTTGTCTCTCCAAGCTTGTTGAGCTCTTTTCCTTGAAAAGGCCTAGGACTTTGCAGTTTCCTCCAAGATAGTCACTTTCTTGGGCACTGCTCTGCTTGGGGGTGGGGGCGTTCATGCCTTTATCCTGGATGAATATGCATTCTCTCACTTGCCAGATCTCTCCTGCATCCATTTCTTGATGGATTTGTCTTGCTATTCGTGCAGCTTCCGCTCGTCTAGCTACTGGTGATTGTTTTACCAATTGTTTTTTCTGCCACGAGGTGCGTGCATTGTCTTCCTCTTTTAATAACTCTGTCATGTTGTCGGATGACAGATGTTATTCTGGCAGCCTTCTGGAGAAATGCTACATTCTCCTTTTATCTGCGACAGTTGCAGGAGCCGACACAGAACCTTGGGGCCCTTTTTCTTTGGCTCAGGCTGTTGTTTATCCCAGCCTTTCAGCTTTTTTCAGGGTCAGTTCCATCTTTGTGCTGTTACTGCCCTTTCTGTCTGAGCGTCGCACTTTACCATACGCCTCATCTTTCCTTGTCTTTTCTAATGTTTGTGATGCTATGGTTTGATAGGCCTTGGGATCTCTTCCTCTGTCCACGGTCTCAGTGCTATTGAGTTATGTGTGGGTTGGATATGTGATTCCCTCCAGCCTTTTGTCTATTCAGCCTGTAGTAAACAATTGAGGTAGGTTGATAAGAAATATAAATTTTATAGTAAATTTCCTTTCTTATTATACCTACCGAAATTGTTTACATGGAGGCCCTCCCGTCTTCTTATTCGGGTAAGAATCCTTCCTCCCTGCTGATCACATAACTCCTGTGTTGTTCGGAATCAAAAGAATGACGAATTGAAGCATTGCGCACTGTTTTACGGAAGTCGTGGATTTGTACTATGGAAGAGCGTCCCATACTGTGTGTGCACCGATGGTGCTTGACCCAGTCTTGGCTTATTTTTCCGTGGTGTTTTACACCACTTTTCTTTCCCAAATCTTGGGAAAGATTAGAATAGAGAGTATTTTATCCGAGTTAGGTTCTTCCACTGTAGTGCAAGCCTGTAGTAAACAATTTCGGTAGGTATAATAAGAAAGGAAATTTACTATAAAATTTATATTTTCGAGGCCTCGATATTGAAACCGGTTTTGCTTTGAATATTGCCATTATCAAAAAACCGATATATCGCCCAGCTCTACCGCCCAGCTCTACCGCCCATGTTGCAGGACATCCATTTGCATTCAGAAACAGTGATAATTCAACTCGTTGATAATGGTTACCTGTGACTGGAATTATGGATCTGAGGATCGTATAATAACAGGACTGTGTTTTATATATTCGCGTTATTATTTTCAACCACATTTTCATTGTATTTTATATATTCTCCGTGTTCGCGCATGACTTTCGCGTACCATGCGGTTCGGACATAAAATTGTTTGGTTGATAAATTTATGTTATCCTTTTGAATATTATTATTATTATTATTGGAGTTAGGTGTCAATGGGGGCTGTATGGACAGGATTTCTCCTCTCTGTTGAGGGCAGAATTCCTGGGGTTTTTAGCTCACCTGACTGAAAGTCAGGGTGAGCTTTTCTTATCACTCTTCGTCCGTCGTCCTGCGTGAAGGTGATGTTTGAGCCTCTTTCTCCTAAACCACTGGCCACATTTTAATTAAATTTCATGTAAGTAGTGGTTATATAGGGGCATTTGGGTTTTTCTTCAAATTGGATTTCTGCTCATATTGTGGAGTGGGGTGGGGCCAAAATGCACAAAATTTTAAAAAATCTTCTCATGAACCAGCCATAGCAGAGACTTGATATTTGGTATGCAGCTTCCATTTGAGATGTAGACTCAAGTTTGTTCAAGAGAAGTTTGACGGGCAATATTTACCTTTGTTCTGAGAGGGGCAAGAATTTTTGCCCTGCCCAAAATTTCTATTTTCTGAACCCAGAGGCCAATTTGAACCAAATTAAATATGAGGTATTATTGGGTTATGCGTACTTGATATATGCCAAAAATTTTTTTCCTGCAGCCCCGTGGGAACTGCAGGAGCAAAAAATAGAAAAAACGCCCATATCTCCAAAACTGCACGGCATCGAGAATTTTTATTTGGTGTGAAGCTTCCTTAGGACGAACAGAAAGGATTGGTAAAAAAAAATTGCCACCGGTTTTATCATAGGGTACAGTTTTGGGACTTTGAAAAAGTGTTGAGTCAGCACTTTTTAACACTGTAGGCAATGGGAAAAACATTAAAAAATCTTCTTCTCCAGATCCAGCAGACAGAATCTTTTGATATTTGGTATGCAACATTGTAGGGTGGATTTGATTCAAGTTTGTTCAAATTGGCCCCCTGGGTTCATATTTGGGCTCAGTATAGGAGCCCGATTTCAAACTTAGTGCATTTCAGGCAAATTTCTTTAAAAATCTTCTTCTCCAGATCCAGCAGGCAGAATCTTTTGATATTTGGTATGCAACATTGTGGGGTGAATCTGATTCAAGTTTGTTCAAATCGGGCCCCTGGATTCATGTTTGAGCTCACTATAGAAGCTTGAATTGGAACTTAGTGCATTTCAGGCAAATTTCTTTAAAAATCTTCTTCTCCAGATCCAGCAGGCAGAATCTTTTGATATTGGGTATGCACCATGCTTAGGGGGGTGAGATTCAATTTTGTTCAAGCCAAGTCCCTGGGTTCATATTTGAGCTCACTGTGGGAGCCCGAATTATAACTTAGTTTAAAATGAGGAATTTTCTTTAAAAATCTTCTTCAGATCCAGCAGTCGGAATGTTTTGATATTTGGTATGCTGTATCCTTAGGGGGGTGAGATTCAAGTTTGTTCAAGCCATGTCCCTAGGTCAATATTTGGGCTCACTGTGGGAGCTTGAATTGTAACTTAGTTCGAAATGAGGAATTTTCTTAAAAAATCTTCTTTTTCAGATCCAGCAGTCAGAATGTTTTGATATGTGGTGAGTAGCATCCTTGGGGGGGGGGGGGGGGGAGATTTAAGTTTGTTAAAGCCAAGTCTCTGGGTCCGTATTTGGGCTCCCTGAACTTAGTTCGAAATGAGGAATTTTTCTTTAAAAATCTTCTTCAGATTCAGCAGTCAGAATGTTTTGATATTTGGCATGCAGCAACCTTAGGGGGCTGAGATTCAAGTTTGTTCAAGCCAAGTCCCTTGGTTCATATTTGGGCTCACTATGGGAGCCCGAATGACAACTTAGTTCAAAATGAGGAATTTTCTTTAAAAATCTTCTTCAGATCCAGCAGATGAATGCTTTTGATATTTTTTTATGCAGCATCCTTAGGGGGGTAAGATTCAAGGTTGTTCAAGCCATGTCCCTAGGACCATATTTGGGCTCATTGTGGGAGCTCGAATTGTAACTTAGTTCAAAATGAGGAATTTTCTTTAAAGATCTTCTTCTTCAGATCCAGCAGTCAGAATGTTTTGATATTTGGTGTGCAGCATCCTTAGGAGGGGGTGAGATTCAAGTTTGTTAAAGTCAAGTCCCTGGGTTCATATATGGGCTCCCTGTGGGAGCCCGAATTATAACTTAGTTCAATATGAGGAATATTCTTTAAAAATCTTTTTTTTTCAGATCCACTGGTTAGAATCTTTGGATATTTGGTATAAGCTTTTCTTAGGAGGAGCAGATGCAACTTGTTGAAATCAATTCTCTGGGTTGATATTTAGGCTACCATGTCAGTTGAGCGCCCTCAGGCGCCCTGGGGCCTCTTGTTTAGCTCACCTGACTGAAAGTCAGTGTGAGCTTTTCTTATCAATCTTCGTCCGTCGTCCTGCGTGAAGGTGATGTTTGAGCCTCTTTCTCCTAAACCATTGGCCATATTTTAATTAAATTACATGTAAGTAGTGGTTATATAAGGGCATTTTGATTTTTATGCAAATTAGGTTTCGGCTGTCATATTGAGCAGAGGGGTGTGGAAAAAATGGCCTTATTTTTTGAAAATCTTCTTCTAATGAACCACCAGTAGCAGAGACTTGATATGTGGTATACAGAGTCCTTTTGAGGTTTAGAATCAAGTTTGTTCAAGAGAAGTTTGTGGGGCATTATTTGCCTTTGTTATGGGAGGGGCAAAAATTTTGGCCACGCCTAAAATTTCTTATTTTCAGAACTGTGAGGTCGATTTGAACCAAATTTGATATGAGATGATAATGGGTCATAAGTAGTTGATTGATGCAAAAAAAAATTTTCTCATTGCCCCGTGGGAACCTCGGGAGCTAAAAATAGGAAAAACCTTAAAACTGCCATATCTCCAAAACTACATGGCACAGAGAATTCTTATTTTGTGTAAAGCTTACTTTTATCCAGTAGAATAAAATGGTTAAAAAAATCCCTATCGGTTTGATCACAAGGTACTTTTTTCAGGACTTTGAAAAAGTGCTGGGTCAGCACTTTTTAACACTGTTGGCAATGGGAAAAACATTAAAAAATCTT
This sequence comes from Pictodentalium vernedei, assembly GCA_031216915.1. Lineage (NCBI taxonomy): Eukaryota > Metazoa > Mollusca > Scaphopoda > Dentaliida > Dentaliidae > Pictodentalium > Pictodentalium vernedei. The sequence continues at coordinate 126,325,006 of CM062290.1, forward strand.
CTTCTCCAGATCCAGCAGACAGAATCTTTTGATATTTGATATGCAACATTGTGGGGTGGATCTGATTCAAGTTTGTTCAAATTGGCCCCCTGGGTTCATATTTGGGCTCAGTATAGGAGCCCGATTTCAAACTTAGTGCATTTCAGGCAAATTTCTTTAAAAATCTTCTTCTCCAGATCCAGCAGGCAGAATCTTTTGATATTTGGTATGCAACATTGTGGGGTGAATCTGATTCAAGTTTGTTCAAATCGGGCCCCTGGATTCATATTTGGGCTCACTATAGAAGCTTGAATTGGAACTTAGTGCATTTCAGGCAAATGTCTTTAAAAATCTTCTTCTCCAGAACCAGCAGGCAGAATCTTTTGATATGTGGTATGCAACATTGTGGGGGTGGATCTGATTCAAGTTTGTTCAAATCGGCCCTCTGGATTCATATTTGGGCTCACTATAGAAGCCCAAATTCGAACTTAGTGCATTTCAGGCAAATTTCTTAAAAAATCTTCTTCTCAAGATCTAGCATGGAGAATCTTTTGATATTGGGTATGCACCATGCTTAGGGGGGTGAGATTCAAGTTTGTTCAAGCCAAGTCCCTGGGTTCATATTTGGGCTCACTGTGGTGGCCTGAATGGTAACTTAGTTCAAAATGAGGAATTTTTTTAAAAAATCTTCTTCTTCAGATCCAGCAGTCGGAATGTTTTGATATTTGGTGTGCAGCATCCTTAGGGGGGTGAGATTCAAGTTTGTTAAAGCCAAGTCCCTGGGTTTATATATGGGCTCCCTTTGGGATCCCGAATTATAACTTAGTTCAATATGAGGAATATTCTTTAAAAATCTTTTTTTTTTAGGTCCACTGGTCAGAATCTTTGGATATTTGGTATAAGCTTTTCTCAGGTGGAGCAGATGCAACTTGTTGAAATCAATTCTCTGGGTCGATATTTAGGCTACCATGTCAGGTGAGCGCCCTCAGGCCCCCTGTTTCCTCTTGTTTTGTCCCTGTTGGCCATCTGGGTTCAGTTGTGTTCCCGCCTGTCCTTTTTCTCCCACCTTTCTCTCATAGCTGGGGGTATTCTACTTTTCGTGGCCATTCCTCCCGCACATGCAGGGTGGGGGAACGCTGTCATTTGGGGCCTCCCAGCACGACCACGTCTGGTGAGAGTTATACCCCCTCCGAGGGTGATGTGCAGTCTTTTTCTGTGGTGGATACTGCAGGAGCTGCTGAGTTGTTCTGGTGAAGAGATGCCTGGTTCCGGGACAGTGGTCCCTCTCCAGTCGACATCTGAGGCTGTCACTAGGGTTGCGACTCCTCCTTTGGAGCTGGGCTAGGTTGCTTTCTCCCCTTTTCCACCAGTTTCAACAGCTCCCGTCGTATCTGCTGCTACTGCTGTTCCATCTGCAACGTCATCGGTCACCGTTTCAAGTCGGAAGGGGCTGCTGACCGAACCCTATGCTGTGGCTTCTCAGCTGTTGAGCACAGCAGTTTTATCCCTGCTGGGGTCTGCAGAGATGTCTGGTAGTGTGGACGTGGGGTATCGGCCTCAGCCGAACCCTCTGCTGTTGTCTCCCAGCCATCGAGTACCGCAGTTTTCTCATTGGATTTGGATGTTCATTGTGGGGCCACCTTGAACTCTGTGGCATTTCCGTCCACACACTCTGATCCCATGGCCAGTTTTGCGGGACCAATGCCTTTTGTGCAGCCTGGACCTTCTGTCCCTCAGAGGTCTGCGGTGACTCTCCTTAGTGCCCACTCTGTAGATCCCCGGGGTATGCCATGCATTTATACACATCTGCCTTCAGATGTTTTGGCTGCCACCCATCGCCCCGTGTCGGTTGTATTTGAGGATCGTGACCCTTCGCTGGTTAAAAGGGGTCAGGAGTGAAGCCACTTTACCGGTTCGTTCCCACGTCAAACGGGCCGACACGGGCCGTGAGCTTAGGGAGGCCCTCTCCTTGCTCACTCAGATTCTTTCCAAGAGCCTTCCCGTTTGCTTCCAGCGAGGCTACTAGTGGTTTCCAGGCAACCACCCCCCCCCCCCCCCCCCCCCCCACTGCGGTGATGCCCCCCCCCCCCCCCCCCCTTCGGTGCCGCCCCGGGATCAGAAGCAGGACGCTTTCTGTGTTTGTGTCTGTATGAGCGCAAATCTAACAACACAGTTTACTGCTGTCTGCTGAGTACTGAGTCTCCTGAGAGGTCCGCGGTGACTCTCCTTAGTTCCCACTCTGTAGATCCTCGGGTATGTCATACATGGGGCAGCTCTTGACTTTGTGTTTGGGTTCCTTCCTGATCTCAAACCTTCAAACCAGCCGACAGTGTCACCCAGGCCGCGATCTGATCCCTCAGGACGCTTTCTGATCCCTCAGGTGTGCCTACACCTGGGAGGCATCGGCTGGTTTGCTGATGTTGGGCTATGTGTCTTCCGACTCATGGGATGAGTCCGACATACCTGACGTCAAGAGCCAACAGTCTTCTGACTTTGGGGCAGCTCTTGACTTTGTGTTTGGGTTCCTTCCTGATCTCAAACCTTCAAACCAGCCGACAGTGTCACCCAGACCGCGATCATCGGTCGCGCACCTACAGCCTGTGGAGCAACCTGCTTCTGGGCGCCTTCGACAGTGCCAGTCGGTACAAGTGGTTGAAGCGTTTGCAGCTTTGGACTCTAAGCTGAGTTCCAAGGCTATGAAGACTTCGTTCTTCACCAGGGTTGACACTTTTTTGCCTCCAGTGCATTATCGTTCCTACGATTCCGCCAATCCATCAGTCTGCCAGACTTTGACGGTCTTTGATCAGGACTCCACCTCCCTCAGGCTTTTCAAGCCCAAGTCGGCCGTTATTCCTATGGCGACTCTGGAGTCCCTGTTGGGCTTATTGAGAGAGATGCTGGGCATGCTTTCTCTCTCGGATCACGTCGTCTCTCCTTTAGCTGCTTATCTGCCTCCAGATAATTGTACATGCTCCTTTTGCATGTGCTTTCCAAGGCGCTCATGCACACGCATGCCTGTAACACGGCTAACTTGGAATTAGTTTGCAGGGACGCTGTGTTGGACACATGCCAGTCCCTTCCTGAGGGGCAGCATGCTTCCCTTCGATCTGCTTCTTCGACGGATCCACAACTATTCCATGGTTCCGTGGCGACCGTCAGGGATGATGTCCTACGTCATTCCATAAATCAGCTGCTGCTTCGTCAGCTTGATCAGTCTTCTGTTGGAGGTCCAAAGCCTAACAAGCGCCCTTCTGCTTACTCTTTGAAGCCAAGGGCTGATCCTCTGCTTCTACTTATTCACAGGGTAAGGGTAAGGTTGGCAGGCTAGAGGGAGGACTCAGGATTCTTCATATAATAGAGGAGGTGGTTTCTCCTCTCGCGGGCCTCGCCAAGGCTCGAAATGAAGGTCCTCACTTTCGATTCGTCACAGGTTGAGGCATCCAACTCTGTCGAGAGTGCCTCTTCCAGCACAAGTTCCTTTAGACGTTACCCGTTGGGAACTTTTGATCATGGAGATAGACAATCTTCTGTCAAAGGGAGCAATCGAGGTCGGCAAGAACATTCATGCAGTGGAATTTAATTCCCGCCTGTTCTTGGTGCCGAAGAAGGACGGCCGACTCCGACCAGTTATCGATCTGAGTATCCTGAACCAGTCTATCATTGCTCCTAAGCTCAGCATGGAGACTTTCAGGTCGGTTTGCCGCTCCATTCACCAGGGAGTTTTCGCTTTCAGCATTGACCTGTGAGATGCTTACTTTCACGTTCTGATTCATCGGACATCGCGAAAGTATCTCAGGTTCGCTTTTCTGGGGCGAGATACCAGTTCAAGGCCATGCCCTTCGGCCTCAACCTGGCTCCTTGGGCCTTCACCCGACTGATGTCGCATGTGTTAGCCTTACATTGCACACAGTCCAGGGTGACTTCTTCGGCATATCTAGACGATATCCTGCAGAGGCATTCCAATCCTGCCTTTCTGCAGTCAGATGTCGACACACTGTTGAGCCTGCTCACGTCGCTAGGGTTCAGAGTCAACAAGGAGAAGTTGGACCTGGTCCCTTCTCAGTCGCTTTGTCATCTGGGGATGGACTTCTGTACTCAGATGAATACAGTAGTGGTTCCCCGGGCAAGTGCTGTGATTCTCTCAGCTTTTGCCCTGACTCTGTCCCCGTCCACATCCGCGACAGCTTGCAGTCTTCTCCAGCTGCTCGGTCTCTGATCATTCTGATCAGTCCCCTGTCAACTCAGTGGGTGTGGATCAATCAGCTCCACTCTCTGTTGGCGGCCGTTCTGGCACGTCTCCCTCTACATCGTGACCTTCTTTGCCAAGGTCACCCAAGGAGGTTTCACGTCGATCTGACTTCATTGTGCCTCCACGCATATCTTTTGTCAGGTCCCATCTCCTCCGTATAGGTTTTTTCGTGACGAGCAGTGGAGTGCATTTCTTCTTCAAGGAGGCACTCGACTGGTTTAGCCTATGCGGCTAAGTGGAAGGTCTCCTGTCGATGGTATGCCGATCACTCTGTTGATTATGTCAATCCTTCAATTTCACGGATTGTAGAGTTTCGGGTATATCTGTTTGATTCTCAGGGTCTCCAGCCTGTTACCATCAAAGGGTACAGGTCCATGCTATCGGAGACCTTTTCATATGTGGGACAGCGTCGTATCGGCACTAATCCATACCGCTCCAAGCTTGTTCGGCATTTTTCCTTGAAAAGGCCTAGGACTTTGCAGCTTACCCCAAGATGGAATCTTTCTTGGATGCTGCTTTGCTTGGGGGTGGGGGGTGGGGGGGGGCATTCAAACCTTCATCCCAGGGGGATATGCATTTTCTCACATACAAGAGGGCTTTTCTGATGGCTTTTGCCTCAGCCAGACGGGTTAATGAGCTTCACTCCCTCTTGGTTGACCCAGGTTTTTTCAGGAGCTCTCCCAACAGTGTTACGTTTACCACTGATTGCTCCTTTCTGGCCAAGACTCAGATACCAGAAACTACACCACCTCCTATATGTATCAGGGCTCTTCCTTCTGCTGAGGGTAAGCGCTCTTTGATCTGTCCGGTTTGTGCAATTCACATTTATCTCAATCGGATGCAGTTCATTAGGAAAGGCAGGAAACTATTTTTTTCTGTCTCTTATTCCTGGTCGACAGATGATCTCTTCTCAATCCATTTCTCAATGGATTTGTCTTACTATTTGCATGGCTTACGATCGTCTAGCGACTGATGATTGTATTACCAATTGTATTTCTGCCCACAGGATGCATGCATTGTCTACCTCTTGGACTTATACAAACTCTGTCATGTTGTTGGATGTTATGCAGCCAGCCTACTGGAGAAACGCTACTTTCTCCACCTATCTGCGTCAGCTGCAGGAGCAGTCAGAGGACCTTTTTACTATGGGCCCTCTTTCTTCTGTTCAGACTTTTGTCTACCCTAGCCATTTGGCTTCTTACAAGGTCAGTTCCAGCTCTGTGCTGTTACTGCCCTTGTTGTCTATGCATCACACAGAACCATACGCCCCATCTCTCATTGTCTTTTACTAATGATTGTGATGCAATGGTTTGATAGGCCTTGGACCTCCTCTGTCCACGGTTCCAGTGCTATTGGGTTATGTGGGAGTTGGTTATGTGATTCCCTCCATCCTATTGTCTATTCAGCCTGTAGTAAACAATTGTAAGGTAGGTTGGTAAGAATATAAGAGTTGATAAGGCAAATTTTATAGTAAATTTCCTTTTTTATTTTCCCTACCACAATTGTTTACGTGGAGGCCCCCCAAGGTCTTCTTTTCTGGGTAAGAATCTTTCCTCCCCGCTGATCACATGACTCTGATGTTGGCAGATTCAAAAGAATGATACATTAGTTACTGCCTTTGCACTGGTTTTCCGGATGCCGTTGATTTGTACTAAGAGAAGAGCGTCCACTACTGGATGTGCGCTGGTGGCGCTCAACCCAGTTTTGTTTTATTTTTTCTTGGTGCTTTTGCACCACTTTCTTTCCCAAATCTCTTGGGAAAGCTCAAAATAGAGAGTATATTCTCCGAGTTAGGGTCTTTCCCTGTAGTGCAAGCCTGTAGAAAACAATTGTGGTAGCTATAATAAGAAAGGAAATTTACTTTTAAATTTAAATTTTTCAACAAAACTTTGTAACCATATGTATTGTAACTAGACAATGTGTCATCAGCCATAATGAGGTCTCTACACTCAAGGTCAAGGTCATGGTCAAGGTCACAAAAAATAATACTTGGATATTGCTATATTTCCCTTGTCCAGTCTCTATAATCTGATCCATATGATTGATCTTGTTTATAATTGATACAGCAGCTGATCATAACCAAAGGTAGTGTCATGATTTTGACCCACAGTCATATTCTCGTGGTCAAGGTCACATTCAAGAAAACTTCAATATTTTACAATACAATCTATTTTATTCACAATATACATGTACATGCAGTGTAGTTACTAGTATAGATGTATTTAGATGCTTTGCAAAAACAATACTATGTAACTAGGGCCTTAACATGTTGTAACAAACATGCATATCGTTAGGAGACGACATAGCCCAGTGGCTGGCTCCCTGCCATCTCAAAGTTGGAAGTGCGAGGGTGTGGCAGTACAGGAGGTAAACACGTTTCAATTGCCTCTCAAGAGATGCAAGACATAAAAAAGATCGATATACTAATTAGGAAATGTTAGGAGGAGATTCTGGCAAGAAAAGCACTACAGATCTGGTCACACCTTGAAGGCAGTCTACACTGTGTTCTTATCTTACTATGTTTATCAGAGCCGTGGTTATAAATGGCCTAATTTTGCAAGAGATCACTGACTCTAGTGTTACAATCAATACACTGTTGATTGAAACGTGTCGGGGGTGTATTATAAGTTTCTAATGCATGTAATATTATGGTGCATTTGAATATAAAATGACTCGATTCAGATTTAATGTCATTGCTTAGGTCATTCCATAGTTTTGGGAATGAGTGCTTTGGTAAATTTATTTTACTATCATTTTTGTCCGGTCCATATAATTTGATCTAATTGGCAGATCTTGTTTATACTTCAAACAAAATATTGCCCATGAATGAAGAGTGTGCCATGAGCTTGACCCAAGTCCATATCAAGGTCAAGGTCACAAAAAAAATATTTGGATATTGCAATATTGCCCTTGTCCAGTGTGTGTAATCTGATCCACACGGTTTTGTTCATATGTGACACAGTTGCTGACCATATAACCAAAGAGTATGTCATGATTTTGACCCAAGGTCATATTCTCATGGTCAAGGTCACTTTAAAAAAAACTTCAATATTTTACTATCATTTTTTCCCGGTCCATATAATTTGATCTGATAAGCAGATCTTATTCATACTGGGTACAATTATTGCTCATGATTCAAAGGTGTGTCATGACTTTGACCCAAGGTCATATCATCAATGTCAAGATTACAGACAGCCAAACTTTGGTATTGTTATACAGCCCTTGTCCAGTCCATATAACTTGGTATGATTGACAGATCTTATTCTTGGTACAATTACTGCTTATGAATCAAATGTGTGTTGCAACCTTGAGTCATATCATCAAGGTCAAGGTCACAGATAGCAAACTTAAAGTTACAAGCGGTAACACTTGGATTCTTGTCATGTATTTAGCTTCCCCATAAAGCAGTGGCCATGAGTGGGGCTGTCTAGGTTGAGAGGCCTCTTGTTTATCTTTCAAAATACAAAATGAATAAGATAACAAACTGTGGTTTAAGTTGTCATTTGTTTCATCAAGTTAGACAAAAGACAGCACATATCCATTCACTGTTTTGTGTGAAAATAATGCAGAAAGACTGGAAGCTGAATAAATATACTGAGCCTGTGTATACATTCTAACTACTTCATTCCCTTCGATAAACAAAATCACATAATTACCCAAAACTGGATAACTCGAGCACCTGGATAACTTGAGTTTCAGTGCTGGTCCCATGTGTGCTGAGTTAATCAGTTTCGACTGTATAATAGAATAAATGCTCCATTTATATCTAGGATACAGCAAAGGGACCAGACCTGTTAATTGAATATTTTTGTTCATTGCATAATTTTCATTAGCAAAGTGGCTATTCAAATAACAGAATTCCACCATACCATTATTATACATCGAATAAAGACTGCTGGTCAGATTTAGGTGTTGCAATTCCCGTGGGAACCCTGGGAAGTGAAGTGGTGCTTGTCTACTGTTGTAAACAAGTGCTGATTTACTGGTAAACTAGAACCCAGTTACCAATGCCTGGGGTGGAAATCCTCTAAAATTGGAAACGTGGGTGTAAACGATTGGCTGGACTTGACTTTATATCCACGTTGTGGTCACAATTTGCCATTGTGCAGCAATATGTGACCTTAAACACCAATAAATCAGTTGTTTCATTTCTGTGCTTACAAAAGTGGACAGAGAAATCTTAACTAAGTAACATTTGTTTGTCACGAGATGATCAAGATCTGATCGAGTAGATCACTTTTGTGATCACATTACTGTAGCTCTTGATTTCAAATTTTTTCCGCAAAAACTTACAATCAAAATATTTTTATACTGTTCCAATGACCCAGACATAGCTGGTGCTAACTCTTAAAAATCTAGGGCCAAACACAAATTTTGCCCCCCAATCCCCGAAATTTGCATCTAAAACCAAAGAAATCATGTCCTGAATGGCCCTCCATACTTCGCCTCTACTGCGTATGCGCAGTGTCAAGGAGGTCCCGAAATTGGCGCCATTTATCATTCTTTGTTTGGCCCTTCATCAGTTCACATCTGACTGATCTTTGTGCTTGTAAATCTCAGTTTAAATGATGCCAGACACATAAATATTAGAGAAATGGTGGATCTAAAGAGGAAATAGAAGGAGGAGAGGAAAAATGAGTGACAGAAAATAATCAGGGCTGTAACTTAAAATTTTTTTATGAAATTATGTTAAGTTACCTATTTTCGAGGCATGGGCCTGTTGTTGTCATTCTTGTTATAAAGTTACACTGCTTGTTCAATGTTTCCTCTCTCCCTTTCCTTTAAGTCCGCCCTTGCTATTCTCCCATGCTTTTGGCATTTTTCTGTAATATTATTACTAAAATTTCTTGGGAGTTGTAGCTGGGTAACAGAAAGAATTCTGTTCTTTTCCCCATGTTTACGTCCTCACCCATGGGTGTTTAGGCGTAGTGTTCTGCATCTACCATCTGATGTTCTGCAGTTTCTTCCCTGGAAGTCTCTGTTTTGCATCAGATGGTGTATTATTGGTAACTGATTTCGGGCCATAGTTATCAGTGCCTGGAGTCATGTTTCTGGTGTTTTTACACTTCTTGTTTACATTGACAACAATCTCTGTGGAGGGGGGATTTCTTGTCTTTGTGTTAGTTTAATCATAACAGGATACATTATTATTATTCGTAAGTGTTGCATTAATTTTTAAAATATTTAAAAAAATTTTGTCCCACTTAGGCTTGGGATCCATTGGGGTTCAATGTTACTTTTCAGAAACTTGGGCTTTTCTGAAAAAATATTTTTTCAAAAATTTTTTTTTGATTTCAATTATTTTTTCTATGTTAATGGATCATGTTATTATGTATCTTTGTTTTCAGGGGTTGGTGCGAGTACTAGGACTTTTTGTATTCTTTTCACAATGAAAGGATATTGTTTAATTGTAATAAGAGGAAATCTTCCTCTGACTTTGTAGTCAGTGTACTCGCGCTAACTCCTGTTCAGTATGTGTCAATTGGGATGACAAACATGGGAAGCGTGTGTCACGGTATGTTAGCGGGGAAATGGCCATGCCGGTCCTTTCTCCACAGGGTCACTCTAGTTTATCAATCTCTATTTCAGACGAACAAGAACAGGGTGATGTATCCATGATGTCTTCCAAAAGTGTGCCTCCGTCGTCACAATTAAATGAAGAGCTAGCGGCAAGGATCGACAGTGTTGACATCCGCTAGCTTGCCCGGTGTAGCGTCCATTCATCGAAGGGTTCGGTGGCCGGGTTCATCCGTTGCGGTCCAGGAAGGAGATTTGGGTGATGCGAGCACTATAATAAGACAAAAGTACACACCCAGTGATGACGGATCAGAGGAGAGATCGGAGGAAGCCTATTAGTCCGGTTCCTAGCTCGTCCAGGTCCATCCGGGCTGTGAGCGAGAGAGGTCCCTCTCTCGTACAACAACATCTGGGACCAGATGTTGTGGTACAAACGTTTCGCATTCGGAGCATATGTCCGCCGCTTGGGACGCTCCGTTATATAGACAGTCCGAGAGACTGTCGATAAGGCTTCCTCATCCTCACGGCAGCGCACACGACCGCACCTTGGCTACGTGACCACGAATATCCAGCCAGCTTCGCCAATCAGGGATTCCACGGCGAACAGGTCATGCCATCCAGTAGCCAAGGGACACGAGGCCTGTAGACTCCGGACGCTCGCATAATAGAAGTATGCACGGGTCAACGTACACGGAGCTTCCAGCGGCAAAGCAACGTAAGACTGCTTCTCCACAGGCCTCAGTGACGGACGTGCTATCCAAAATAGCACAACTTAACGCAGCATCCCAGCAAACGACGGAATCTCTGTCGGATCAGGAATAATCCGACGACACTAGGTCGGTTCGCTCTGCTGAAGCATCAGGTACGGACGACCGAGCACTTCATAGGGTCCGACAGGATGGCGAAAGGGATTCGGAGGATTTCGAGCTTTCCCTTTCGGAACAACAGAAGCTGCCATAGATTTCTTCCGGCATTATCTTCCAGAGGTTGTTCCGTCAGACTAGAATGCTGCGATGCTTGATAAGAGACTAATAGCGTCATTGGACACAGAATTTTTGATCGGTTCAGGGACATCGTCCCTGAGTTGCCGACACAGTCCAATAATGTCACAAGAACATTCGAATTATTGAACGACGCTATATATAAGCTTGCTACCAAAACAGGCAAGTCTAGTTTCTTGTCCGCAAATGCTCTAAATCTGCCTTTCATCAATTCAAGGAATAAATTTGAAATGGCAGGACAGGGCATACCAAGAGTTCCTCTGCGTCTAGACGACGAGGCTGAAAACTTGGAATTGTCTATATCGCTGTCTATGTCAATTCCAACCACGACGTTGGAAACGACAATAATGTCTAACAGACTTAACTTAGACGCTTTATCATACGCAGACCACCTTACTAAAGCGTTATCATTACGTCTTCAAGGGAAAGAATTCCAGGATATGATCCTCAATGAGATTTCTTTCAAGGGCAGTAGCTTTTCCACGTATAACTCCGCCCTTCAGTGGCAAACCTGGAGTTGGTTAGACGTGACGCAGCCCTAGCTACATCCACGTGCATGGATAGTAAGGTGAAGAACTCTCTCAGAGTCGCTTCGGTCTCGGAGAAGCTTCTCTTCGACGGCAACCTTTCAGCAATCTATGAATTGCTCGATATAGACGTTCTCTTGTCAATCAAGTGTAACAAGAGATTCAGACTTGGGCAAACATTCAGTGGTTGACTCAGGGAGTTCCACTGCAGTTGCCGGATCCAAGTTTTACGATTATGACAGATGCCAGTCAAACAGTTTGGGGTACAACATTGATCCCAACGGATTCGAAGTGCCAGGGTCTTTGGGTTCCGCAGTTTCTAGGCAAGCACATAAACATCCAAGAAATGATGTCAATTTGGCTTGCACTACGTCATTGGATGAACATTATTCAGAAAGCGCATGTCCAAATCCTGTCCGACAATACGACAGTAGTTGCGTATATCCAGAACCAGGGAGGCACTCATTCCGTTCCGTTATTCAATTTAACGGAAAGAATCCTTCTGTTTGTTCTAGAACACCAAGTTCTGCTTCGGTCCGTCATATTCCGGGTCATCTGAATGTATTAGCAGACTCCCTTTCACTGAAGGGTCGCTTGTTGCCGTCAGAATGGACTCTCAACAAACAGGTATTCAATCAGATTTGCTACCAATGGGAGCGGCCAATGATAGACTTATTTGCGACACAACTCAACAATCAATTGCAGACGTATGTGTCACCATGTCCGGATCTCCGAGCATATGCAGTAGACGCTCTATCGATCTCGTGGGACGGAATGATAGGATATGCGTATCCTCCAGCGCCGTTGATTCAGCAAATATTGCTAAAGATAAAACAATCACAATACAATTCTGTTGGTAGCATCTCTGTCTCCACAGAGACCGTGGATAAATCTACTCAGGTGTCTGCTGTGGGACTTACCGCGAAAACTTCCTCCACGAGAGGATTTTCTTTCGCTGGGGAAATTGTGTCAACTTCATGACAACCCGCAAGGTCTCAACCTTCACGTATTCCGTTGTGCGGTCCTTCTTGCACGGCAAGCATTGTACAGGATGAGCAATGGACGCGATTTCTAACTGTAGGAGGACCTCCTCTTCGCTATACTATGCGGCTAAAGTGGAAGGTCTTTCGTCGTTGGTGTAGGGATCATTATGTTGATATTTTTGATCCCTCCATACCAGACATTGCAAACTTTCTAGTATACTTGTTTGATGAGGTCAACTGCAGCCTGTTACTATTAAAGGTTATAGGTCTATGTTATCTGATACCTATGCACACCATGATAGTTTACAATTGGATCTAATGTCTCTTTATCAAAATTAGTTAGAAACTTTTCGATAAATAGACCTAGAACCCTTAGATTAATTCCTAAATGGAATTTAGCTTGGGTTCTTCTTAAACTAAAAGAAAACCATTTGAGCCTCTTGAGACAGTTGATTTCAAATTCTGGTCTAAAAAGACAGCATTTCTCTTAGCTTTCTCTTCTGCTGAAGAGTCAGTGAGCTTCATGCACTATCGGTGGACGATTCTCACTATCATAGTGTCGGGAACACTATTACCTTTACTACTAATGTTGGATTTTTGGCTAAGAATCAGGCTCCTAATAAATATCCGGAACCTATTGTTATTAAGGCCCTTCCGTCTTCAGACGGGCATAGGCCTTTACTCTGTCCGGTTAGAGCTTTATGTATTTATAAATAAGATCTCAGTTTATCAGAAAGGGACGTAAACGCTTCTTCTGTCTCTGATGCCTAATAGAAAGGACATTACGGTCCATTCTATTGCTAGATGGATTCAATTAACTATCTGTACTGCTTATGATAATCTATCTTCAACTCAGCAGTCTGTGCTTAAGATTCATCAAGTAACAGCTCTTTCTAAATCTTGGGCTTATGCAAATAGTGTTGCTATTACAGATTTAATGAAGGCTGCATATTGGTCTCAGCCATCCACATTCACGAATTTTTATCTCAGAAATATTGAGTCCATTTCTGGAGACCTGCATTGTTTAGGTCCATTTTCTGCTGCTCAGAATGTCGTTCACTAAACAGTTGTAACTATAGTTATGTAGGCTTTCTGTTCAGGCAGTGACTCCGTCCTGTTGCCCTCTTCACTCTGGGCTATTTGACCCAGGGCAAGGGGAAGGGGGGGGGGGGGGGATGGTGTTCCCTTGGGTCACCTGTTTTATAGTGAAAACAAGGGGATACCTCCTCCGGAGTCAGTAATTCTGAGTTGTTACCGGGATGGTTTTAAAGTGAAAAGTTAATGTTTAAAAAATTCATTCATGTCATATTTTTAAAGTGTAGCATTGAATATGTCACGTGTCTAACGGGCGTTAATATACAATCCTCGGACACTTTTAAAAGAGTATAAAGAGTCTCAATTCTCTGGACTAACTTTATTTATTGGCTTACTTTAAAAATAATTAGTATAAGGATTATACTGGATGTTAATAGAGAACATGAATGTTATGATGCTCAATTATGGAGGGTGTTGTGTCTTTCTAATTTATCATAAATAAGAAAGATACATGTAAAGCCTAATACTCCTTTTCTCCTCGAGGGGATAAATCTATTTTATATAGTTGAGCTTATTGGATTTTCCTCTATGTCCTAGGCCCTCCAGCCTTTTTACTATTCAGCTATGTCTGGGTCATTGGTACAGTATAAAAATGTTAAAAAATTTATAGTAATTTATATATTTTTTATACTTACCAATGACCCAGACGGGGATGGCCCTCCCAGGAGTTGGGAACTCATACCTCCCCGCTGAGTACATAGCGCTGACCAGGCACTGATTGTAAGAATGATAAATGGCTCCAATTTTGGGACCTCCTTGACACTGCGCATGCACAGTAGAGGCGAAGTATGGAGGGCCATTCAGGACATGATTTCTTTGGTTTTAGATGCAAATTTTAAAGATTGGGGGGCAAAATTTGTGTTTGGCCCTAGATTTTTAAGAGTTAGCACCAGCTATGTCTGGGTCATTGGTAAGTATAAAAAATATATAAATTACTATAAATTTTTTAACTTTCATAACAAATTGAACCCTATCATAACAGTTGACACATCATGCAGGCTATTGTGTGGTGGAACCATGTTAATTGAATAGCCACTTACTGCTGGAGCATTACTGCTGTTAAAGTATTCAGTTAACAGCAGTATTCAATTAGCAGTGAATGAACTGAACATTAATTCTATTGTATCTTGTTAACAACAGAGCTCATGCTTATGGAGCCCTGTTAACCCTTAAAGTCCTTTTTCCAATCTTAGAACAGGTGCCCTTAACCCTTTACCTAACATGAAAAGCAGACGACACTTGCAAAAAAAATTCTTGAATAACTATTATTTTCATTTTTTTGTCTCAAAAACATAGGTTATGACCCTTCATTGGAATGAGCTCATTCCAATGAGGGGTCATAACCTATGTTTTTGAGACAAAAGATGAAAAAATAATGAAACTTAATTGGCGATTTTTTAGAATAGCGCAGGCCAGTTTTGGATATATGTTACGTTAGGTAAAGGGTTAACATGCCTTCATAAGGAGGTCCTGTTGACAAATGACAAATTAGATAGGCAATGGTTTCTAGTCAAGTCTTGGATGTCTTTTAAGGCAGCCAAGACTTGACTAGAAATCACTGCTAAGCCACTGGCCATACAGAGACTGTAGGCTGGTGGGAATTCAGGACACTTGTCCAGGCTCTTCAGGATTAATCAAGATATAATAGATTAAATGGTTGTAAAGGATGTGTAGATGCCAAATTGGTCTATAAACAAGGGCAATTTGGTGACCTGTTAGAGTAATTTCCCAACAAATTTCAAGATATTTTGTTTATTTAACATGAGTTTATCGGTACTTTATATAAACTATATGCAATTTAAAAAATCAAATTTGTACTGAAGGTATAGTAAATGGTTTTGTGCTCGAATGTTATGTTCAATTAACTGAGTTATGTAATTAAGAGAGTTATCCAATTAAGTGGACTCCATTGAATTGTAAAACCATCCAGAAATGTGACTTGACAATAACTTTACAAGGACTTGCCTTTCAAAATGTAAAGTAGCATCAGGTTGATTCACGAAGAGTAACCATTTGATAATCTTCTGTTTTGAGATGTATGTTTGTGGGAAGCCAGTGGCTAATGAGGTTTCTAATCATAAATTAACCTCAAATCTAATGGTTTGCACATGCCAAAGGCACACAGGGATGGTGCGAAGCAGATAAGCTCATTTAACCCTTGTAATTTTATAACTTTATTATAACTTTGTGTAAACCAGAATACTGCCTGACTGAGGTAGAGGAGGAGGAGCAGGAGGGACAGGCCTCTTTTGTCATTGGTGTGAATCTTTTTTTCTTCTTCTTGGTTTTGTGGTATTTAACTCCAACAATGGTAGTGGATGAGCTCAAAGGTGGTATAGTCCTTTACTAATGGGGAGAGTTCAGTGAGGAATTTAGTGGTCTTGATCCTCTGCTGTTTGGATGCTTCTATTTCCTTTGATGCTTTTACCATAGTTACCCTTAACAAGACCATCATTTCCAGGCCTTTGGAAGAGGATGGGTAAGTTCTTCTGAGTCAAAAGGAAGTGGCGAGTGAGGAGCAGGAAGCAGATAGAAGGCAACTTCCATTTTCACCTCCGTCTCCACAGAATGTTTCACATTCACTGTTGCCTCCAGGAGAGGTGTCAGCTCTTGAATGGGTAAAGCTGTGGGATCAGGAAAGAAAGTGGTGGGGGAGGGCCTTTTCCACTTTCTTCTCATCACTCTCTGCTGCATGTCCCCACACTTGGTTGATGGTCTCTTTTTCTTTCTTATTATCTTTGTCAGTGCTGGATATGATCCTGTTTTCTTTGGGTGACAACCAGTGTGAGAAGAGGTCCCCTCACTAAAAGTACTACCTCTTCCAGAAGGAGGTGGCTGTTGTTCTTTAGTTTGAAATTCCTCAGTTAGATGGACTCTCTCGCCTTTTACTTGGAGAGTCCAAGTGAGAGGACAATAGACGTTCAGAGCTGAAAGTTAGCTGCTGAAATTTCCATTGTGGTTGTTGGAGTGAGCGGGGCACGGTGGCTCAGTAGGTGCAGGCTGCAAGCCAGGAGGTCCTCGGTTCGAATCCTGCCTGCAGCAACCACGTTATGTCCTTGGGCAAGACACTTCACCCCCATTGCCCACATGGGGGCATGGTGGCGTAATGTTCTAGGGCGTACTGCACATCAGTTGTGCACCTGTCTTCAACCAATGCTAACTCTGCTTGTGTTGAGTTAGTATGTTGGGGAGCTAACAGTTGCTCAGTGGTTCTCTCCAAGTACTCCAGCTTCCTCCACCCGTAGAAGTGCTGTGGTCATGATGAGCCATTGTGCAGAAATATGTGACCTTAAACACCAATAAATAAATAAATAAATTGATTAGAGTGAGCTCTGAAAGCAGGTTCACACTCATAAGTCTGAGGTGTGAATAGTGAGCTATTGCGATGATGATGACAATGAAATTGGCATTCATCTTTGTTTTTTTATACCCCCCCCGAGTTATGGGAGAGGTACACAGGAATCATCTTGTCTTTCAGTCTGTTCGTTTGTACACATAATTTTGTCTGGAGATTTTCTCAGGCATTTATGGACCATTGTCCTTGAAACTTGGTATGTATGTTCACCACCATGGGAACCTGTGCATGTGCGATTATAGTTCCAGTTGAACTATTTTTTGCTAGAGTTATGCCCCTTTTTGACTTATCTTACAATGTTAGAATTTTGTACGGAGATTTTCTCAGATGTTTATTGGTCGATTCCTTTGAAACTTGGTATGGATGCTCACTGCCATTAGAACCTGTGTATGTGCGATTATAGTTTTGTTCTGGCATGTTTTACTAGAGTTATTCCCCTTTTTGTCTTAGAATGCCTGAATTTTGTCATGAGATTTTCTCACATGTTTATGGGTTGATTCCATTGAAATGTGGTATTCCATTGAAATGTGGTATGGATGTTCACTATCATGGGAACCTGTGCACCTGTGATTATAATTTTGATCAGATTGAGTTAATTTCTAGAACGCTTTTTTTGCAAGAGTTATGCTTCTTTTCGTCTGAGAATGGCTGAATTGTGTCCAGAGATTTTCTCAGATGTTTATGGGTCAATTTCTTTGGTATGGATGTTCACTAATTTCGATCAGACTTTTTTTTACCAGAGTTATGCCCCTTTTTATCTTAGAATAATCATGGTGGCAGGGTATGGACAGAGCCATCTGGGACAGTCACGCCTCTAGTTATATATATGTGACATATATATGTGACATGTCGACTCTACCGGTTGGATGCTTATTTTGTCTAGATATATATTGTTTTGTATGAAATGCTAGCACATGTCACAGTAATAAAGATATACTACTATTAATACTACTACCATCATTATTTCTAGAATACAGTTAGAAACTAAAAATAAACCCAAAAGAGAAATCAAGCAATTGGATAGCGTTGTTATGAACTACAAACCAGTAAAAGATCACCAGTATAATGTAAGTAAATCAGATTGTGAGATATGGAAGTTCTTTTTCATTGCTTATAAATCCTATTCATATTGCAAATATATGCAACCACTAATATAGTGGAACCTTGTTAACCCTTTATCCGGGGGCGTGGTGGCTCAGTACGTAGAGGTACAGACTGCAAGCCGAGAGGTGCTCGCTCGATTCCCTCCTGTGGCAACTGCATTGTGTCCTTGAGCAAGACACTTCACCTCCATTGCCCCCACGGGTGACATTGTGTACTATACTAAGGTGTACTGCACGTCGATGGTGCACTTGTCTTCAACCAATGCTAACCCTGCTTGTGTGGAGTTAGTATGTTTGGGAACTAACCGTTGTTCGCCAAACTTTGTGGTTCTCTCCGAGTACTCCGGCTTCCTCCACCCTTAAAACTGTCATGGTCATGATTAGCCATTGTGCAGAATTATGTTATCTTAAACATCAGTAAATATATAAATAAATAAATAACCCTTTATCCAACACATACAATATCAAAATTATTTTAAATATTATTTGTTCAGATTTTTCAAAAAAGTTCAACAAAATCATATCATGTCACCCCCTCATTGGAAGAAACTTGTTCCAGTGAGAGGTCATATGATATGGTTTTAAAAAATAATTATATTTTTATACTGTACCAATGACCCAGACATAGCTGGTGCTAACTCTTAAAATATAGGGCCAAACACAAATTTTGCCCCCCAATCCCCAAAATTTGCATCTAAAACTAAAGAAAACATGTCCTGAAAGGCCCTCCACACTTCGCCCCTACTGCGCATGCGCAGTGTCAAGGACGTTCCGAAATTGGCGCCATTTATCATTCTAAGTTTGGCCCTTCATCAGTTAACATCTGACTGATCTTTGTGCTTTTAAATCTCAGTTTTAATGATGCCAGACACATAAATATTAGTGAAATGGTGATTCTAAGGAGGATAGAAAAGGAGGAGAGGAAAAGAATGTGTGACAGAATATTATCAGGGCTGTAACTTAAAATTTTTTAATGAAATTATGTTAAGTTACCTATTTTCAAGGCAGCAGCCATTTTGTTGTCATTCTGATTATTTAGTTACACTGTTTTTTCAAGTGTTTTCCTCTCTCCCTGTCCTTTAAGTTCCCCCTTGCTATTCTCCCATGCTTTTGGCATAGTTTCTGTAATTATTATTACTAAAATTTCTTGGGAGTTTTAGCTGAATAACAGAATGAATTCTGTTCTTTCCCCATGTTTACGTCTTCACCTACGGGTGGTTAGGCGTTGTGTTCTGCATCTACCATCTGATGTTCTGCAGTTTCTTCCCTGGAAGTCTCTGTTTTGCATCAGATGGTGTATTTTTGGTAACTGATTTCGGGCCTGGGTGCCTGGAGTCTTATTTTAGTGTTTTTACACTCATTGTTTACATTTACAACAGCCCTCTGTGTGAGGGGGGGATTTCTAAAAAATAATATCTTTATGTTATTTTAATCATAACTAGATACATTATTATTGTTCGTAAGTGTTGAATAAATTGTTTAAAATATTTTTAAAATTTTTGTCCACACTTAGGCTTGGGATCCATTGGGGCTCAACGTTACTTTTCAGAAACTTGGGCTGTTCTGAAAAAATATTTTTTCAAAATATTTTGATTTCAATTATTTTTTCTATATTAATGGATCATATTATTATTATGTATTTTGATTGCCAGGGGTTAGTGCGAGTACCAGGACTTGTTTTCTTTTCACTTTGAAAGGATATTGATCAATTGTTTTAAGAGGAAGTCTTCCTCTGACTTTATTATCATTCTATATGTGGTCAGTGTACTCGCATTAACTCCTGTTCTGTATCGTATGATTTCGATGACAATATGGGAAGCGTATGTCACGGTATGTTGTTGGGGATTTGGACACTCCGGTCCTTTCCCCGCAGGGTCACTCTACTTTATCAATTTCTATTTCAGACGATCAAGATTAGGGTGATGTATCTGTGATGTCTTCCAACAGTGTGCCTCCGTCGTCACAATTAATGAAGGGCTAGCGGAAAAGTGCTCATGTAATACGCCAATTGCCTAAGAGGACCCTAGTAGGTTCGACGGCCTTTGACGTCCGCTAGCTCGCCCGGTGTAGCGTCCATTCACCGAATGGTTCGGCAGCCGGGTTCGTCCGTTGCGGTCTAGAAGGAATTTTGGGGTGATGCGAGCACTATAAATTAACTTAATGCACACCCAGTGACGGCGGATCGGAGGGAGAACGGAGGAAGCTTTTAGTCCGGTTCATAGCTCGTTCCGGTCCATCCGGACGGCAAGCGAGAGAGGCCCCTCTCTCGTTCAACAACATCTGGCCCCAGATGTTGTGGTACAAAATGTGTCGCTAGCGGAGCATACGTCCGTCGCTCGGGACGCTCCGTTGTATAGGCAGTCCGCTGAGACTGCTAAGGCTTCCTCTTCTCGTCAGCGCACACGACCGCACCTTGGCTGCGTGACCGCCGATATATTACCAGCTTCGCCGATCAAGGATTCTTCGGCGACCAGGTCACACCATCCGGCAGCCAGGGATTCGAGACTGATGGACTCCGGACGTTCGCATAGGAAAAGTATGCGGGAGCCATCTGATGCGGAGCTGCCCTCGGCGAAGCAGCGATAGACTGCGCCTCCGCAGGTCTCGACGCCGGACATTCTTGTGCACATAGCACAGCTTATCGCAGCATCCCAGCAGCCGACAGAAACGGTGTCGGATCGAGAATTATCCGACAGCGCTGGGTCGGTAGCCGGGGACTCGAGGCCTGCAGACTCCGGACGTTCACATAGGAAGTGTGCGGGAGTCAACGTACACGGAGCTTCCGGCGGCAATGCATCGTAAGTCCGCTACTGCACAGGCCTCGGGAACGGACATGCTTTCCTTAATAGCACAGTTTATCGCAGCATCCCAGCATCAACTGAATCTGTCGCATATATTTTATCCGACGATGCTGGGTCGGGACGCTCCGCGGAAGCGGGTACGGACGTCCGAAAGTTTCATCCGGTCCGACGGGATACCGAAAGGGATTCGGAGGATTTCAAGCTTTCCCTTTCGGAACAACATATGCTGCGATGCCGGATAAGAAACTGATAGCGTCGGTGGACTTAGAAATTTTTGGTTCGGTTCAGGGACATCGTCCCTCAGTTCCGACATAGTCCAATAATGTCACACAAACTTTCGAATTATTGAACGACGCTATATATATTATTATTTTATGCTTGCTATCCAAGCATTTCTGGTTTCTTGTTCGAAGAGTTATGGAGATGTCTTTCAAAAGTGTGCCTCTGTCGTCATAGTTAATGAAGAGTTAGCGGCACTAAGTGCTCATGGAATATGTCTATCGCTTACGGAGTGACATTCGCTAGCTCACCCGGTGTAGCGTACATTCATCGAATGGTTCGGCTGCCGGGTTCGTCCGTTGCGGTCTAGGAAGGAGATTTGGGTGATGCGAGCACTTTAATTACTTTAGTACTCACCCAGTGACAGCAGATTGAGGACAGATCGGAGGAAGCCTGTTAGTCCGGTTCCTGGCTTGTCCAGGTCCGTCCGGGCTGTGAGCGAGAGAAAGGTTCCTCTCTCGCCCAACAACATAGGGGACCGCATGTTGTGGTTCAGATATTTTACATTCGGAGCATATGTCCGTTGCTCGGGACGCTCCGTTATATTGACAGTCCGAGAGACTGTCTTTAATGCTTCCTCATCCTCACAGCAGGGCACACGACCGCACATTGGCTACGTGACCTCGAGTATCCGATCAGTTTCGGCATTCAGTGATTCCACGGCGAATAGGTCGCGCCATCCGGTAGCCAAGGGACACGAGGCCTATACACTCCGTTCGCTCGCATATTGGAAGTATGCACGGGGTAACGATCACGGAGCTTCCAGCGGCAATGCATCGTAAGACCGCTTCTCCTCAGGCCTCAGTGACGGACGTGCTATCCGAGTTAGCACAGTTGTTTCGCAGCATCCCAGCAATTGACAGTTTCTCGGTCGAATCAGGAATTATCCGACGGCGCTGGGTCGGTGCGGTCCGCGGTTGCATCAGCTACGGACGACCGAACGCTTTATACGGTCCGACAGGATGGCGAAAGGGATTCGAAAGATTTCGAGTTTTCCCTTTAGTAGTATCGGAAGATGCCTTTCATATCTTCTGGCATTTCTTCCAGTGATTATTATTTCGGACTTCATTGCTGCGATCTTGGATAAGAGACTTATAGCGTCATTGGACTCGGATTTTTCGATCGGTACAGGGACATTGTCCCTGACTTACCGACGCAGTCCAATATTGTCATTACAACATGTGTTTTATTTTTCGACGCTATATATATATATATATATACAAGCCTGCTACTAAGCATGATAGTTTAGTTTCTTGTCCGCGTTGCTCATTTCTGCCATTTTATCATTTTTACAAATAGTTTATTTTGGCAGAGCAGGGCATACCGAGAGTTCATATGCGTCAAGACGGTGTGATTAAAGACTGCATATATTCTTTTTCGCCGTTTATGTCTTTTCCAATTTCAATGTTGGGAACGACATTATGTATAGTAGACTTAACTTAGACGCTTTATTATACGTAATCCGCCTTACTGAGGCGTTATCATTACGTCTTCAAGAAAAGATTTACGGGATATTATTCTCAATGTAATTTCTTTTGAGGGCAGTAGTTTGTTCACGTATAACTCCGCCCTTCAGTGGCTGATTGGAGTTGGTTAGACGTGACGCAGCCCTAGCTACATCCACACGCGTGGATAGTAAGGTTAAGAACTCTCTCAGAGTCGCTTCGTTCTCGGAGGAGCTTCTCTTCGACGGCAACTTTCCGGCAATCCATTATTTGCTCGATTTATACGTTCTCTTGTCTATCTAGTGTTACAAGAGATTCAGACTGGGGCAAACATTCGGTGGTTGACTCAGAGAGTGCCGCCGCAGTTGCCGGACCCGAGTGTGGCTGTTATGACGGTTGCCAGTCAAACAGATTGGGATATATACTGATCCCTACGGATTCGAAGTGCCAGGGTCTTTGGTTTCCGCAGTCTTTTAGCTATCAGTTTAACTTCCGCGGAATAATGTTTTTTAGGCTTGCTTTATGTCATTGCATGAACATTATTCAGAAACGCATGCCCAAATTCCTGTCCTTTAATTCGACAGTAGTGGCGTATCTCCGGAACCAGGGAGGCACTCTTTCGTTTCCGTTATTCAATTTAATGGAAAGAATCCGTCTGTTGGTTATAGTACACCAAGTTCAGTTTTGGTCCGTCATATTCCGGGTCGTCTGATTGTTTTATCGGACTCCCGTTCTCTTTCGGGTCGCTTGTTGCTGTCAGAATGGACTCTCAACAAACAAGTATTCAATCAGATTTGCTATCTATGGGAGCGCCCAATGATGATTTATTTATGACACAGCTTGCTAATCAATTGCAGACGTATGTGTTAGCTTGTCCAGATCTCTGAGCTAATAGTGTTAACGCTCTATTGATCTATAGGACGGATGATAGGATACGCGTATCCTCCGGCACTGTTGTTTTAGCAGGTATTGCTAAGATAAACAACCACAATACATTTCTGTTGATAGCATCTCTATCTTCACAGAGATCATGAGTAATTTACTCTCTTGTCTACTGTGGGTCTTAACATGAAATCTTCCTCTATGTGAGAATCTTTTTTCACTGGGTAAATCGTGTCATCTTTATCACAACCAGCAAGGTCGCAACCTTCATGTATTCCGTTGTGTGGTCCGTATTGCATTGTAAGCACTGTACTGGACGAGCTTTGGACGCGATTTCTTACTATAGGAGATCCTCTTCTTCGCTATTCTATGCGACTAAAGTGGAGGCTCTTCCGTCGTGGTGTAGGGATCTTTATGTTCATATTGTTGATCCCTCCATACTACTCATTGCTATTTTTTAGTATACTTGTTTCACAAGATCTACTGCAGCCTGTTATTATTTAGGTTATAGGTTTATGTTACCTCATACCTATGCACTCTACGATAGTTTACAATTGAGTCTTTTGTCTCTTTATCTAAGTCAGTTAGTAACTTTTTGATAAATAGACTTAGAATCTTTAGATTAAATTCCTATACGGATTTTATCTTCGGTTCTTATTTAGCTAAGTAATCATTTGAGCCTCTGGAAACAGTAGTTTTCAAATTCTGACCTTTTAGACAGTAATTCTGTTGGTTTCTCTTTTACTGTAGAGTCAGTGAGTTTCATGCACTATCGATGGATGATTTTCACTTTCATAGTTTCGGAATCAATACTTCCGTTACTATTTAGGTTGGATTGTTGCATAAGAGTTAGGCTCCTATTATCCGGAACCTATTATTTTAAGGTCCTTCCGTCTTCGTATGGGCATGTGCCTTTACTCTTTCCGGGTACAGTTTATGTATTTATAAACAGATATCTGTTTATTACAAGGGTGTAAGCTTCTTCTGTCTTTGATGTCTAGTAGAAGGACGTTACGCTCCATTTTATTGTTAATGGATTCTATTAACTATCGGTACTGCTTATGGTATATCATTGACTTAGCAGTTGTGCTTAAGATTTCGGCTCATGAAGTAAGAGTTCTTCTACTTCTTGGGCTTACATTAATAGTGTCGCTATTATAGATTTTTGAAGGCCGCTCATTGCGCTCAGCCATCCACATTCATGAATTTTATCTTAGAAATATCGAGTCAATTTCTTGAGGCCTCTTTTGTTAGGTCTATTATCTACTGCTCAGAATGTCATTCACTTAACAGTTGCTGCTATAGCTAGGTAGGCTGTCTGTTTCGGCAGTGTCTCCGTTCGGCTGCCCTCTTCGCTCTGGGCTATTTGACCCAGGGCAAGAAAAAGGGGGGGGGGGGGGGGAGTGTGTTCCCTTGGGTCACCTGTTTTACTATGAAAACAAGGGGATACCTCCTCCGGAGTTAGTAATTCTGAGCTGTTATTGGGATGGTTGTTTAGTGAGAAGTTTAAGTTTATAAAATTCATTCAAGTCTTAGTTTTTAAAGTATAGCTTTTGAATATTGCATATGTCAACGGACATGATTATGCAATTCTCAGACACTTTTAGGAGTATAAGAGTCTCTATTCTCTAGACTTACTTTATTATTGGCTTACTTTAAAAATTATTAGTATAAGGATTATATTGGATATTAATAGAGTACATGGATGTATGAAGCTCAATTTTGGAAGGTGTTGTATCTTTCTAATTTATCATAAATAAGAAAGATACATGTAAGGCCTATTACTTCTTTTCCCTACAGGGGATGACTCTATTTTATTTTATTGAGCGTATTCCATTTTGCTCTATGTCCTTGGCCCTCCAGCCTTTTTACTATTCAGCTATGTCTGGGTCATTGGTACAGTATAAAAATGTTAAAAAATTTATAGTAATTTATATATTTTTTATACTTACCAATGACCCAGACGGGGATGGCCCTCCCAGGAGTTGGGAACTCTTGCCTCCCCGCTGAGTACATAGCGCTTACCAGGCACTGGTTATTAGAATGATAAATGGCGCCAATTTCGGAACGTCCTTGACACTGCGCATGCGCAGTAGGGGCGAAGTGTGGAGGGCCTTTCAGGACATGTTTTCTTTAGTTTTAGATGCAAATTTTGGGGATTGGGGGGCAAAATTTGTGTTTGGCCCTATATTTTAAGAGTTAGCACCAGCTATGTCTGGGTCATTGGTAAGTATAAAAAATATATAAATTACTATAAATTTTTTAACTTTCCAATGGCTCATTTTGTAAATTACACAGGTGAATGCAGCTGATTCATTAAGTAATGGGTTAATTGAATGAGAACTTTCCCTGCAAAAAAAAGATTCATTTAAATTAAGTATTCAGTTAAATGGAATTGTGGGATTTTCCTTTATTTTTGTGACAAATTGAGTATTAATTGTTTTTAGGCAATTCTGGGCTGCCTTTATAGGCAAGCAAGACATTCCTTGAAACAACTGCAAAGCCTCAGGATGCAGACTGTCAAAGCGTAGCAAAAATGTATAAAATCTCCATGCTTTAACCCTTTAACCAACGCAGACGATATCAAAATTTATTATTTTAAATATTTTTTCAAATTTTTCAAAAAAATTCAACACAACCATATCATGTGAACCCTCGTTGGAACGAGCTCGATGAGCTCGTTCCAACGAGGGGTCACATGATATGGTTTTGTTGACATTTTTTGAAAAATAACATTTTTTCAACTGCTGAATTTGCATATTACGCGGGTGGATATGGGCGATTCGTTGGGTAAAGGTTAAAAGAAGGATGCAATTATCTCCTACACCCATATCCATTAATATAAACATCATTGTATATGTCAAATTCACAAACTTTGACATCAGAATTCAAAATTTGTATTTATAATATGACATTTATGCAACACTTGCCACTTACCCCTCATTTCCATCTGCTATATGTAGGATGCCTAAATTAATTTTCTATATTGCCTTACGCATATTGTATGTTGTTATTTTGATCTCCAGCTTAGCTTATAATGTATACTTGGAGTGAGCTATGGAGTTAAAGTTTTGTTTTTGTTTCCTTTAATTCTGAGTCGGTTGACCCACTCATTTTTTGAAAGAACCATGGGCTATAACCGGATAATACCTGGTAATCCACTGACCTATTTACATCGACAATGGGATTAAAACAGTCAAAACATATTCCTGTTCCATATTCACATAAACTTTTCCATTGTGTATATACAAATCTGACATGGTCAAAAAGGTGTTGCAGCCTTCATTTCTATGTGAATTTTAGAGTTTTGCAGACACCTCAAAGACTGAAATAAGGAAGGCAGAATTCTTCAATACAAAGATATGAGAGGGACCAAGTAGTAAATGACCCTGAGTTGGGCTTACAAACTATATACACCATTGACCACACTCCATAATTTGGTAAAATTTTTGTATGTTTTCCTACTCAGTAAAAATTGTGGAGCCTGTGACTTGAATGTAATATATATTTTTATACTGTACCAATGACCCAGACATAGCTGGTGCTAACTCCTAAAATTCCAGGGCCAAACACAAATTTTGCCCCCCCAATCCCCAAAATTTGCATCTAAAACCAAAAAAAATCATGTCCTGAAGGTCCTCCATACTCTGCCTCAAGGACATCCCGAAATTGGCGCCAATTATCATTCTTTGTTTGGCCCTTCATCAGTTCACATCTGACTGATATTTGTGCTTGTAAATCTCAGTTTAAATGATGCCAGACACATAAATATTAGAGAAATGGTGGATATAAGAAGGATATAGAAGGAGGAGAGGAAAAATGAGTGGCAGAAAATAATCAGGGCTGTAACTTAAATTTTTTTAATGAAATTATGTTAAGTTGTCTATTTTCGAGGCATGGGCCTGTTGTTGTCATTCTTGCTATAATGTTTCACTGCTTGTTCAGTGTTTTCTCTCTCCCTTTCCTTTAAATCCCCCCTTGCTATTCTCCCATGCCTTTAGCATATTTTCAGTAATATTTTTACTAAAATTTCTTGGGAGTTTTAGCTGGGTAACAGAATGAATTCTGTTCTTTTCCCCATGTTTACGTTCTCACCCATGGGTGTTTAGGCGTAGTGTTCTGCATCTACCATCTGATGTTCTGCAGATTCTTCCCTGGAAGTCTCTGTTTTGCATCAGATAGTGTATTATTGGTAACTGATTTCGGGCCAGGGTTATCAGTGCCTGGAGTCATGTTTCTGGTGTTTATACACTTCTTGTT
This sequence comes from Pictodentalium vernedei, assembly GCA_031216915.1. Classification (NCBI taxonomy): domain Eukaryota; kingdom Metazoa; phylum Mollusca; class Scaphopoda; order Dentaliida; family Dentaliidae; genus Pictodentalium; species Pictodentalium vernedei. The sequence continues at coordinate 126,352,482 of CM062290.1, forward strand.
TACATTGGCAACAGTCTCTGTGTGAGGGGGACTTTTTTGTCTTTCTACCAGTTTAATTCATTATAAGATACATTATTATTATTCGTAAGTGTTGCATTAATTGTTTAAAATTTTTGTCCACACTTAGGCATGGGATCCATTGGGGCTCAACGTTACTTTTCAGAAACTTGGGCTTTGCTGAAAAAATATTTTTTCAAAATTTCTTTTTGATTTAAATTATTTTTTCTGTGTTAATGGATCATGTTGTTATGTATCTTTGTTTTCAGGGGTTTGTGCGAGTATTAAGACTTTTTGTTTTCTTTTCACTATGATAGGATATTGTTCAAATTGTAATAAGAGGAAATCTTCCTCTGACCTTCATGATCATTGTATCAATTGTAGTCAGTGTACTCACACTAACCTCTGCTCAGTATGTGAATTTTGGGATGACAAACATTGGAAACGTGTGTCACGGTATGTTGTTAGCGGGGAAAGAGCCATGCCGGTTCTTTCTCCGCAGGGTCACTCTAGTTTATCAGTCTCTATTTCAGAGGAACAAGAACAGGGTGATGTTTCCGTGATGTCTTCCAATAGTGTGCCTCCGTCGTCACAATTAAATGAAGAGCTAGCGGCAAAAGTGCTCATGGAGATACGCCAATTGCCTAAGAGGTCCCTAGTAGGATCGACGGCGTTGACGGCTGCTAGCTCACCCGGTGTAGCGTCCATTCACCGAATGGTTCGGCAGCCGGGTTCGTCCATTGCGGTCCAGGAAGGAGATTTGGGTGATGCGAGCACTATAAATATACGAGGTGCACACCCAGTGATGGCGGATAAGAGGAGAGATCGGAGGAAGCCTAGTAGTCTGGTTCCTAGCTCGTCCAGGTCCATCCGGGCTGCGAGCGAGAGAGGCCCCTCTCTCGTACAGCAACATCTGGGACCAGATGTTGTGGTACAAAATGTGTCTCAGTCGGAGCAGACGTCCGCCGCTCGGGACGCTCCGTTATATAGACAGTCCGCAGAGACTGTCCGAAAGGCATCCTCATCCTCTCAGCAGCGCACACGACCGCACCTTGGCTACGTGATGGAGGAGATCCAGCCAGCTTCGCCATTGAAGGGATTCCACGGCGACCAGGTCACGCCATCCGGTAGCCAGGGATAAGAGGCCTGTTGACTCCGGACGTTCACATAAAAGAAATACCCAGGAGTCAGTTTACATGGAGCTTCCAGCGGCTAAGCAGCGTAAGACCGCTACTCCACAGGCCTCAGTGACGGACGTGCTATCCCAGATAGCACAAATTATCGCAGCATCCCAGCAAACGACGGAACCTATGTCGGAGCAAGAATTATCCGACGACGCTGGGTCGGTACACTCCGCAGAAGCATCGGGTGCAGTCGACCGAGAACATCATGAGGTCCGACAGGATGGCAAACGGGATACTGACGATTTGGAGCTATCCCTTTCGGAACAACATAAAGCCGCCGTAGATTTCATCCGGCATTACCTGCCACAAGTTGTTCCGTCGGACCAGACTGCTGCGGTGCCGGATAAGAGACTGATAGCGTCATTGGACACAGAATTCTTTGAGCGGTTCAGAGACATCGTCCCTGAGTTTCCGACACAGTCCAATAATGTCACAAGAACATTCGAATTATTGAACGACGCTATCTTTAAGCTTGCTTCCAAGACAGGCAAAGCTGGTTTCTTGTCCGCTAGTGCTCTCAACCTGCCTTTCATCAATTCAAGGAATAAATTCGAAACGGCAGGTCAGGGCATACCGAGAGTTCCTCTGCGTCTAGACGATGAGGCAGAAGACTTGGAATTGTCGCTTCCGCCATCTATGTCTATTCCAACCGCGACGTTGGAAACGACTATAACGTCTAACAGAGCAAGTTTAGACGCTTTATCATATGCAGACCACCTTACTAAGGCGTTATCTTTGCGTCTTCAAGGGAAAGAATTCCAGGATTTACAATCCTCATTAAGACTTCTTTCAAGGGCAGAAGCTTATTCCACGTATAACTCCGCCCTTTCAGTGGCAAACCTGGAGTTGGTTAGACGTGACGCAGCCCTAGCTACATCCACGCGCGTGGATAGTAAGGTGAAGAACTCTCTCAGAGTCGCTTCGGTCTCCGGAGAGCTTCTCTTCGACGGCAAGCTTTCGGCAATCTATGATAAGATAACTAAGAAAGCTTTGGATTCTCTGCTTTTTAAATCCGCTTCTAAAAAGTCGGATACAGCAGAAAAGAGTAAGACAGGCACTTCTGGGACTAGTACGCCCAAGAGAAGTGCCTATAGAGGTTCTTATACGTCCTCTAGGTCTTATTCTAGAGACCGTCAAGGCAGCGACTCACGTACAGGACGTTATTCTGGCCGAGACAACCAGTCAGACGTTCCGAGGTCGACGGGACGAGGTGCGGGTCGTGGAGGACGTGGTTTCTCCTTCCGCAAGCCTCGCAGGTCCAGGAGGTGATGGTTTGAACCTCTATCGTGTTCCGGTTGGCGGAAGGTTATCGAGTTTTATAGACGAGTGGGCGTCGATTACGGACGACCCCTGGGTCCGAGGGGTAATTTCGGAAGGACTAAGAATTTCCTTCAAACGAAAGCCTCCTTTAACTCGAAGTCCAAAATGGACTCAGCTTCCGTCAAATCCGCAGAAGAGAGATGCTCTTTTATCAGAAGTACGGTCTCTTCAGTCAAAGAATGCGTTAGAGGTCGTAGAAGACCAGGAATCTCCTGGCTTCTACAGCCATCTGTTTCTGGTTCTGAAACCAGATGGCTCTTTCCGTCCAGTCATAGATCTGAGCTGGATAAACAAGCTGATCGTCACTCCGAAGTTCTATATGGAGACGATTCGATCGGTCAGAGCGAGTATTCGGGTGAACGACTATGCTACGAGCATAGATCTCAAAGATGCGTACTTTCACGTCATGGTACATCCGACATTCAGAAAGTATCTACGCTTCGCAGTCCTAGGGGTGGTTTATCAGTTCCGAGCGATGTGTTTCGGCTTGAACCTAGCGCCCTGGGCTTTCACTCGAATAATGAACTCGGTAATGATTCATTTCCGAGCTCATTCGTCTGCGGTAACGTCGGACTACCTGGACGACATTCTTCAGAGATACGGCAACGAGTTAATGCTTCAGAACGATGTGCAGAATCTGCTTCTATTACTCCAACGTCTCGGTTTTATTATAAACGAGGAGAAGTCGGATCTGGTGCCGTCCAAGTCATTCACTCATCTGGGAATGAGCTTCGAGACGCACAACAATCTCGTTCGTCTGCCGTTAGCCAGAGTGAAATTAATCAGTTGTTACGCTCACTATTGTCTTCACTCAGACAAAGTCACAGCGAGAGAGTTCATGAGACTGATAGGTCTGTGCGGAGCCGCTGCGGATCTCATTCCGATGGGGCGGTTACGCACTCATCCTCTCCAAATTTTCTTGACTCAGAATTGGAGTGTAAAGATTCATTCGCTTGATATAGACGTTCTCTTGTCAAATCAAGTGAAACAAGAGATTCAGACTTGGGCAAACATTCAGTGGTTGACTCAGGGAGTCCCACTGCAGTTGCCGGATCCGGGTTTTACGATTATGACGGATGCCAGTCAAACAGGTTGGGGTGCAACATTGATTCCAACGGATTCGAAGTGCCAGGGTCTTTGGGATCCGCAGTTTCTGGGCAAGCACTTAAACATCAAGGAAATGATGTCAATTTGGATTGCACTACGTCATGGGATAAACATTATTCAGAAAGCACATGTCCAAATCCTGTCCGACAATACGACAGTAGTTGCGTATATCCGGAACCAGGGAGGCACTCATTCCGTTCCGTTATTCAATTTAATGGAAAGAATCCTTCTGTTTGCACTAGAACACCAAGTTCTACTCTCGGTCTGTCATATTCCGGGTCGTCTGAATGTATTAGCAGACTCCCTTTCACGGAAGGGTCGCTTGTTGCCGTCGGAATGGACTCTCAACAAACAGGTATTCAATCAGATTTGCTACCAATGGGAACGGCCAATGATAGACTTATTTGCGACACATCTCAACAATCAGTTGCAGACGTATGTGTCTCCATGTCCCGATCCCCGAGCTTATGCAGTAGACACTCTATCGATTTCGTGGGACGGAATGATAGGATATGCGTATCCTCCAGCGCCGTTGATTCAGCAAATATTGCTAAAGATAAAACTATCTCAGTGCAAAATTCTGTTGGTAGCATCTCTGTCTCCACAGAGACCGTGGATAAATCTACTCAGGTGTCTGTTGTGGGACTTACCGCGAAAACTTCCTCCACGAGAGGATCTTCTTTCGCAGGGGAGATCGCGTCAACTTCATCACAACCCGCAAGGTCTCAACCTTCACGTATTTCCGTTGTGCGGTTCTTCTTGCACGGCAAGCATTGTACAGGACGAGCAGTGGACGCGATTTCTAACTGTAGGAGGACCTCCTCTTCGCTAAATTATGCGGCTAAGTGGAAGGTCTTTCTTTGTTGGTGTAGGGATCATTCTGTTGATATTTTTGATCCCTCCATACCAGACATTGCAAACTTTCTAGTATACTTGTTTGATGAGATCAAACTGCAGCCTGTTACTATTAAAGGTTATAGGTCTATGTTATCTGATACCTATGCACACCATGATAGTTTACAAATTGGATCTAATGTCTCTTTATCTAAATTAGTTAGAAACTTCTCGATAAATAGACCCAGAACTCTTAGATTAATTCCTAAATGGAATTTAGCTTGGGTTCTTCTTAAACTGAAAGAAAAACCATTTGAGCCTCTTGGGACAGTAGATTTCAAATTCTTGTCTTATAAGACAGCATTTCTCTTAGCTTTTTTCTGCTAGAAGAGTCAGTGAGCTTCATGCGCTATCGGTGGATGATTCTCACTACCGTAGTGTCGGTAACACTATTACCTTTACTACTAATGTTGGATTTTTAGCTAAGAATCAGGCTCCTAATAAATATCCGGAACCTATTGTTATTAAGGCACTTCCGTCTTCTGATGGGCGTAGGCCTTTACTCTGTCCTGTTAGAGCTTTGTGTATTTATAAACAAAGATCTCAGTTTATTAGAAAGGGACGAAAACATTTCTTTCTGTCTCTGATGCCTAATAGAAAGGTCATTTCGGTCCATTCTATTGCTAGATGGATTCAATTAACTATCCGTACTGCTTATGATAATCTATCTTCAACTCAGCAGTCTGTGCTTAAGATTTCAGCTCATGAAGTAAGAGCTCTTTCTACATCTTGGGCTTATGCAAATAGTGTTGCTATTACAGATTTAATGAAGGCTGCATATTGGTCTCAGCTATCTACATTCACAAATTTTTATCTCAGAAATATTGAGTCCATTTCTGGAGACCTGCATTGTTTAGGTCCGTTATCTGTTGCTCAGAATGTCGTCCACTAAACAGTTGCAACTATAGTTATGCAGGTTTTCTATTCCGGCAGTGACTCCGTCCTGCTGCCCATTTCGCTCTGGGCTATTTGACCCAGGGCAAGGGGAGGGGGGGGGGGGGTGGAGGGTGTTCCCTTAGGTCACCTGCTTTATAGTGAAAAGCAAGGGGATTCCTCCTCCGGAGTCAGTAATTCTGAGTCGTTACCGGGATGGTTTTAAAGTGTAATATTAATGTTAAAAATTCATTCATGTATGTTTTTAAAGTGTAGCTCGATGTGAAGCATTTGTATATGTCAAGTGTCAAACGGGCGTTAATATACAATCCTCGGACACTTTTAAGAGAATATAAAGAGTCTCAATTCTCTGGACTAACTTTATTTATTGGCTTACTTTAAAAACAAATTAGTATAAAGGGTTATACTGGATGTTAATAGAGAACATATATGTTATTATGCTCAATTATGAAGGGTGTTGTGTCTTTCTAATTTATCATAAAATAAGAAAGATACATGTAAAGCCTAATACTCCTTTTCTCCTCAAGGGGTTGACTCTTTTTATATAGTTGAGCTTATTGGATTTTCCTCTATATCCTAGGCCCTCCAGCCTTTTTACTATTCAGCTATGTCTGGGTCATTGGTACAGTATAAAAATGTTAAAAAATTTATAGTAATTTATATATTTTTTATACTTACCAATGACCCAGACGGGGATGGCCCTCCCAAGAGTTGGGAACTCATTCCTCCCTGCTGAGTACATAGTGCTGACCAGGCACTGCTCGTAAGAATGATAATTGGTGCCAATTTCGGGACGTCCTTGACACTGCGCATGGGCAGTGAAGGCAGAGTATGGAGGACCTTCAGGACATGATTTCATTTGGTTTTAGATGCAAATTTTGGGGATTGGGGGGGGGCAAAATTTGTGTTTGGCCCTGGAATTTTAGGAGTTAGCACCAGCTATGTCTGGGTCATTGGTAAGTATAAAAAATATATAAATTACTATAAATTTTTTAACTTTCCCAAGGTTTGCTGATCGTTATCAATTTGCAGTTAACCAATTTAAAACTTTTCCAGCTGGTTAGGTTGGTAATGGGTTGTGAACAAGTTAACTAGCTAACCATTTCAGAATTAATTTCCTATCATTCCCCCCAATAACCATCATCTACTCATACATCAAGTAGTGTCAGATAACTCTTTTTATAAAAACTGGAAAATATAAGATATTGAAGTTTGGCCTGTCTGTCTGTCCGTCCATCTGTCTGTCCATCTGTGTTTACATTTGACTTCTTATGTGGCTAGAATTTGTCATAAATGGATATTTATGTGGCTAATGTCTGTAACATGGCTAGCCACATAACAGACATTTTCTAGGCATCTGAAAATAATCTGTGTGACTAAATAAGACACTTTACATCATAGTCCAATCAAAGGTTGAAATAGCAATGTCCAGATGTTTGGACATCCATCCATTGGCAGCCACATAATTGATAGCCTCATAAGAGTTGAGAAGCCACTTAAAAATATGACTCATAGAATTATATATGGACAGCCACATAAAAGTTGGGAAGCCACTTAAAATTATATGGACAGAAAAATAAAAGTTTGGAAGCCACTTAAAAACATTAAAATAATGGACATGGGCACATAAATAGCCTTTCTTAGTAGAAAGGCCACATAATTGGCAGCCACACAATTGATAGCCACATACAATTTAAGAAGCCACTTAAAAATATAAGCCACATAAAATATGAATGGACATTGGACACATAAATAGCCAAAAAGGCCACATAATTTTGAGAAGCCACTTAGGGGATAACTATGTTGTATTTTGTTTGGAGCCATAAACGATGGTTTTACTGTTGCAAATTGTGTTTTGCCAACTGATATTTGCAACAGTAAAACCATTGTTTACGGCCCCAAACAATCAAATACAGCATTGTTATTACCATTCTAATATAATTCAGCTGAAAAAAAGGGACAGTTTTTTTCATTTGAGATGCCATTTGGGAGTTCCGAACCAAATCATGAAATATACTTTATGCTGCCACTAGACAAATAGTTTCATATGTTTTAGTCATTTTATCAGCAATAACAAAATATATTCATATTTGTACTGACAACATTTATCAAGTTTAAATGTTTTTGACACACTGAAAACAAAATACGCCGTCTGGTTTCCCCGTTCAAAGTTTGGAGTTCACCTTGTGATGTTGTTTTAGTCTGAGTCGGAAAGCACTCGAGGATTTTCCGTTAAAGTTAAAAATTTGGGGTGCTTTGATTGGAAGCACTTGCTTGACAGTTCTGGAAAGTGATAGCTTGTATTACACTACTGATATTGGCATGATTCTTGCAGAACAAATACTTCACCTCTCTCAGTGGTAACCGCATTGCTGCACATGGTGGTGCCATGAATGCAGGTGACAAATTAGAAAATGAATGGACCACTTGCACTTGAAGTCAGTGTTAAAACATCGCTAGCAGAATGGTCAGAAATATTTGGTCTTGAACAATGAAAATTATTGCTAGTTGTCAGGATTTTCATTTTCTATTTTGCACATAGCGTCCATAAATTCTTCATTGTACAAAAAATTTTTATTTATAAATTATAATATCGTTGACGGGTTCCACACACTTACCATTAAGCCTGTCGGAATCAGTTTTTAGCCAACCTGGCCTAAAAGTCCATGTGAGCTTTTCACATCACTTGGCGTCTGTCATCGTCCGGTGTCCGGTATCCGTAAACTTTTCACATTTTCATCTTCTTCTCTGTAACAGCTGAGCCGATGTGAACCAAACTTGATAGGAAGGGTCTATGGGAGGTCCTCTACAAATGATCCTCATTTTGTTCCTGCTGGATGACATGGCTTCCAGAGGCATTCTTTGGTTCTGGTTGGTGGATTTTCAAAAATATTCTCCTCTGAAACCGCCAGGCCAAATGTTTTGAAACTTCACATAAATGATGACTGGGACCTCCTCTACCAACGATCCTCATTTAATGTTGATCAGGTTACAAACATGGTGGCAATTGTGGCTTACATTTACTATAGAAACCCTATGAGAAATCACTTTTTCATCTTCTTCTCTGCAACTAATGAGCCGATGTGAACCAAACCTGGCAGGGATAGTCTGTGTGAGGTCCTGTACAAACGATCCTCATTTTTTGTTCCCATGGGTTTGAAAACATGGCCGCCAGAGGCATTCTTTGATTCTGATTGGTGTATTTTGAAAAATCTTCTCCTCTTAAACCACAAGTCCAAATGTTTTGAAACTTTTCATGGCTGATGACTGGGACCCCCTCTGCCAACGATCCACATTTAATGTTGATCGGGTTGCAAACATGGGTTCATTTGAGGCTTATAGTTACTATAGAAACCCTATGGGATATCACATTTTCATCTTCTTCTCTGGATCTACTGAGTTGTTGTGAACCAAACCTGGCAGGGATAGTCTATGGCAGGTCCTCTATAAACGCTCCTCATTTTGTTACTGTACATAGAAAAACATGGCTGCGAGAAGCATTTTTTGATTCTGATTGGTGGATTTTGAAAAATCTTTTCCTCTGAAACTACAGAGCAAAATGTTTTGAAACTTTGCATGGTTGATGACTGGGGCACTCACTACCAAAGCTCCTCATTTAATGTTGATCGTGTTGCAAACATGGCCACAATTGAGGCTTATAGTTACTATAGAAACTCTATGGGAAATCACATATTTTTATACTATAACCCAATGGCCCAGACTTAGCTGGTGGTAACTCAAAAATATCTAGGTCCAAACACAAATTTTCCCCCCCCAATCCCCAAAATATTTTTATACTGTACCAATGACCCAGACTTAGCTGGTGCTAACTCTAACAAAACCAGGGCCAAACACAAATTTTGCCCCCCAAACCCCAAAATTTGCATCCAAAACAAAAAAGAAATCATGTCCTAAAGGACCTCCATACTACGCCTCTACTGCGCATGCGCAGTGTCGCAGTCGTCCCGAAATTGGCGCCAATTATCATTCTCTGTTTGGCACTTCATCAGTCAACATCTCACTGATCTTTGTGCTTGTAAATCTCAGTTTAAAGGATGCCAGACACGTAATTTTTGGAGAAAATGTGATTCTAAGGAGGATAGAAGGAGGAGAGGAAAAAGAAGTGGCAAAAAATAATCAGGGCTGTACTTAAAATTTTTTGATGAAATTATGTTAAGTTGCCTATTTTCGAGGCATGGGCCTCTTGTTGTCATTGTTGCTAATTGTTGCACTGCTTATTCAGTGTTTCCTCTCCCCTAGCCTTCTAAAGTCCCCCCTGGCAATTCTCCCATGCTTTTGGCATATTTTTGAGAAATTTCATTTCTAAAATTTCCTGGGAGAGTTGCTTGGTTACAGAATGTTTTCTGTTATTTTCCCCATAGTTACGTTTTCACCCATGGGTGTATAACGTTTGTGTTCTGCATCTTCCATCTGATGTTCTACAGATTCTCCCCTGGGAGTCTCTGTTTTGCATCAGATAGAGTGTAATTGATGACTGATTCCGGGCCAGTTTTTTCAGTGCCTGGAGTCATGTTTTCTAGTGTGTTTACACTGTTTGTTTTCATTGGCAACAGCCTTTTTTGAGGGGGGCTGTTTGCCTTTGTGGTAGTTTATCTCATTATAAGATACATTTATATTATCCGAAAGTGTCTCATTAATTATTTTATATAAATTTAAAATTTTTGACCACACTTTGCCATCAGATCCATCGGGGCTCAACGTTACTTTTCAGCAACTTGGGCTTCTCTGAAAAAATATTTTTTCAAAATTATTTTGTTTTGCAATTGTTTTTTTCATTTATTAATGGATCATGTTATTATGTATCTTTGTGTCAGGGGTTTTTGCGAGTAACTAGGACTTATTGTTGTTCTTTCACAATGAAGGGACGTTGTTCAAATTGTAATAGGAAGAAATCTTCCTCTGACTTTCATGATCATTGTATTAATTGTAGTCAGTGTTCTCGCATTAATCCCTGTCCTATATGTGAACATTGGGATGAGAAACATTGGAAACGTGTGTCACGATATGTTGTTTCTGGAGAAAGAGCGATGCCGGCTCTTTCTCCGCAAGGTCACTCTACTCTCTCAGTTTCTATTTCAGAGGAACCAGAACAGGGTGATGTTTCCATGTTATCTTCTTCAAGTGTGCGTCCGTCGTCACAAATGAATTCACAGCTAGCGGCAAAAGTGCTCATGCAGATTAGACAAATGTCGTCCGCTAGCTCGCCCGGTGTAGCGTCCATTCACCGAATGGTTCGGCAGCCGGGTTCGTCCGATGCGGTCCAAGAGGAAATTTTGGGTGATGCGAGCACTATAAACATAATAGATGCACACCCAGTGACGGCGGATAGTAAGCGAGAACGGAGGAAGCCTTTTAGTCCGGTTCCTAGCTCGTCCAGGTCCAGCCGGGCCGCGAGCGAGAGAGGTCCCTCTCTCGTACAACAACATCTGGGACCAGATGTTGTGGTACAAAATGTGTCTTTAGCGGAGCATACGTCCGTTGCTCGGGACGCTCCGTTGTATAAGCAGTCCGCAGAGACTGTTAAGGCTTCCTCTTCTCGTCAGCACACACGACCGCACCTTGGCTGCGTGACCGCCGATACATTACCAGCTTCGCCGATGAAGGATTCTTCGGCGACCAGGTCACACCATCCGGCAGCCAGGGATTCGAGACCGATGGACTCCGGACGTTCGCATAGGAAAAGTATGCGGGAGCCATCTGATGCGGAGCTGCCCTCGGCGAAGCAGCGAAAGACTGCGCCTCCGCAGGTCTCGACGCCGGACATTCTTGTGCAGATAGCACAGCTTATCGCAGCATCCCAGCAGCCGACAGAAACAGTGTCGGATCGAGAATTATCCGACGGCGCTGGGTCGGTACGCTCCGCCGAAGCATCGGGGGCGGACGACCGGGAACATCGTGAGGTCCGACCGGATGGTGAAAGGGATATGGATGACTTGGAGCTATCCCTTTCGGAACAACATAAAGCTGCCGTGGACTTCATCCGGCACTTTCTCCCTCAAGTTGTTCCGTCGGGCCAGACTGCTGCGCTTCCGGACAAGAGAATTATAGCGTCATTGGACTCTGAATTTTTTGAGCGGTTCAGGAACATCGCTCCCGAGTTTCCGTCGCAGTCCAATAATGTTGCTAGAACATTTGAATTATTGAACGACGCTATATTTAAACTTGCTTCCAGGACGGGGAAAGCAGGTTTCTTGTCCGCTAATACTCTCAACCTGCCTTTCATTAATGCAAGGAATAAATTCGATACGGCAGGACAGGGTATACCGAGAGTTCCTCTGCGTATGGACGACGAGGCGGAAGACTTAGAGCTATCATTACCGTCGTCAGCTTCTATTCCAACCGCGGTGTTGGAAACAGCTATTGCGTCTAACAGAGCCAATTTAGATGCCTTATCTTACGCAGATCACCTTACTAAGGCGTTATCACTGCGCCTTCAAGGGGAAGAGTTTCAGGATATACAATCCTCTTTAAGACTTCTTTCAAGGGCAGTAGCTTATTCCACGTGTAACTCCGCCCTTTCAGTGGCAAATCTGGAGTTGGTTAGACGTGACGCAGCCCTAGCTACATCCACACTAGTGGATTCTAAGGTGAAGAACTCTCTTAGAGTCGCTTCGGTCTCAGGAGAACTTCTCTTTGACGGCAAGCTTTCCGCTATTTATGATAAAATTAAAAAGAAAGCTAATGATTCTCTGTTGTTCAGATCGGCTCCTAAGAAGTCGGATACAGCAGACACGAATAAGACAGGCACTTCTGGGTCTAATGCGCCCAAGAGAGGTTCCTATAGAGGTTCCGGTGCGTCCTCTTGGTCTTATTCGAGAGACCGTCAGGATAGCGACTCTCGTTCGGGACGTCCTTCAGGCCGGGACAATCGGTCGGACGCCCCGAGGTCGACGAGGCGAGGTGCGGGTCGTGGAAGACGTGGTTTCTCCTACCGCAGGCCTCGCAGGTCCAGGAGATGATGGCTTAAACCTCTATCGCGTTCCGGTTGGCGGAAGGTTGTCGAGTTTTTCACAAGAGTGGGCGTCGATTACGGACGACCCTTGGGTGAGAGGAGTGACTTCGGAAGGTCTAAAGATATCCTTCAAACGAAAGCCTCCATTAACTCGAAGTCCAAAGTGGACTCATCTTCCGTCAAATCCACAGAAAAGAGACGCTCTGTTATCAGAGGTGCAGTCTCTTTTAATGAAGAATACGGTAGAGGTCGTAGAAAACCAGGAATCTCTGGGATTCTACAGCCATCTGTTTCTGGTTCCGAAACCAGACGGCTCGTTCCGTCCAGTCATAGATTTGAGCTGGATAAACAAGCTGATCGTCGCTCCGAAGTTTTATATGGAGACGATTCGATCGGTCAGAGCGAGTATTCGGGTGAACGATTATGCAACGAGCATAGATCTCAAAGATGCGTACTTTCACGTCATGGTACATCCGACATTCCGAAAGTATCTACGCTTTGCAGTCCTGGGAGTGGTGTATCAATTCCGGGCGATGTGCTTCGGATTGAATCTAGCACCCTGGGCTTTCACTCGGGTAATGAACTCGGTAATGATCTACTTCGGAGCTCATTCGTCTGCGGTAACGTCGGCCTACCTGGACGACATTCTTCAGAGGTACGGCAACGAGTTAACGCTTCAGAACGATGTTCAGAATCTTCTTCTATTGCTCCGACGTCTCGGTTTTATAGTAAACGAGGAGAAGTCGGATCTGGTGCCGTCCAAGTCATTCACTCATCTGGGAATGAGCTTCGAGACGCACAACAATCTCGTTCGTCTGCCGTTAACCAGAGCGAAATTAGTCAGTTGTTACGCTCGCTATTGTCTGCACGCAGACAAAGTCACGGCGAGAGAATTTATGAGACTGATAGGTCTGTGCGGAGCCGCCGCGGATCTCATTCTGATGGGGCGGCTACGCACACATCCTCTTCAAATTTTCCTGACTCAGAATTGGAGTGTGAAAATTCATTCGCTCGATGTAGACGTTCTCTTGTCAGATCAAGTGAAACAAGAGATTCAGACTTGGGCAAACATTCAGTGGTTAACTCAAGGAGTTCCGCTGCAGTTGCCGGATCCGAGTTTTACCGTTATGACGGATGCCAGTCAAACAGGTTGGGGTGCATCATTAATCCCAACGGATTCGAGATGCCAGGGTCTTTGGGATCCGCAATTCCTGTGCAAGCACATAAACATCAAGGAAATGATGTCAATTTGGCTTGCGTTACGTCACTGGATGGACATTATTCACGATGCTCATGTCCAAATCCTATCCGACAATACGACAGTAGTGGCGTATATACGGAATCAGGGAGGCACTCATTCAGTTCCGTTGTTCAATCTAACAGAAAGAATCCTTCTGTTTGCATTAGAACATCACGTTCTTCTTTCGGTCCGTCACATACCGGGTCGTCTGAATGTGCTAGCAGACTCCCTTTCACGAAAGGGTCGCTTGTTGCCGTCGGAGTGGACTCTCAACAAACAAGTATTCAATCAGATTTGCTACCAATGGGAACGGCCAATGATAGACTTATTTGCGACACATCTCAACAATCAGTTGCAGACGTATGTGTCTCCGTGTCCGGATCCAAGAGCATTTGCAGTAGACGCTCTGTCGATCCCTTGGGACGGAATGATAGGATATGCGTATCCTCCAGCGCTGTTAATTCAACAAGTATTGCTAAAGATAAAACAATCTCAATGCAAGATTCTGTTGGTAGCATCTCTGTCGCCACAGAGACCGTGGATAAATCTACTCAGGTGTCTGTTGTGGGACCTACCGCGGAAGCTTCCTCCACGAGAGGATCTTCTTTCGCAGGGGAAATCGTGCCAACTCCATCACAACCCGCAAGGTCTCAACCTTCACGTTTTTCCGTTGTGCGGTCCTTCTTGCATGGCAAGCACTTTACAGGACGAGCAGTGGACGCGATTTCTAACTGTAGGAGGACCTCCTCTTCGCTAAACTATGCGGCTAAGTGGAAGGTTTTTCGTCGTTGGTGTAGGGATCATTCTGTAGATATATTTGATCCCTCTATACCAGACATTGCAAACTTTCTAGTATACTTGTTTGACGAAATCAAACTGCAGCCTGTTACTATAAAGGGTTATAGATCTATGTTATCTGATACCTATGCACATCATGATAGTTTACAAATTGGATCTAATGTCTCTTTATCGAAGTTGGTTAGAAACTTTTCGATAAATAGACCCAGAACTCTTAGATTAATTCCTAAATGGAATTTAGCTTGGGTTCTCCTTAAATTGAAGGAAAAGCCATTTGAACCTCTTGGGACAGTAGATTTCAAATTCTTATCTTATAAGACAGCTTTTCTCTTAGCTTTCTCTTCTACTAGAAGAGTCAGTGAGCTTCATGCACTATCGGTGGATGATTCTCACTATCGTAGTGTTGGGAACACTATCACCTTCACTACTAATGTGGGATTTTTAGCTAAGAATCAGGCTCCTAATAAATATCCGGAACCTATTGTTATTAAGGCTCTTCCGTCTTCAGACGGGCGTAGGCCTTTACTCTGTCCTGTTAGAGCACTACGTATCTATAAACAGAGATCTCAGTTTATCAGAAAGGGACGGAAACGTTTCTTTCTGTCTTTGATGCCTAATAGAAAGGACATTTCAGTCCATTCTATTGCTAGATGGATTCAGTTAACTATCCGTACTGCTTATGAAGATTTATCTTCTTCTCAGCAGTCTGTGCTTAAGATTTCTGCTCATGAAGTAAGAGCTCTTTCTACTTCCTGGGCTTATGCTAATAGTGTTGCTATTACAGATTTAATGAAGGCTGCTTATTGGTCTCAGCCATCCACATTTACGAATTTTTATCTCAGAAATATTGAGTCCATTTCTGGAGACCTGCATTGTTTAGGTCCGTTATCAGTTGCTCAGAATGTCGTCCACTAAACAGTTGCAACTATAGTTATGCAGGCTTTCTGTTCCGGCAGTGACTCCGTCCGGCTGCCCTCTTCGCTCTGGGCTATTTGACCCAGGGCAAGGGGAAGGGGGGGCGGGTGTTCCCTTAGGTCACCTGCTTTATAGTGAAAAGCAAGGGAATGCCTCCTCCAAGTCAGTATTTCTGAGTCGCTTCCGGGATGGTTTTAAAGTGTAATATTAATGTTTAAATTCATTCATGTCTTATTTTTAAAGTGTAGCTCGGTGTGAAACATTTGTATATGTCAAGTGTCAAACGGGCTTTAATATACAATACTCGGACACTTTTAAATGATTATAAAGAGTCTCAATTCTCTGGACTACTTTATTTATTGGCTTGCTTTAAAAATAATTAGTATAAGGGTTATACTGGATGTTAATAGAGAACATGAATGTTATTGTGCTCAATTATTAAGGGTAGTGTATCTTTCTAATTTAATATTAAATAAGAAAGATACATGTAAAGCCTAATACTCCTTTTCTCCTTAAGGGGTTACCTCTTTACTATATAGTTGAGCTTATTGGATTTTCCTCTATGTCCTAGGCCCTCCAGCCTGTTTACTATTCAGCTAAGTCTGGGTCATTGGTACAGTATAAAAATGTTAAAAAATTTATAGTAATTTATATATTTTTTATACTTACCAATGACCCAGACGGGGATGGCCCTCCCTGGAGTTGGGAACTCTTGCCTCCCCGCTGAGTACATAGTGCTGACCAGGCACTGCCAGTAAGAATGATAATTGGCGCCAATTTCGGGACGACTGCGTCACTGCGCATGCGCAGTAGAGGCGTAGTATGGAGGTCCTTTAGGACATGATTTCTTTTTGTTTTGGATGCAAATTTTGGGGTTTGGGGGGCAAAATTTGTGTTTGGCCCTGGTTTTGTTAGAGTTAGCACAAAATTAAAATTCCTATCTGGCCCTCCATACATTTACTCTCCATGCATGCGCAGTCGCCAGGAAGTGACTGGAATTGGCGCCAACATTATTCTTTGTTTGGCCCTCAGTCTGATAACAACAAACTGACATCTGTGCTTTTAAATCTCAGTTTTAATGATGCCAGACACAAATCAATGGTTAATTTGGTGGATCAAAGGACACAACTGGATGGAGGAAGGAAGAAACGGTGGTTTGAAATGTTCAGGGCTATAACTTTAAAATTTTTATAAAAATTATTTCATGTTCTCCATTTTTGGGACATGGGCCTGACATCAACATTTTTGCTAATGATTTTACCACTGTTTGTTAAGTGTTCCTTCCCTATCCTTCCTTGAAGCACACCCAGTTAACCTTCCAAGCTTTTTGGCTCGTTTTATTGAATTTTTAGCTCAACTTTGACGAAGTCAAATTTGAGCTATTGTCATGGCCCGTCGTCCGTCTGTCCGTCCGTCTGTCCGTCTGTCTGTCCGTCCGTCTGTCCATCTGTCCAGGCGTCCGTCCGTCCGTCCGTCTGTCCGTACGTCAACAATTGGCTATGGCTCGGGCTAGAGGTCGTATTTATGGACCAATCTTTACGAAACTTCTTGTGTACCTTTGTTATGAGCCTGGGACGGGAACGAGTGTTTTTAGGTGTGGTCCGAAATTCAAGATGGCTGCCAGCAGCCATTTTGTACTGATGATGCAAAAAACAGTTTTTTGTACAGAACTTCTGTATGAAAGTCCTGATTTGCATAAAGTTTTGTATAAATGTTTAGTACCATGGGATACATCACATATAATACGGGTTTTTTTCTCGTGCGTAAATTATGCAAATTAGACTGACTTTGATTTATTTAGTGTTACTTTCAGAGCTGTAAGTGCCAAGCTGCTATGGCTCGGGCTAGAGGCCGTATTTATGAACCGATCTTTACGGAACTTCTTGGGTACCTTTGTTATGACTGTGGGACGAGAACGAGTGTTTTTGGGTGCGGTCCGAAATTCAAGATGGCTGCCAGCTGCCATTTTGTACCGACGATGCAGAAATCTGTTTTTTGTACAGAACTTCCATATGAAAGCTCTGATTTGAATAATTTTTTGTATGAATGTTTAGTACCATGGGGTACATCACATATAATACGGGTTTTTTTCTCGTGCGTAAATTATGCAAATTAGACTAACTTTGATGTTTTTTGGTGTTACTTTCAGCACTGTAAGTGCAAATGCCAATACGGCTCGGGCTAGAGGCCGCATTTATGAACCGATCTTTACAAAACTTCTTGGGTACCTTTGTTATCACCGTGGGACGAGAACGAGTGTTTTGGGGTCCGGTCCGAAATTCAAGATGGCCGATGGCAGCCATTTTGTACGAAATTTGGTTCAATCAGATTTTTGCACAGAACTTCCATATGAAAGCGCTGATTTGAATAATTTTTTGTGTGAATGTTTAGTACCATGGGATACATCACATATAATACGGATTTTTTTCTCGTGCAGAAATTATGCAAATTAGATGAACTTTGATTTTTTCAGTGCTGCTTACACACAGTAAGTACACATGTCAATACGGCTCGGGCTAGAGTCTATATTTATGAACCGATCTTCACGAAACGTCTTGGGTACCTTTGTTATCACCTTGGGACAGGAACGAGTGTTTCTGGGTGCGGTCCAAAATTCAAGATGGCTGCCAGTGGCCATTTTGTATCGAAATTAGGTCTAATCAGTTTTTTGTACACAACTTCTATACGGCTCAGGCTAGATGCCGTATTTATGAACCGATCTTTACGAAACTTCTTGGGTACCTTTGTTATTACCGTGGGATGAGAACGAGTGTTTTTGGGTCTGGTCCGAAATTCAAGATGGCCACCAGCAGCCATTTTGTACCAAAATTAGTGCAATCAGTCTTTTGTACAGAACTTCTGTATGAAAGTTCTGATTTGAATAAATTTTTGTATGAATGTTTAGTAACATGGAATACATCACATATAATACGGGTTTTTTTCTCGTGCAGAAATTATGCAAATTAGATGAACTTTGATTTATTCAGTGCTTCTTATACTCTGTAAGTGCACATGTCAATACAGCTCGGGCTAGAGGCTGTATTTATGAACCGATCTTCACAAAACTTCTTGGGTACCTTTGTTATCACCTTGGGACGAGAACGAGTGTTTCTGGGCGCGGTCCAAAATTCAAGATGGCTGCCAGTGGCCATTTTGTACCGAAATTATGTCCAATCAGTTTTTTGTCACAACTTCTACACAGCTCATATTTGTGAACTGATCTTCACGAAACTTCTTGGGTACCTTTGTTTTCACCTTGGGACAGGAGTGAGTGTGTTTTGGGGTGCCTTTGTTATCACTGTGCTATGAGAACAAATATTTTGGGGTTCAGTCAGACCCACTCTGGGACTCAAAGATTTCTTTTCTAGTTTAGCATCTGACTGTCACCCACCTTTACAATACTTTACCTATACATTTGTTACAGGCAACGCTCAGTATTTATGTACAGACCATTACAATACTTTATATATACCTTTGTTATCAGGTCATTACCTAGATGTTTGTCATTGCTGTGTCACATACTATACATGTACATGTCTTTGTCTTGACAAGTTGAGCTACAGTGTCATTGACACTTTCATTTTTATAAATTTCTTGGGAGTTTAACGTGTTACACAGAATGTTTATTCTGTATATCCCCATGGTTATGTCCTCACCCAAGGGGTGTTTAGGCATTTTGGTCATGCATCATACGTCTGATGTATCGTTTTTTCTTCTGATGAAGATCTTGCTTTACATTGGATAGTTGAAAATCTGTTACTGACTTCGGGCCGTGTTGCCTGGGGTCTTGTTTCCGGTTTTCATTCTGACGTTGTTCATATTGACAACACTCTATTATGTATGTAGTTTCGTATTAATTATTAAGGTAGGACTGTTGTAAGATACATTAAATATTCAGGTAGTGTAGCAATTAATTTTTGGGATAGTAAAATAATTTTTGTCCACACTTAGGCTCTATCGGGATACCTTTGGGCTCATCGTTCCCTTTGGGGACTTGGGCTCTTGTCAAAATTTTTTGAAAATTTTTTTTGTGTAAATTATTTTTTGATTTATATTTTGAATGTTATTTGTTATGCATCTTTTTCTAATATTTAATGTGGAGTTGGTGGGAGTACGATCGACTTTATTTTGCTTTATTATGAAAGCATATTGCTCAAATGCAAGACGAGGAAGCCTTTCCTCTGATTTACATGTTGGTTGCCTTTCTTGTAGTCGATGTACTCCCACTAATTCTTGCTCAACATGTGTTGGATGGGATGACAAACGTTAGAGACGGGTGTCATGGTACGTTGTTAGCGGCGAGAGGCCACTGCCGGTCCTCTTGCCATAGAGTCATTCTAGTTTCTTAGCTTCTATTTCAGAGGAACAAGGACATGGTGATGTTTACGTGACGCCTAGACAGAGGTTGCTGCCTGTCGGCACATTTAGATAATTAACAGAGCTAGCAGCAAAGGTGCTCTTGAATATTGGGCAGGGCTATAAACCTCAAACCATTTGTTTCAGTTCCCTCTCGCCAGCTTGCTCGACCGGTGAAACGTTACTCCGTCCGTGGGTACCGTGACACCGGGTGTGTCTGTTGTGGTCTAAGAGGTGGATTGGGTAGAGTGAGCACCTCGTAATATAAACAGATTCACCCAGTGACGATGGAACGGAATAAGAAGCCGGCAAGGTCGGAAAGGACTGCGAGCGAGAGAGCCCCCTCTCTTTCCCAATAACATCTGGGCCAGATGTGGTGTTTGGAACTTGCGGCAGTCAGAGCATATGTCCGTGCCTCTCGTCTGGAACGCTCCATTCAGTTCACAGCCGGCGTCGGCTACAGTTACGGCAAATTCATTGGGAAGCTCAGCGAGGTCTGAAAGGACCGTGAGAGAGCCCCCTCTCTTTCCCAATAACATCTGGGGCCAGATGTGGTGATCGGAACTTGCATCAGTCGGGGCATACGTCCGTGCCTTCTGTCCGGGATGGCCCGTTCAGTTCACAGCCGGTGTCGGCTATAGTTTTGGCTTCTGCATCGGAATCTTCCAAGCACACACGACCGCACCTTAGCTAGATGACTTCAGATATCCAGCCTACATCCCCGAGAAGGGACCACTCATCATCAGGAAAACGAACCATTCGGTAGCTAAGGAGACGAGGCCTCATTTATCGGAATGTCCGTAGAAAAGAGCCATCTCAGACACACCATCCCGGGAGCAGCTGGCAGCCAGGAAACAGAAGACTGCTGCTCCTCAGGCCTCCGTAACGTAGCTCATCGCAGCATCCCAGCAAGTGCAGAAGTAGCCGATGGCAGTCTCAGAACCTGGGTCGGTCCAGTCATCTGCAACCGTGAATTTCATCTGATTCAGACGGATGGTGAAAGGGATACGGAGGAGGATTACCCTTCCCTTTCGGAACAACACATGGTTGCGATGGATTTAATCCATCAACACTGCCCTGAATTTGTTCCAGTGAATCAGAATGCTGCGACTACAAGGAAGAAACCTCAGGCGTCGTTGGACGCTGACTTTATTTGGACAAAGGAGGAGGTCATGTCTTTTCCGGTTCAGCCTAGACAGGTGTCGCAGGCCTTTGGCCATTTAGACTACACCATATTCAACTTCCCAGTGGGAAGAAGAAAGGCGGTTTCTTGTCATCATCTTCCGTAATTTTACCATTTGTTTGACTACGTTCATCTAAAACGGTCAGGAAAGATGTATACAGAGTTCCTCTGCGTTTGGATGAGCAGGCTGAGGACCTAGTCATGGCCTTACCTTCGTCATTCACTATTTGCTCGGACACAATTGAGATGGCAATTTCTTCACTCAGAGCGAATTTAGACGCAGTGTCTTTCGCAGATTACCTTTAAGAACTGTGGCGCAACGTCTCAATGGAAAGGAACTTGAGGACATTTGTACCTCTTTAAGAGTCCTTTCCAGGGCAATTATGTTTATCACACATAACTCTGTCTTAACAGTGGCTAATTTGGAGTTAATCAGACATGACAGAGCCCTTGTGTCTTCATCTTTAACAGATGACAAGGTGAAAAACTCTCTATGGGTCACTCCGGTATCTGGGCACAAAGTTTTTGACGATAAGCTTTCATTGTTTTATGACCAAGCTACAAAGAAAGCATCAATACTCTGCTACTTAAGTCGGCGTCTAATTGACCCGCAGCAGCAGAAAAGAGTAAGGGAGGACGTCCTAGACAGAAATCTTCTAAAGGGGACTCCTTGCGAGGGTATAGGAAACCCTCCTATAATTACTCTAGGGATTGTCAATACAGCGACTCGGAAAGGGTCTGATCGAGACTACCGGTCAGGTGTCCCTAAGCCGGCGGGTCGATGCTCTTCGCGAGGGGGACGTGTTTTCTCCTCCCGTAATCCTCGCAAGTACTATAGGTGAGGGTTAGGACCTCAGTTGCTTGGCAGTTGGCGGATGGTTATCAAGATTCACATCAAACTGGATAACTATTATGGAAGACCAATAGGCGAGAAGTGTGGTCTCAGATGGCCTACGGCTATCTTTCCGAGAGAAACCACCACTAACATGATGTCTGTGATGGACAAAACTTCCGTCAAATCCTTGCATATGAGTCTCTCCAATCGGAGGTAAAGGTTCTCTTGACAATGGAAGCAATAGAGGTCGTCGAGAATCAAGATTCTCTAGGATTCTACAGTCACCTGTTCCTCGTACCGAAGCCAGACAGTTCGTTCCAACCGGTAATAGACTGGAGCTGGATAACAAGTTTATCATGGCTCTAAAACTTTATTTATGGTAATCATTCAGTCAGTAAAAGTGAGCGTTCAAGTGATCGACTATGCAGCACTATTTTGGAATCCCCCCCTCCCATCCCCCCGTGCCAATTAGCTCTTTTTTTTCTTTGGTCCAAAATGCATTTTTAAGGATTTAGAGTGACTTCATGTAGAAAAAAATTGTCTTCTATAACTCCCCCTCCTCTACCCCAGGGCCATTTAAACAATATTTTTTCTTTGGTCCAAAATGCATTTTTAAGGATTTAGAGTGACTTCATGCAGAAATATAATTGACTCCTACAACTCCCCCTCCTCCTCTCCCAGGGCCATATAAGCAATATTTTTAGCTCACCTGACTGAAAGTCAGGGTGAGCTTTTCTGATCACTTTTCGTCCGTCGTCCGTCGTCCGGCGTCCGTCGTCTGTCGTCCGGCGTGAAGGTGGTGTTTGGGTCTTTTTCTTCCAAACCACTGGCCGCATGTTAATGAAATTTCATGTGAGTAGGGGTTATATAGCGGCATTTTGATTTTTGGGCAAATTAGGTTTCGGCTCATATTGAGCAGAGGGGTGGGGCAAAAATGCTCCAATTCTTAAAAAATCTTCTTCTCAAGAACCAGCAATAGCAGAGACTTGATATTTGGTATGCAGCTTCCTTTTGAGGTGTAGACTCAAGTTTGTTCAAGAGAAGTTTGTAGGTCTATACTTGGCGATGTTATGGGAGGAGCAAAAATTTTGGCCCCACCCCAAATTTCTATTTTTTAAACCGAGAGGCCAATTTGAACCAAATTTTATGTGAGGGCTTATTGGGTCATAAGTACCTAATTTATGCAGAAATTTTTTTTCCTGTAGCCCCGTGGGAACCACAGGAGCTAAAAATAGAAAAAAATTAAAACGCCTATATCTCCAAAACTGCACGGCACCGAGAATTTTTATTTGGTGTGAAGCTTCCTTAGGACCAACAGAAAGAATTGGTAAAAAAAAATTGCCATCGGTTTTATCATAGGGTACAGTTTCGGGACATTGAAAAAGTGCTGAGTCAGCACTTTTTAACACTGTAGGCAATGGGAAAAACATTAAAAAATCTTCTCCAGATCCAGCAGGCAGAATCTTTTGATATTTGGTATGCAACATTGGAGGGTGGATCTGATTCAGGTTTGTTCAAATCGGCCCCCTGGGTTCATATTTGGGCTCAGTATAGGAGCCCGATTTCGAACTTAGTGCATTTCAGGCAAATTTCTTAAAAAATCTTCTTCTCCAGATCCAGCAGGCAGAATCTTTTGATATTTGGTATGCAACATTGTGGGGTGGATCTGATTCAAGTTTGTTCAAATCGGCCCCCTGGGTTTATATTTGGGCTCAGTATAGGAGCCCAAATTTGAACTTACTGCATTTCAGGCAAATTTCTTTGAAAATCTTCTTCTCCAGATCCAGCAGGCAGAATCTTTTGATATTTGGTATGCAACATTGTGGGGTGGATCTGATTCAAGTTTGTTCAAATCGGCCCCTTGGGTTTATATTTGGGCTCTGTATAGGAGCCCAAATTTGAACTTAGTGCATTTCAGGCAAATTTCTTTGAAAATCTTCTTCTCAAGATCCAGCAGGCAGAATCTTTTGATATTGGGTATGCAACATTGTGGGGTGGATCTGATTCAAGTTTGTTCAAATCGGCCCCTTGGGTTTATATTTGGGCTCAGTATAGGAGCCAAAATTTGAACTTAGTGCATTTCAGGCAAATTTCTTAAAAAATCTTCTTCTCCAGATCCAGCAGACAGAATCTTTTGATATTTGGTATGCAACATTGTGGGGTGGATCTGATTCTATTTTGTTCAAATCGGCTCCCTAGATTCATATTTGGGCTCACTATAGAAGCTCGAATTTGAACTTAGTGCATTTCAGGCAAATTTCTTCAAAAATCTTCTTCTCCAGATCCTGCAGGCAGAATCTTTTGATATTTGGTATGCAACATTGTGGGGTGGATCTGATTCCAGTTTGTTTAAATCGGCCACCTGGATTCATATTTGGGCTCACTATAGAAGCCCAAATTCGAACTTAGTGCATTTCAGGCAAATTTCTTTGAAAATCTTCTTCTCAAGATCCAGCAGGCAGAATCTTGTGATATGTGGTATGCAGCATCCTTAGGGGGGTGAGATTCAAGTTTGTTCAAGCCATGTCCCTAGGTCCATATTTGGGCTCAATGTGGGAGCTTGAATTGTAACTTTGTTCGAAATGAGGAATTTTCTTAAAAAATCTTCTTCTTCAGATCCAACAGTCGGAATGGTTTGATATGTGGTGAGTAGCATCCTTGGGGGGGAGGGGGGATTCAAGTGTGTTAAAGCCAAGTCCATGGGTCCATATTTGGGCTCCCTGTGGGAGCCCAAATTATAACTTAGTCAATATGAGGAATTTTTCTTTAAAAATCTTCTTCTTCAGATTCAGCAGTTGGAATGTTTTGATATTTGGCATGGAGCAACCTTAGGGGGCTGAGATTCAAGTTTGTTCAAGCCAAGTCCCTTGGTTCATATTTAGGCTCACTATGGGAGCCTGAATGACAACTTAGTTCAAAATGAGGAATTTTATTTAAAAATCTTCAGATCCAGCAGATGAATGCTTTTGATATTTTTTATGCAGCATCCTTAGGGGGGTAAGATTCAAGTTTGTTCAAGCCATGTCCCTAGGTCCATATTTGGGCTGATTGTGGGAGCTCGAATTGTAACTTGGTTCAAAATGAGGAATTTTCTTTAAAAATCTTCTTCTTCAGATCCAGCAGTCGGAATGTTTTGATATTTGGTGTGCAGAATCCTTAGGGGTGTGAGATTCAGGTTTGTTAAAGCCAAGTCCCTGGGTTCATATATGGGCTTCCTGTGGGAGCCCGAATTATGACTTAGTTCAGTATGAGGAATATTCTTTAAAAATCATTTTTTAGATCCACTGGTCAGAATATTTGGATATTTGGTTTCAGCTTTTCTTAGGAGGAGCAGATGCAACTTGTGGAAATCAATTCTCTGGGTTGCTATTTAGGCTACCATGTCAGGTGAGCGCCCTCAGGCCCCCTGGGGCCTCTTGTTTCTTTGGTCCAAAATGCGTTTTGAAAGATTTAGAGTGAGTACATGCAGAAAAATGTTTGACTCCTATAACCACCCCCCCCCCCCCCACCCCCCCCTCCCACCACTTGGGGTGCCAATTAGGCATTTTTAGCCCGACTGTTCACAGTCAGGGCTACAGTCGTGACTTTCATCCATCCATCCATCGGTCCATCCGTCTGTCCTTACATCCATCTGTCTGTCCATAAACAATTGGTTTCCAACCGATAACTCCAGTTTGAATTATTTGATTTCAATCAAAGTTGATATGTATATTTTCCAGCTAGTAATACAAGCCAAATTTGGTTAGAATTTCAGTCCCCCCCCCCCCCCCCCTCCCCCACGGTCGTTCAGGCAATTTTTCCAAAAATGCATTTTGAAGGATTGGGAGTTATTAAATGTAAACAAACAAAAATTGACTACTGTAACACCACCACAACGACCCCTCCCCCTCCCCTCCTACATACACCCATGTGTCATTTAGGTCATGAGATATGTTTTGGGGTAGAGAAATAAAAAAATAAAATTTCATAAAGATTCATTAGGTAAACGGTTAACAAAAAATGGCTCAGACTATTTTGTGTCTAAGCATAGCCATTGCTGGGACAGTCAGACTGCATGTGTGACATCACTCCAGTTATATGTAGTTCCAGGTGAGCGATTACAGGCTCTTTAGAGCTTCTAGTTTCAACTTCTTTCATTTCATTACTCATCAGTCTCTCCCAAGCCTCTTCTGCATTAATATTAAAATTTTCAACTTCATCCACATTAATCACAGTTAATTACAAGACAGATATAAAACGTTTTTTTTTTACAGAAAGTCAAAACATCCACAGCGTTTATTTACCTTGGATACGGTAGTCAATGACTCAAAATGGAATGAAAATAGAATGCCCATGAATACATCTTGACTTTCCTGAAATAGTTTTCGACAACCCAAAATTTCTGACAGGTTTATGCCGATTTTACTGTCACAAATTTTATTGATTAACCAATCAAATTTCGAGATTTATAGTAATTGTATTTGAATTAAAAATATAAGCCACATAATTATTGGTTGGACAAAGGAGCCACATTAATTTGAGAAGCCAATTAAAAATATAAGCTACATAACTACTTACAGCCGCATTATTGATAGCCACATATTTACTCGGATGTGAGTATGTCCATCTTGCCATCCATCCATCCATCCGTCTGTAGACATAATTTTGTCTTGAGATTTTCTCAGACATTTATGGACCAATCTGCTCGAAACTTGGTATGAATATTCTCCACCATGGTAACCTGTGCACCTGTGATTATAGTTACGATTGTAGTATTTTTTACAGAATTGTGCCTCTTTTCGACTTGAAATAGCAGCCGCATGGGCCTGAATTTTGTCCAGAGATTTTCTCAGATATTTATGGGTTGATTCCTTTGAATTTTGCTATGGATGTTCATTGCCATGGGAACCTGTCCACCTGCTATTATATCAATCAGATTTTTGGCCAGAGTTATGCCCCTTTTCATCTTAGAATAATCATGGCGGGAGGGGGTATGGACAGGCCATCTGGGACAGTCACACCTCTAGTTTGAAGAGGAATTTAGCCACTTCAGTTTTGTTTCACAGAGCTCAGTGAGCTCTGTCAAACAAGACTGAAGTGGTTAAATTTTTTTTGTAAAATGGGAAAATGCAGGTTGAAATTTTTCATATTTGACATCAGTGTGCAGAGGATTAAACACCAACAATTAATTTATTTCAACTGGTATGTATGTAAACAAATTGTCAAACACTGAAGATATTAAAAATAATTTTAGACAAAAGTCCTTGAAAGTGTTTGAAAGTGTCCTAGAAAATTTCTTGAATGATTTGTATGTATTTTCTAGCAGTGTGTGCAAACCTTGTTTGTGAATGAGGTTCTTATTTTTGATACATATTTATTTCTAGATTGATCACGAATTAAAGAAAAAAGAAGAAGGAAAGCGTTCGAGAGCGGATGCCGATGTTGTTAGGAATATGTTATTTAGTGCATTTGAAAAACATCAGTATTATAATGTGAAAGATTTAATGAAGATTACAAATCAGCCAATCGTAAGTTTATATTGTCTTCTTTTATTTGCTCAGGTGACTGAATATCAGGGTTAGCAATACTGATGATTTTTCATCCATTGTAAATATGCAGGTCTTAAAATTTGTCCTTTTCATGAGAAACAGTTTTGATTTTCACAACCTCATTCTACAAGAATCAATTTTCAGTTTATTAATAATTTAGAATTAGAGAATACTATTATACCCTGGTTAATGCATAGTTCTAAACAAACCTCATATTAAATTTCAATCTTTAACCCTCATGGGTCTAATTCCAACTTTAATCACACTTTTCTACAACAAAACAGGTGCCCCAACATGCAGTCTTTGGGTGAATTTGCAAGTTACCCACAAAAGTTCCTTTTCAGTTGCTTCTAGGTAAGTCTTGGCTGCCTATATAGGCAGCCAAGACTTGCCTGGAAACAACTGCAAAGGATACTGACTATCAAAGTACAGAGGTGTGCAAATTGGACAAGCAAGCGTTACATTCATCCCCGGGTTAAGCAAAATTAAATTGGACAACCGTTTTTTCACTCGTGTACTGAAAGCTCCGTTTGCAATCACTTATGACCTTGTGATTCCGAATATTCCGTAATTCGTGACAATCACTCTTGGTCACTAAATACTCACTCATGAAATTGGAAATTTTCAATATGCTGCTAAAAAAATGTCAGACATGCTCTTTAATCACAAAGATTGCTATTATGGAATCACCAACGCAGGGACAACTAATTGGGTTATCTCACTAAGGCACGTTGCACTTTCTGAGTCACCATCCATGTCCAGTCAATGCCACAGTTGTAATTTTGGACTCCATGATTCTTGAAGATATCAAGTAATAACTATATTAAATCCACTTGACATAATAAAGTTATCACATCTTCAAGAATTGTGCTGTCAAAAGCTATAACTCTTTGTCATTGGATACTCAATCATTCAATTTCAATGCAATTATTTTTTCATACCGTAATGACATAACTCGTATTGAAACAATTTGCGCCATACACATGTGCAGTAGTTGTATTTATGTTGGAGTTTCCTAAACTTGATTCGCATGTTCAGGAAAACCCAACATCAAAAATAAAATACAACACCTGTACATGTGTTCGGCGCAAACTGTGCTCTAAAACAAACGAGTGACAAATCTCATCATTCGAGGGAACAAGTAAGTTGTGGTTTGGTAGCCAGTGATGAAATGCGCACCGCATGTAAGTCTATTGTGTCACCTGTATTCACGGTATTTGGGTAAATACAATACTCGAATGCGATACCAATTACTGTAGCACTGCTGTTCTGAGAAAGAGTGTTGCAATTTTTGGTTAAACGCACAGCTGTAGACCAAGGTGAAAAACACGTTTCTATTGACTACTGAAGAAGGGGTTGTCTAATTCAGAAAGGGTTGTGCAAAATTATTTTGCGTAACCGTTTAGGGGTTATGCAAAATTTCCAATTTGACCACCTCTGAAAGTATAACAAAAATGTATAAAAAATCCCCTAGCACCCAATTTTTGTGCGTTTTGTGTGTTAAATTTCTATGTAGAACACACCTATGTACAGACTTCTGGTGGTCTTACTGATAGAAGTGACAGGACTTTGGCTGTAGTTTCACTAGACACCATTGCAAAGTCAAGAGTGTTCCAGTACCTTATTATGAGGGAATAAAAACTAAGTAGAATTCTCCAAGCCTTTAAGAACACTTTCAGCATCTATGACAAGAATCAAAGGAACATTTTGTGAGAAATAAATTTTTCACTATTTTTCTTGCAAAAATCCATTCTGATGCTCTGAAGTGATTTTTATCAGCCCTCAAAAAATTTTGTGGGGATATACATGTGGTTCTGTCTGTCTCTCTGCCCATCCATCTATCCAAATGCAAAAATATCTACATACAGATATCCGAGAATAAACTCTAGCACTATTTAAGTACCTTCCAAGGACTGTGTTAACAAGTTTCAACAAATATTATTGCATGCTACAGTGAATATTGTTATAATGGCCTGTCACATCAAGTCGATTTTGTTCGTATTTAATGACATGAAATTATGAAATGCCAAAAGTGAACTTTTAATAAAATATTTCATCAAATGAAAATTGATTTGAAAATCGTTGTGCGAATCCAGTTAAATTAAGCCCTGGTCAGTCCGAATTTTCTCTGCATTGCCACAACTCATTTGAATCAGTAATCCTCTATAAATAATAATTTAATTATGCTACAAAAAAAAACACTCAACTCGCTTTTGAGTCAAGTTGAGAGGCTTCTGTTTTTTCCAAAGCCCACTTCCAATACACATAATTAATCATCTGTAGTTTCTCATCAAATACCACCCTTACTTTTTATACCAATAAAAGCGTATATTTTATATACGAGAGCTTCCAATAACTATCCTGAGTATCAAAAACAGATGTTTTGATTTTTTAAAAATGTATATCACTTGAATTCATCCACTTCAAGTATGCCATTATGCAATGAAATCAAAAGAAGAGGGCATGCAAAAGCTGACACAAACTTCAGTGTTTCGTGACAATATGTCAGTTTGTAATGAGCACCCAATTTTTGTGCGTTTTGTGTGTTAAATTTCTATGTAGAACACACCTATGTACAGACTTCTGGTGGTCTTACTGATAGAAGTGACAGGACTTTGGCTGTAGTTTCACTAGACACCATTGCAATGTCAAGAGTGTTCCAGTACCTTATTATGAGGGAATAAAAACTAAGTAGAATTCTCCAAGCCTTTAAGAACACTTTCAGCATCTATGACAAGAATCAAAGGAACATTTTGTGAGAAATAAATTTTTCACTATTTTTCTTGCAAGAATCCATTCTGATGCTCTGAAGTGATTTTTATCAGCCCTCAAAAAATTTTGTGGGGATATACATGTGGTTCTGTCTGTCTCTCTGCCCATCCATCTATCCAAATGCAAAAATATCTACATACAGATATCCGAGAATAAACTCTAGCACTATTTAAGCACCTTCCAAGGACTGTGTTAACAAGTTTCAACAAATATTATTGCATGCTACAGTGAATATTGTTATAATGGCCTGTCACATCAAGTCGATTTTGTTCGTATTTAATGACATGAAATTATGAAATGCCAAAAGTGAACTTTTAATAAAATATTTCATCAAATGAAAATTGATTTGAAAATCGTTGTGCGAATCCAGTTAAATTAAGCCCTGGTCAGTCCGAATTTTCTCTGCATTGCCACAACTCATTTGAATCAGTAATCCTCTATAAATAATAATTTAATTATGCTACAAAAAAAACACTCAACTCGCTTTTGAGTCAAGTTGAGAGGATTCTGTTATTTCCAAAGCCCACTTCCAATACACATAATTAATCATTTGTAGTTTCTCATCAAATACCACCCTTACTTTTTATACCAATAAAAGCGTATATTTTATATACGAGAGCTTCCAATAACTATCCTGAGTATCAAAAACAGATGTTTTGATTTTTTAAAAATGTATATCACTTGAATTCGTCCACTTCAAGTATGCCATTATGCAATGAAATCAAAAGAAGAGGGCATGCAAAAGCTGACACAAACTTCAGTGTTTCGTGACAATATGTCAGTTTGTAATGAGCATGATTATAATTAATCAACATTTTTAGGGAATCCTTCAGAAGGCCAAAGGCTATTCTGACAAAACGGCAATGTAACTGAAATTCTGGGAATTCTAGTTCATGACCTTTATACGGAGATGAAAGATATGCAGCTCCCTGTGTATGTGTCTGCCTGATTTTATGTCATCAATCATATGCAAGGTGGATTATCATGAAGGGTATGGTCTCAAAGGTTGTAGGTAAGCTTGTCGCTCTATCACGCATGTTTGATCAATCAGCTCACTCATATGTGTGCCAACAACCACTAAATTCTAAGGTATACTCAGTCTCTTTGTAAGTGCAGATGGCCCAGTGAAACACCTCGCACAATGAGAATGCATAAGGGATCAGCTACAGAGGTAACATTTCATTGGTTGATTTGATTATTTTTCCTGAGCGCTAGTGCGAGTGAAAAATAATACTTTCAGGTCCACATGACCTGAGGATATTTCCGATATTCACTAAATCAACTTCCCTTTTCTTTTTATTATTTGCTACATGACATTTTACTGCGCAATATTCAGCCCAGTTTGACTGCAAACAGTTTCAAGATAATAACAAAAAGCTTCTGATTGGTCCTTTAAGGTGACATCATGTGCCAAAGCGTAACATCATTTAGGAAAAAACAGAAAAAAATTGTGTGTACCTGAAAGTATTATTATCCCCCCACAAGGGAGGGATATAGCATAGAGCTCCATCTGTTGGTCCATCTGTCTGTCCATCCATCTATCCATCCATCCATCTGTCTGTTCGTCCATCCAACCGATCTTTGTTTATGGTATAACTTGAACAGTAGTTAACAGATTTCTATTCTTTTTAGTATATGTCTGTATAGCAGAATGTCTACGTCAAGTTTGATGACCACCAATATCTCTTGAAAATTATGGGAGTTATTGTCCTTTGTTACGAAAATATTCTGTAAATCTTGTTTACGGCATACTTGAACAAGAGTTAATGGATTTCAATTCTTTTTGGTATATGTCTCTATAGCAACAATGTCTACATTTAGTACGATGACCAGCAATATCCAATGAAAATTATTGGAGTTATTGCCCTTTGTTTAATAATTGCTTGTTTATGGTATAACTTTAACAATAAAAACCAGATTTCATTTCTCTTCGATACATGTCTCTATAGCAACAATGTCTATGTCAGATTCAATGACGAGATATGAGAGTTATTGTGCTGACCAAGTGCCCACCCCCACCGTGCCAAATCCTGCAATTTTTTTTTTGCTCCAAAATGTGTTTTGAAGGCAATTTGTTTCTTTGTTCCAACAGGCATTTTGAAGGATTTAGAGTGCATGCATGCAGAAAAAACTTCTAGGACTCCCCCCCCACCCCCATCCCCATGTCAATTAGGCATTTTTTTCGCTCAAAAATACATTTTGAAGGATTTAGAGTAATTACATGCAGAAAGAAAACTGACCCCATCCCCCTCCACTCCCTTCACCTATCCGGTCAGTTAGGCCACAATTTTTTTGTTGTTGCTTCAAGATGGGTTTGGCCAGATTTAGAATGATTTTATGTTTTATGTTGGGGAAAAAAACTCGCCTATGTTCCCCCTCCCCAGTTAGAGGTGCAGGGGGATTAGCAGCACCTGGCGATGCAGGCCTCTTGTTAGCTCACCTGACTTTCAGTCAGGAGAGCTATAGTGATCACTCACCGTCCGTCGTCTGTCGTCCGTCGTCCGTCGTCCGTGAACATGGTGTTTGCGTCTTCTCCTCCCAAACCGCTGAACCAATTTAATTGATATTTGAGATAATAGTTTGTTATGACATCGCAATTTGATTTTGTTCAAATCAAGTTGCCTCGCCCGTGGGTAGGGCCACACCCAAAAAGTGTGCTGAAATCTTAAAAAATCTTCTTCTCATGAACCAGCAGTAGCAGAGACTTGATATTTGGTGTGCAGCTTCCTTTTGAGGTGTAGACTCAGATTTGTTCAAGAGAAGTTTGTGGGGCTATACTTGGCGTCGTTATGGGAGGGGCAAAATTTTTGGCCCCGCCCAAAATTTCTATTTTCCAAACCGAGAGGCTGATTTGAACCAAATTTTATGTGAGGGCTTATTGGGTCATAAGTACCTAATTTATGCTGATTTTTTTTTCCCATAGCCCCATGGGAACCGCAGGAGCTAAAAATAGAAAAAAATTAAAACGCCCATATCTCCAAAACTGCACGGCACAGAGAATTTTTATTTGGTGTGAAGCTTCCTTAGGACCAACAGAAAGAATTGGTAAAAAAAAATTGCCATCGGTTTTATCATAGGGTACAGTTTCGGGACTTTGAAAAAGTGCTGAGTCAGCACTTTTTTACACTGTAGGCAATTGGAAAAACATTAAAAAATCTTCTTCTCCAGATCCAGCAGGCAGAATCTTTTGATATTTGGTATGCAACATTGGAGGGTGGATCTGATTCAAGTTTGTTCAAAACGGCCCTCTGGGTTCATATTTGGGCTCAGTATAGGCGCCCGATTTCGAACTTATTGCATTTCAGGCAAATTTCTTAAAAAATCTTCTTCTCCAGATCCAGCAGGCAGAATGTTTTGATATTTGGTATGCAACATTGTGGGGTGGATCTGATTCAGGTTTGTTCAAATCGGCCCCCTGGGTTTATATTTGGGCTCAGTATAGGAGCCCAAATTTGAACTTAGTGCATTTCAGGCAAATTTCTTTAAAAATCTTCTTCTCCAGATCCAGCAAGCAGAATCTTTTGATATTTGGTATGCAACATTGTGGGGTGGATCTGATTCAAGTTTGTTCAAATCGGCCCCTTGGGTTTATATTTGGCCTCAGTATAGGAGCCCAAATTTGAACTTAGTGCATTTCAGGCAAATTTCTTTGAAAATCTTCTTCTCAAGATCTAGCAGGCAGAATCTTTTGATATTGGGTATGCAACATTGTGGGGTGGATCTGATTCAAGTTTGTTCAAACCGGCTCCCTGGGTTTATATTTGGGCTCAGTATAGGAGCCCAAATTTGAACTTAGTGCTTTTCAGGCAAATTTCTTAAAAAATCTTCTTCTCCAGATCCAGCAGGCAGAATCTTTTGATATTTGGTATGCAACATTGTGGGGTGGATCTGATTCTATTTTGTTCAAATCGGCTCCCTAGATTCATATTTGGGCTCACCATAGAAGCTCGAATTCGAACTTAGTGCATTTCAGGCAAATTTCTTCAAAAATCTTCTTCTCCAGATCCTGCAGGCAGAATCTTTTGATATTTGGTATGCAACATTGTGGGGTGGATCTGATTCCAGTTTGTTCAAATCGGCCACCTGGATTCATATTTGGGTTCACTATAGAAGCCCAAATTCGAACTTAGTGCATTTCAGGCAAATTTCTTTGAAAATCTTCTTCTCAAGATCCAGCAGGCAGAATCTTGTGATATTTGGTATGCAGCATCCTTAGGGGGGTGAGATTCAAGTTTGTTCAAGCCATGTCCCTAGGTCCATATTTGGGCTCACTGTGGGAGCTTGAATTGTAACTTTGTTCGAAATGAGGAATTTTCTTAAAAAATCTTCTTCTTCAGATCCAGCAGTCGGAATGGTTTGATATGTGGTGAGTAGCATCCTTGGGGGGGAGGGGGGGATTCAAGTGTGTTAAAGCCAAGTCCATGGGTCCATATTTGGGCGCCCTGTGGGAGCCCAAATTATAACTTAGTCAATATGAGGAATTTTTCTTTAAAAATCTTCTTCTTCAGATTCAGCAGTTGGAATGTTTTGATATTTGGCATGGAGCAACCTTAGGGGGCTGAGATTCAAGTTTGTTCAAGCCAAGTCCCTTGGTTCATATTTGGGCTCACTATGGGAGCCTGAATGACAACTTAGTTCAAAATGAGGAATTTTCTTTAAAATCTTCAGATCCAGCAGATGAATGCTTTTGATATTTTTTATGCAGCATCCTTAGGGGGGTAAGATTCAAGTTTGTTCAAGCTATGTCCCTAGGTCCATATTTGGGCTGATTGTGGGAGCTTGAATTGTAACTTGGTTCAAAATGAGGAATTTTCTTTAAAAATCTTCTTCTTCAGATCCAGCAGTTGGAATGTTTTGATATTTGGTGTGCAGAATCCGTAGGGGTGTGAGATTCAGGTTTGTTAAAGCCAAGTCCCTGGGTTCATATATGGGCTCCCTTTGGGAGCCTGAATTATGACTTAGTTCAATATGAGGAATATTCTTTAAAAATCTTTTTTTAAATCCACTGGTCAGAATATTTGGATATTTGGTTTCAGCTTTTCTTAGGAGGAGCAGATGCAACTTGTGGAAATCAATTCTCTGGGTTGATATTTAGGCTACCATGTCAGGTGAGCGCCCTCAGGCCCCCTGGGGCCTCTTGTTTTTCTCTCATGCAAGCGCTCATGAAAAATAAAACTTTCAGGTCCACAGTTGTGAGTATTCCAGATACTGACTAAAATAGAGTAGATTTTCTTTTTTTATAATATGCTATGAGACATTTTATTGCACAATTTTTAGCCCAGTTCGACCTCAAATGCGTACCTTTCAAAACAATAACAAAGATCAGCTGAATGTTCCTGACGTCGTTTAGGAAGCTCCTGAGGGTTATTCCTTGATATCCATCGAGTCAATGGATATCAAGAAATATTTTTTAGATAATATGTGATAATTCACATATAATAAATATTGGTTATTTGGTGTAGAGTATCCTTATGAGTACAATACAACCTATTTTATTTTCACTTCATATTTCTTGGGATGACTAACCCCTTTTGATTGCATATAATTTCCAAACAGCAACTATTGACCATCCATTCTGTACAAACAGTGTGTACTAAGGCATACTGCATGCCGATGGTGCACTTCTCTTCAACCAGTGCTAACCCTACTTGTATGGAGTCAGTATGTTGGGGAGTCTGACAGTTGCTCTCCACTGCTTGGTGGCTCTTTCCAGGTACTCTGGCTTCCTCCACCTGTAAAACTGTCTTACATGCAGGGCTTGATTTAATCTGAAAATTTTGAATAGCAATTTACTATTCACCCTGGAAAATTGATTAGCAGTTGATCCAAAAGCACTTGAAACTAATAAATCTTGAATAGCAAAATTCAGAAATTGGAGAGCAAAGTGCTATGCTAATCCAGTTAAATCGAGCCCTGCTTACATGAGGTAACCCTGGTTGTCAAAAGTGTCATTAAACAATTAATAATAAATGTACAAATTTCCTGAGTTAAGGCCCTAACTTGGGAAACATTTTCGGTGTGGATGTTAAGGAATTGAATTGTGATAGAGCACCGAGGGTTCCCTGTGGAAACCCCCGAGAAGTGAATCGGCGCTTATTTACTGCGGTAAACAAGCTCTGTTTTACTGGTAAAATAGGATCCAGTCACCAATGCTCGGAGTGGTGGTCCCCTAAAATGTGTAGCATGGGTATGAAGAATTGACTAAACTTTACTTTATCTCCATGTTGTGGTTGCAATTCGCCATTCTGCAGAAATATGTCACCTTAAACACCAATAAATAAATAAATCTACAAATTTGGTCTGTTAATTGGACATATGTTAAAGAGTGAACTCTTGTAAGGGGTCGTCCAACCTAACTTTGGTCAATTTTTTGACATTTTTTCCAATGCCTCAGAAACAGATAAGAGAAGCAAGGAAAGGCAAATTATATATCAAAATAATGAGTAAAGTGCATAGAAAAGGTACATATAATTTTTTTCAGGGAAAAAAGTGAATTTTATGATTTTGAAGAAGATTAATTTGCAAATGGCATAAGTAACGAACCGGTAAAACCACAAAATAATCGGTAATTCGAAAGCCTTGTCCTCAATATAATGATAACATACTACAGACTCGGAGAAAGCATTTTTTGGACACACACTCTGTTGGGTTTTGACGTTTGAATGTAATAACACCAACACAAATTTTTGATGTTCCGGATGTGGCCATGTTTCAATGATGTCTTTCCGGTCATGTGATTACGATGTGGTTCTTGCAGAAATACTCAATTTGGGCAATCGTAAGAATGCAAGGACGTGATCACGCCCCTTATTTGTTCGAGACAATGTATGAGTGGATTTGCAAACAGGTGACAGCAAATACTTGAGCTGTTAATGTCATAACTGCAAAATATGGTTCAAAATTCCCTCTCGTGTTTACAGGCCGTCTGAACTTTTTTGTTGACAAAAAATCTGAATTATTGCGCACTAGAAAGACATGAACCAGTTGTAAAAAAAATAACCGAGTATATAAAATCGGGACGATACACATAAAATAAGGCAATATTCATAACAATGTAAGCAGAATGCTTCAGAAATCACTTTTTCACGAAGTATATTCCACGTGACCTGGAACTATATTGAGCGTGTTAATTTCCCCCTGTTGCTGCAAAGTTATTTACTTCCTAGTAACCATTGAATTTGAAGGCGGGTATGTTGGATGACTGCAAAGGATCGATTGAAGATGGGTTGAAAATGATGCATTCGTGCTTTTAAATAAGGTGCGCTTGGACGATGCTGAGAATTTATTTTTTTCTTGCAACCAACCATAGTAATACAAGCGTCGATCAGTGTCTTTTATGATCGCTTTACACTGACAAATGTGACAAATCTCCTTCACCGGAAACCATCCCCCAATTTGCATATCACAATAAACATAACCGCTGTCACGGAGTGTCAGTGTGGACGTGTGGTCAAAACCGAAACGAATTATCGAATGCACGGTCAATATTAGCTGCAATTGGCTTTTAAACAAATGAAATACACGAAATATTCGCAATTTCTTCATTATTCATGCCGAGTTACTTTTTAACCAAACCACATGCGTTCAGTTTCGTCTGTCGGCATCAAACTGATATTGTTTGTGGTAATTAAATAGTACGAGAAGGCGAAGGAAGCCAAATATTTTCCATCATCTATTAATTAATTCAAATTGATAATTTCTTTTATTTTACAGAAATTATGAACTGATAAGGTGGGTGTGTTGCGATTATTATGCCCCAGACCTGGAAGTTGGAAAATCAAAGGTGCATCTAGGGCCATGCAGTGGTGACCCCTGGCCCTGTCCTCTTAATCTTAGTCTTACCCATTCATCATTACATGTTCCAACATTCTCCCTTGTATCTCAACCATTGCTACTCCAATTTGAAGGATATTTGGTGTTGTGATCGAGCATCATGGGGAAACAATGCCTGTGTAGCTGCTGTAGCATGTGTTTCTTCCCACATTTTTTCAGAGTTGTGGTACTTTTTCACTCTTTTGAGTTAGAAAATTTTGTTTATAACTAGTTGATTTGTTACAGTTTGTTGTAAAGTGCCTGCTAATACCCTCAATTGCATTGCTACAGAATTTTCTTGTGAAGATTTTGTTCCTATTACTTATCAAGCAACAACCTAATGAATATTCTGTATAAAGCCACCAATCTGATGTTTGACACTTTTATCGGAGCTGTTTTGAAGGCTTATGGAACTCAAAATGTTGATTATGGCAGGATTTTTCTATTCACCCATTAATCGATAAATTAAGTGTTATAATTGGAAGTAAGAAGCATGAAAGGTCCAGAACTAAAACTCTAAAAAGAATGTTTTGCAATGTAACATGATTTTTGCAGATACACTTATTTGGAGGGTTACCTGTCTGATAGTGTTTGGAACATGTGTGGCCAGGATCTTCAAAAAGAAAAAAGAGTTAAACTTTGAGAAAAAAGGCATATGCCTTGAGTGCCGGAGGTAGAGTCATACAAGGAAGAGAGAACCCCCCCCCCCCACCCCACCCCCACCCCACCCCCCCCAGGAAATTTTTTGTGTCAAATGGAGCTCACTTGTCATCTTTTGGGGATTGCTTCGTGTACTGCGTTCTTGAAAAAAATAAGTGAGACCCTCTGGATGTGCCCTTCTGATCTCAATATGTCAGTAAGCCTCCTTGGGGAAAGTACATGCAATAATGGTTATGTAAGGTTGATTTGATGTGTTTTGAATAACAATGTACTTTTAAGTACATTAGATGGTTTATTGCAGTGACAGGTTACAGTTACCCTTATTTCTTCTCCAACAGATATCATGAGTGTATTGGTGTCCAAGAGTTAAACAATGCTAATATACTTATTGATAAACCAGACAAATTTAACAATTTAATCACTATCAAATTGATGCATGGGATAAAAGGGGTTACAGTGCAAGGGGTTTGTAAATATATTTATTCAACTACAATGTATGACTTTGCAGTGCATTCTACATAGGAGAATATCATATTTTATTTCCAAACCATTACAGTAACACATACATCTTGATATTGGGAGACACTCTTTTGTCCTTCCATACTTCTTCTGCTGGACTCCTTCAAGTTGACCTTTGTTGAACTCCCCAAATCAAAACATAAACAAAAGAAAATGTCTGCCTTCAATCAGTGAGCACTCCACTTATAACATTTGGTCTCAATCTTTATTACTTTCATGAATTAGGAAAAGATTTCTTCGAGTATGTACTTAAATGTTTATAGAATACAGCTGTTATTTTATTTTGAGGTATTTTATTGTAAAAATTGTGTTCTCTTACTTATGCCACAGCAGACTTTCAGGTGGTGCTATTTACACATGGCAGCAGTTCCATGGCAAATTTCAGTTTCCACATGTTCTGTGTTTCATTCCAAGCATTTTGGTATATAATTAATTGGGGTTATTCATTTTGGGCCTTTTTTAGACTTGAAAGAAAATTACATGAAATTTGACCAAAGTTAGGTTGGACGTCCCCTAAACTGGTTGAGTGCCAGGAGTCACTATCAGGGCTCTACTGAAAAGTTCTGAAAGCCCTATAGTGGCATAGGTCTGATGTTTTCTTAGTAGAAAATGTATGTTTATATAAAATTGTTTACTTACAATTTATTGCATAGTGCCAAAGGGTACTCTCCAATAAATTGTAATAAAACAAATGGGCATGAAGAAAATCTTGCTTAACTAAGGCTACCCTTGCTCATTGCATGGTATCTTTGAAAAAAATACCCACGTTTTAAATCAACTTTCAAAAATAATTTAGCACTCAGCTAATTGAGGTTAAATAGAGAACTCTTGTTAATTAAGTCTGTGCATAAACAGATCAAACTTTCTTACTGGAAGGGAACTGGAATAGAGCCCCCATTGACTCATCACTTTGTCCGGCAAAAGGCCAATATGTTTCATTGTCACTTTTTCTCCCTTAATGACTCATCCACCAGACAAGTTTATAAGGGAGAAAATGTGACAAACAGAATACAACATAGATTCATTTGTTACCCTAATTATGGGGAAGGGGAGACATATTGTTTTAGTTTCTTCTTCTTCTTCTCATACAAACTTTGTCCGGGCCATAACTTTTTTGTCTTTTGACCTACACCTTAGATACTTGGCATGTGGATGTATCACCATGAGCCGGTGTGCAGTGTACCATAGTGACCTTCATGTGACCTTGACCTTTGACCTGAAGGTCAGATTTATGTGTTTTTTTAAGGGAATAGAGCCCCCATTGACTCATCACTTTGTCCGGCAAAAGGCCAATATGTTTCATTGTCACTTTTTCTCCCTTAATGACTCATCCACCAGACAAGTTTATAAGGGAGAAAATGTGACAAACAGAATACAACATAGATTCATTTGTTACCCTAATTATGGGGAAGGGGAGACATATTGTTTTAGTTTCTTCTTCTTCTTCTCACACAAACTTTGTCCAGGCCATAACTTTTTTGTCTTTTGACCTACACCTTAGATACTTGGCATGTTGATGTATCACCATGAACCGGTGTGCTGTGTACCATAGTGACCTTCATGTGACCTTGACCTTTGACCGGAAGGTCAGATTTACCCTCTTGGAAATATTACGCGCGCGATTTTATCGCTCGCCTACCACGTGCCTGATTCTCATTCCACGCATGCGGTTTTTCGCGCGCCTTGCTTCTGTCTCACACACAGTCTGTATGCCGTCGTCTCGCTCAAGCAATCTCTTGTAAAGCCGGCAGTTTAATAGTTGTTGCCCTTTTAAAAGGGTTAAATTATTATTTTCGAATCCCATAAAAATGATACTCTGCAACAACCTGCACCTGCAGAGTTTAACTTTAGTTCACAGACACCGTCACATGCCGATTTCACACTACACAGTCGCACGTCCGCAGTATACTGTATTACATTGAAATCGACAACTCTATCGTTTGACTGACTGTTGCCGCTGTCACGTGGTTTGCTATCAAACGTACTTTGAAAGTCAAGTTTGAGAGCCCAAATCAGTATGGTTAAATTTGTTATCAGTATGGCATCTAATATAAAGGGTTCGCATGTTAAGTCTTCAACTTTTAGAAAATGGAATACGGGTGGAACGATAGAAGGAAAAACAGAACTGATCGATGGCTGTGAATACGTTACTATTCTGTTGAACTTTTTCTTTTCAAAACCATTGCAGAATTCAACTTGATATTCCCGTTAATTTTATAATAAATGGGTTCCGCCTAAAACTTTTACAGTGTCTTTCTTACTATGCACTGTAGTGTTTGTTGAAATTCATGCCACAAACTGTGCTGTAAATTTTCACTCAGTTTATCATCTTTATGGCACGAATCTCAACAAAGCGACTATTTCCAGGATACTAGTCAGTAGTGTAATTCCCGACTGGCTTCCCCACCCCCTTGTTGCACACACACACACACACACACACATTTTATGACAGAGTTTGAACTTTGAAATTTATTCGTCTTCACAACATGGTTAGGTTGACCGTTGTGAGCGTTTCCCGAGGTTTGCCTAAAAAGTGTTAGCATTTTGTTCCCATATTAACGTCGTCCCCCCCCCCCCTCCCCCCAAGTTATGAGATCTCTGTCCAAAGTCCACTCTGATTCAATCGAGTTTTGTTTTAACAGTTTACCACCAAGAAAAATCGTGTTTCGCATATAAATACAAAAAAAGTCCCAGAATCATCCAGATTTTTGTAGGCCCGTGTAGTTCTGTTATCAGAATGTAAGGGGTTTAGCTCACCACATACAGCCAGTCCTTACCTTCAAATAACAGAACTAATTGGCCCCAAGTTTTCCACCAAGACAAATTGTGTTTCGCAGTAAATTTAATTAAATACAAAGCCGGATCATTTTGGGGCCCATGTGGTTCTGTTGTCAGAATGTATGATCGGGTTAGCTTACCACAGCCAGTCCCTACGTTCAGATGGCGGAAGTTAATCGGCCCACGTTCAAGAGCCTTTAGAGGTTTGATGCTTTTTGCCACAGGAAGACTCAATTTAGACTCTAACATTTAAATGAAAATCCTGTCTACGGCCCTCCATGCTACAATTAATTTAACATTGTGTCCAAAATACGATATTATAGTGAACGGTAACGGTTCTGAAGGGCATATTTCAAATTTTCTAATTCTGTCTTGAATGTATGACAGAATTTGAAATTTTGAAACATGGTGTTTAAAAAAGGTTATTTAGCCGTTCAAAAAACCAAGAGGATTTCCACCCCAGAAACCACCAGAATGCTCCATTTGATCGCTCATTTCCAAAAATTTTCTGACCTCCCTACAAAAGCTCGTGCCTTCGGCACTCGCGGTGGATGCCATCGCCATCTGCATGATACCCCCCCAGCCTTTCAGAATTCCTGTATCTACCACTCCCTCATTACGGCCGCGTTTTTAAATGAATTCTATTTGTTGGACTGTTTTCAATAAACAAAACAAAATGCAGGCTGTTCGATTTTCATCGTCGACAAAAATGAACCAGCTTTGGCTTGCACACTGAACTGTAAATTAATGGAAGGTCCTCTTCCCGTACAAAAATTATGAGGGGACTGCTTAAAAAACATGAAGAATTTCTTTGTTTTTAAACAGCCCCAGCCCCCCTGCTCCAATCCTCCATCGATTCATTATTCAGGTGAACCTCCCATCAAGACCCCCATTAAAATTACATCACATGTGTCCCATGATGCAAAATTTTAAATAAACATCCATTCAATAAAATATCACACGTGCTTTGAAGACAATTCGTTGATGAAAATAGATTTCATCTTTGTTGTTTCACACAAAATTTTCACGGATTTTCTTATTGGATTGGAATTTCTGTCTGTTACCAGCATGCGTGACATAACTTGATGATATCAAAAGTCACATTCTTGAAATTTCGGAGCGAAGTGGCGAAGTCTAAAGTCAGCGGTTACGGTAATGTAAATGGCGATCTTATCTTTTACTTTATTTTTCACAATTCTCTGTTTGTGTCACCGATTCACGTGATTAGATTTTAGACTAGACTTTCCTGTTAATAAGTGCTTGGCAAGTTTGCAAAATTTGAATCTGAATGGCAGTAGACTGTAGCTCAAACAACGTGG
Organism: Pictodentalium vernedei; assembly: GCA_031216915.1. Lineage (NCBI taxonomy): Eukaryota > Metazoa > Mollusca > Scaphopoda > Dentaliida > Dentaliidae > Pictodentalium > Pictodentalium vernedei. The sequence continues at coordinate 126,395,566 of CM062290.1, forward strand.
AGGCCACAAATAGTATTTTCTTGACTGGTTTGTTTTATGGACCAGTCCGTAGAAATTCCAGAAATTAAATTGTAGCCCTAATCATCCTAATCATGTCACCTTTAAACTTAAAGACCTGTCATCCAAGTTTGGTCAGTGTCGGTGTGCACGTAACACTGTACCATACCGTACCGGTAATGCACGACACTGCATTATTTTAATGCTTCTACATTCAGTTTGCTAAAAATACATTTAGGCGAGCGATTTGCGCACCTGGAATGGTTTCAGGAGAGCGTTTTGTCGCCACCCTCAATTTTTAGCTCACCTGACTTTCAGTCAGGAGAGCTATAGTGATCACTCACCGTCCGTCGTCCGTGAACATGGTGTTTGCGTCTTCTCCTCCCAAACCGCTGAACCAATTTAATTGATATTTGAGATAATAGTTTGTTATGACATCGCAATTTAATTTTGTTCAAATCAAGTTGCCTCGCCCGTGGGTAGGGCCACACCCAAAAAGTGTGCTGAAATCTTAAAAAATCTTCTTCTCATGAACCAGCAGTAGCAGAGACTTGATATTTGGTGTGCAGCTTCCTTTTGAGGTGTAGACTCAGATTTGTTCAAGAGAAGTTTGTGGGGCTATACTTGGCATCGTTATGGGAGGGGCAAAATTTTTTGCCCCACCCAAAATTTCTATTTTCCAAGCCGAGAGGCTGATTTGAACCAAATTTTATGTGAGGGCTTATTGGGTCATAAGTACCTAATTTATGCTGATTTTTTTTTTCCCGTAGCCCCATGGGAATCGCAGGAGCTAAAAATAGAAAAAAATTAAAACGCCCATATCTCCAAAACTGCACGGCACCGAGAATTTTTATTTGGTGTGAAGCTTCCTTAGGACTAACAGAAAGAATTGGTAAAAAAAAATTGCCATCGGTTTTATCATAGGGTACAGTTTCGGGACTTTGAAAAAGTGCTGAGTCAGCACTTTTTAACACTGTAGGCAATGGGGAAAACATTAAAAAATCTTCTTCTCCAGATCCAGCAGGCAGAATCTTTTGATATTTGGTATGCAACATTGGAGGGTGGATCTGATTCAAGTTTGTTCAAATCGGCCCCCTGGGTTCATATTTGGGCTCAGTATAGGAGCCCGATTTCGAACTTAGTGCATTTCAGGCAAATTTCTTAAAAAATCTTCTTCTCCAGATCCAGCAGGCAGAATGTTTTGATATTTGGTATGCAACATTGTGGGGTGGATCTGATTCAAGTTTGTTCAAATCGGCCCCCTGGGTTTATATTTGGGCTCAGTATAGGAGCCCAAATTTGAACTTAGTGCATTTCAGGCAAATTTCTTTGAAAATCTTCTTCTCCAGATCCAGCAGGCAAAATCTTTTGATATTTGGTATGCAACATTGTGGGGTGGATCTAATTCAAGTTTGTTCAAATCGGCCCCTTGGGTTTATATTTGGGCTCAGTATAGGAGCCCAAATTTGAACTTAGTGCATTTCAGGCAAATTTCTTTGAAAATCTTTTTCTCAAGATCCAGCAGGCAGAATCTTTTGATATTGGGTATGCAACATTGTGGGGTGGATCTGATTCAAGTTTGTTCAAATCAGCTCCCTGGGTTTATATTTGGGCTCAGTATAGGAGCCCAAATTTGAACTTAGTTCTTTTCAGGCAAATTTCTTAAAAAATCTTCTTCTCCAGATCCAGCAGGCAGAATCTTTTGATATTTGGTATGCAACATTGTGGGGTGGAACTGATTCTATTTTGTTCAAATCGGCTCCCTAGATTCATATTTGGGCTCACTATAGAAGCTCGAATTCGAACTTAGTGCATTTCAGGCAAATTTCTTCAAAAATCTTCTTCTCCAGATCCTGCAGGCAGAATCTTTGATATTTGGTATGCAACATTGTGGGGTAGATCTGATTCCAGTTTGTTCAAATCGGCCACCTGGATTCATATTTGGGCTCACTATAGAAGCCCAAATTCGAACTTAGTGCATTTCAGGCAAATTTCTTTCAAAATCTTCTCCTCCAGATCCAGCAGGCAGAATCTTGTGATATTTGGTATGCAGCATCCTTAGGGGGCTGAGATTCAAGTTTGTTCAAGCCATGTCCCTAGGTCCATATTTGGGCTCACTGCGGGAGCTTGAATTGTAACTTTGTTCGAAATGAGGAATTTTCTTTAAAAATCTTCTTCTTCAGATCCAGCAGTCGGAATGGTTTGATATGTGGTGAGTAGCATCCTTGGGGGGGGGGAGGGGGGATTCAAGTGTGTTAAAGCCAAGTCCATGGGTCCATATTTGGGCTCCCTGTGGGAGCCCAAATTATAACTTAGTCAATATGAGGAATTTTTCTTTAAAAATCTTCTTCTTCAGATTCAGTTTTGATATTTGGCATGGAGCAACCTTAGGGGGCTGAGATTCAAGTTTGTTCAAGCCAAGTCCCTAGGTTCATATTTGGGCTCACTATGGGAGCCTGAATGACAACTTAGTTCAAAATGAGGAATTTTCTTTAAAAATCTTCAGATGAATGCTTTTGATATTTTTTATGCAGCATCCTTAGGGGGGTAAGATTCAAGTTTGTTCAAGCCATGTCCCTAGGTCCATATTTGGGCTGATTGTGGGAGCTCGAATTGTAACTTGGTTCAAAATGAGGAATTTTCTTTAAAAATCTTCTTCAGATCCAGCAGTCGGAATGTTTTGATATTTGGTGTGCAGAATCCTTAGGGGTGTGAGATTCAGGTTTGTAAAGCCAAGTCCCTGGGTTCATATATGGGCTCCCTGTTCAATATGAGGAATATTCTTTAAAAATCTTTTTTTAAATCCACTGGTCAGAATATTTGGATATTTGGTTTCAGCTTTTCTTAGGAGGAGCAGATGCAACTTGTGGAAATCAATTCTCTGGGTTGATATTTAGGCTACCATGTCAGGTGAGCGCCCTCAGGCCCCCTGGGGCCTCTTGTTCATATGGCCAACACTGGATTTATGCGCTTTTTTAAGGTAAACTGTCTGGACCAGAACTTTTTTGTATTTTGAGTCAGGCTTTAGATATTTGGCATGTGGATGTATCACCATGAGTCGGTGTGTAGTGTACCATTGTGACCTTCATGTGACCTTGACATTTGATCTGAAGGTCAGATTTGTGCTTATTTCAAATAAACTTTGTCCGGACAAAAACTTGCTTGTCTTTTGAGCCAGGCCTTAGATATTTGGCACGTGGATGTATCACCATGAGCTGGTGTGCCGCATACCATTGTGACCTTCATGTGATCTTGACCTCAAGGTCAAATTTATGTACTTCAAATAGGGAGTAATTGTCCAGACCAGAATTTTTTTGTTTTTTGACCTTGGACTTGGTTATTTGACATGTGGATGTGTCACCATGAGACCGCATGTCGCCTACCTCGATGACCTTCATGTGACCTTGACCTCTGACCTTAAGGTCAAATTTATGTACTTCAAATAGGGAACAATTATCCAGACCAGAACTTTTTTGTTTTTTGACCTAGGACTTAGATATTTGACATGTGGATGTATCGCAATTAGACCGCTGTCACATGTAATCATGACCTTCATGTGACCTTGACCTCAAGGTCAAATTTATGTACTTTAAATAGGGAGTAATTGTCCAGACCAGATTTTTTTTTTTTGGACTTGTAGATGTGTCACCATGAAACCGTATGTCCGCTACCTTGATGAACTACATGTGCCCTTAACCTCTGACCTCAAGGTCAAATTTATGTACTTCAAATAGGGAATAATTGTCCAGATCAGAACTTTTTTGTTTTTTGACCTGGGACTTAGATGATTGACATGTGGATGTATCACAATGAGACCACATGTTATCATGACCTTCATGTGACCTTGACCTCAAGGTCAAATTTATGTACTTTAAATAGGGAGTAATTGTCCAGACCAGAATTTTTTTTGTTTGTTTTTTGACATGTGGATGTGTCACTATGAAACCGCATATCCGCTACCTTGATGAACTGCATGTGACCTTGACGTCTGACCTCAAAAGGAAGGGGAGACACAGGGGTCAGCCGAGTGGGCGACTTGGGCGAAGAAGTCGCCTTGTCATTCCTCAAGTCACCTTGGCTTACATTGGGGGCGAAATTCAAGTCGCCCTCCAAAACTTCCTTGGGAGACATGGCAGTTTACTGTATTTTCTTATGTTTTATTTTTTAAAAACACCCGCTTCCGCATTCGCAAAAAAAGTAAACACGGCTGCTGTTAAAGTCCGTCACTCGGCTATGAAAATAGCCTAAACTAGCCCAATTTTATATTTCTGAAAAGAATTGTAAGGGCGTAGACGTTCGAACAATTCGCCCCAACTGATAGCAACCAGCACAAAATGGCTATTTAAAAACAAAGTGCCAGCCAAAATAACGAATCACACAAGACACGCATCAAGTTAATTAGAATTTATTAAAGTTAACCACCGTTTCAAAACAAACAAAAATGTATTGGAGACAGTTCGTCCATATCGAAATTGCTTGCGGTTACGCTCTGTTCCACTGAAAAATTGGTTGCATTGAAATTCGCCCCGCAATTTGCATTGAATGTTTTTCTTTGAAAACTTGCGAAGTTGTGTTGGAAGAGGGTTAACCGTTAAATGTAATAAGGCTACAATAGAAATCACAGGTATTTGGATGGATAAGAATGGCAGACCTTCAAAGCACCAATCGCACGTGTCAGTGTAAGATGGTTGGCAGAAATTGTCAGTTTTCTGAACAGTGTTTTATTACCCAGCGCAGCTGGGAAGGGAGACAACTGAAATATTTTGTCATTTACCTGAGAAATAAATTAACTCAAATTGTCAATAACGCTTAATTTACGAAGGATATCGAAAACTTTTTTAACTACGCCTTTCAACTCAGTTAGGGCATTCAGAAACCATGAATGACCCAGCTTCTTAAATGAACTTGGAATTTATTTTAAACACTTTAAATATTTTTTTTAAAAAGAATATACCTTCTATTACAGAGAAGAACACTCTCACCTTGGGTCATACTAAATTTCAAATCCACTTTGTTGAGGCAAATACAAAATCAATTGCATGGTAACCTTAGTCATCACTGTTAGGCAAAGAGTTAGGGGGTATTCAGAAACCATGAACGACACAGTTTTTTGGGGGGTGGGGGGGGATTTTAACCTACATTCTGTTATATACCATCTGACTTAGTTTTGTGTGTGTATGTATGTTTGTATAACTTTTATTTATTTTTTTCTCCACAATTGTGTCCTCTATGTTCATTTATTTTGTCACGATGTCATATACGTTTTATGTTTTTTTTCTGATTTCTCCTTCATGTCCACTGACTTCTCCCTCCTGGATCCTGACTTCTCCCTAAAGTCTCTGGAGGGAGAAGTCACTTCTCCCTAAAATCAGCTGCCAGGCTGACCCCTGGGGAGACATATGTTTTAGTGTGCTAAAACACTTTCTAGTTTATGTTTTGTTATGCCTCCGACTTGAAAAGTCGAAGGGGTATCTAGTAGAGACCTCTCTCTCCATCCATCCATCCATCCATCCATCCATCCATCCATCCATCCATCCATCCATCAGAATACAACATAGATTCATTTGTTATCCTAATTTATGTTTTATTATGCCCCCAAATTGAAAAGTTGAAGGGGTATCTAGTGGAGACCTCCGTCCATCCATCTGTTTAGGCATCTGCTCATCTGTCTGTCTGTCCGTCTGTCCATACCAACATTTTCTCTTGTATCTCAGCCACTGCTACTCCAGATTTGAATGATATTGGGTGTTGTGATAGAGGATCATGAGGGAACGATACCTGTGTAGTGTGAGTTTCTTTCCCACATTTTTTTCAGAGTTATGGCCCTTTTTCACTCTTTTGACTTAGAAACTGTTTGGCGGGTTGGGGGCATTGGCACATGCTTTGCATTGCCCCTCTTGTTTTCACTGAATAGGCTTATTACCTGATCCCCTAGAATCTCTAAGAATAATCAAAGGGAAGTTGTTCTGAACACAGTGGTAATAGTTACAGACAGGGCTTTTTTGTTGTGAGCTGTGTCATACGAATTGTTGCAGATTTTTTCAAGTAAAGGAGCCTGAAGAGTTATTTATTATATGTTCTTAACCCTTTACCTAACGTAATGGCCAAAACCAGCCAGCACTATTCACAAAAATCACCAATTAATTTTCATTATTTTTGTCTTTTTTTTTGTCTCAAAAACATAGGTTATGACCCCTCTTTGGAACGAGCTTGTCGAGCTCGTTCTGTTGAGGGTCATAACCTATGTTTTTGAGACAAAAAATGAAAAAAATTAGTTATTCAAGAATATTTTTTTGCAAGTGTTGTCTGCTTTTCATGTTTGGTAAAGGGTTAACACATAGGAAACTGAACCATAACCAAGTTGGGTTTTTTTCTGAAACCGAATTTGAAAAATCAAAACCTCCCAGCTTTAACCTCACTTGTTTATTGTTTCTTTTTGTCTATTTTCAGACATACTTGAAGGAGATTTTAAAGGATATATGCATTTACAATATGAAAGCACCACACCGATATATGTGGGAACTCAAACCAGAAAACAGACATTATAAGGACAACAATAAATAGTATTACTTAAATTCAATGTTTAGGTTTATAATTCACAAGAGAGTTCAGTACTTGTAAGCATTGAGACAGAAAAAGAAGAGAAAATTTCCCAGACTTTTCTTGATCAGTTTACAGTATAGAGGAAAGTTTAAAATCAGTCTCAATTTGTGAATGTTAAGGCACTAACTTGGGAAATCTCATCTAGGATTAAAAGAAAGAAAACCTTGTTATTATGGATGTTAAGGAATTGACTTGAAGGGCAATATCACCTTCTGCTAGAGAAGAAAATAAGCCACAGTGCACAGGCATGCAGGTCTAACCATTAAACCTTCACTTGAACCTTTCGGTGTGGCATTTCTGAATGAAGCTACCATACACAATAGTACAGTAGGTCCCACATAATGGTATACTGTTTACCCCATTACCTAATCTGAATAGCAGAAGACACTTGCCTCCCCCCCCCCCCCCCCCCAAAAAAAATGTTGAAAAACTAAAAATGTTCATGTTTTGTCTCGAAAATATAGCTTATGAACTCATTCCATTGTGGGGCCATAAGATATGTTTTAGAGACAAAAACCCCGAAAATAATGAAATTCGATTGGCTGTTTGCAAATAGCATTGACCGGTTTGGGCCATTTCCTTAGATAAATGAAAAATGAAAAATAACCCTGATAGTCTTTCGATTCTAAAATGGGAGGCACGCTGTATACTGCTATCTAACATTTGAAGTGAAGCGCCCTATAGCTGAGTCCTGGCATCAGGAAATGTTTTCAAGAAAAACATCAATGAACATCTGCACACCATTCACTCCACTGGTGCAAAGTAAAAATGGATTAAAAAAATATTACCCAATTTTTTTCAAATAAGCTTTTTGTTGCAATAATCAAATTTATTTGAGTTTGGTGTATACATGAAATGTGACTTGAATGGAGCAATCGTAAGTGAATCAGATGATTCTCTATGGAATGCGTGAGTGAAATGACAGTGAATATTACTGGCTTTTGAAGTTTGTCGAATTATGAGGTTTACGAACCAATTCTCAGAAAGTTTGGTGTGATTTGGTCTATTTCTCTACAAACAGATTTTAACATTTTCAAGAAAAAAACATGAGATCAAAATTTGTTATTTTAATTCCCCCCCCCCCCCCCCCCCACTCCAATTCATAAAAAATTTCAGCAAAACCATTATCATGTGATCATCCCTACCCCCCACCCACCACCCCCCCCCCCCCTATATATATTTATTAGCTCAACTTTGATGTAAGTCAAATTTGAGGTTATGCTATGGCCTGTTGTCTGTCTGTCCGTCAACATTTCAATACGCCTCGGGCTAGAGGCTGTATTTATGAACCGATCTTTACGAAACTTTTAGAGTACCTTTGTTATCACCGTGGAATGAGAACGAGTGTTTTTGGGTGCGGTCCGAATTTCGAGATGGCCACCATCAGCCATTTTGTACTTTGGTTAGTGCAACCAGTTTTTTGTACAGAACTACTGTTTGATAGTTCTGATTTGAATAAATTTTTGTATGAATGTTTAGTAACATGGAACACATCACATATAATTCAGGTTTTTTCTTGTGCAGAAATTATGCAAATTAGATGAATTTTGATTTATTCAGTGCTACTTACACACAGTAAGTACACATGTCAATACGGCTCAGGCTAGGGGCTGTATTTATGAACAGATCTTCACGAAACTTCTTGGGTATCTTTGTTATCGCCTTGGGACGAGAACGAATGTTTCTGGGTGCGGTCCAAAATTCAAGATGGCTGTCAGTGGCCATTTTGTACCGAAATTAGGTCCAATCAGTTTTTTGTACAGAACTTCTATGCGGCTCAGGCTGGAGGCCGTATTTATGAACTGATCTTTACGAAACTTCTTGGGTACCTTTGTTGTCATCGTGGGATGAGAGTGAGTGTTTTGGGGTGCGGTCCAAAATTCAAGATGGCTGGCAGCAGCCATTTTGTACCAAAATTAGTGCAATCAGTTTTTTGTACAGAACTTCTGTATGAAAGTTCTGATTTGAATAAAGTTTTGTATGAATGTTTAGTAACATGGAATACATCACATGTAATACAGGTTTTTTTCTCGTGCAGAAATTATGCAAATTAGATGAACTTTGATTTATTCAGTGCTACTTGTACACAGAGAGTCTGTATTTATGAACCGATCTTCACGAAACTTCTTGGGTACCTTTGTTATCACCTTGGGACAGGAACTAGTGTTTTGGGGTGCCTTTGTTATCACTGTGCTATGAGAACAAATATTTTGGGATTCAGTCAGACCCACTCTGGGACTCAAAAGATTTCTTTTCTAGTTTAGCATCTAACTGTCGCCCACCTTTACAATACTTTACCTATACATTTGTTACAGGCTACAGTCAGCATTTATGTACAGACCGTTACAATATTTTATATGTACCTTTGTTATCAGGTCATTACCAAAATGTTTGTCATTTCTGTGTCACATACTATACATGTACATGTCTTACACAAGTTGAGCTACAGTGTCATTGCCACTATCATTTCTACACATAATTTTGAAAGCCTGAACTCCAAAGCCAGCATCAAAATGACAGTTGAAGTTGGACGGAAATTTAGGGTTACAATGACCTAAATGAGCGACTTTTACTCAATAAAACTTTTATTGTTAGCATAATTTTTTAGGGTGTGTCAGGTTCCCTAAAGACAGGTACTGGGAGGGGGGGGGGGGGGGGGGGGGGGGGGGGGGGCGGAGCTAATTTTGAAACAGACTCAAGGCAAAAATTATATCTTGAGATAATTTATGGAAATACATAAGATATGTATTTTGCAACAGACTCAAGGCAAAAATCATATCTTGAGATAATATATGCAAATACATTGTGCTCAGGAAATCAGAATACTGGTATAGGCTATTACACCGGTGCGTTTCCCTGGAAAGGGAGTCCCCGTGACACTGTCTGGTGTGAAATACATCTTCTTATATGCAAATGCAATGTATTGTTATGTTTGTACAGTGAAAACCAAAACCGAAAAGCTGACTTTGAATGAAACCGAAACCAGACCTGACATGAAATTTGAAAACTGCCCATCTCTACGACAAAATATTATCACTTCAAAGATATTATGAAGCACAGCCACTGAATTTGAAGCCTTTAAGTTGCAGCACCTGCACTTAGGGCTGCACGGTATACCGGTAAACCTGTAATTATCAGTATTGAGAATCATACCGGATGTATACCGGTATCATTTTAAAAGTACCAGTATATCGTTAGAAACGGTATTGGATCAAATTATCGAAGTTGAAGTTGATATATTATTAGGGACAAACTGACAACTCCTGTGATAAAGTACATGTCAGTCAATCTTCATTCGACTAGTGAAAACACAGTTTGCAGCGCACTTGAGCTGCATAAGTTACAATTAAGTATACACGTACCAGCAATTTGAAACTGAAACTGAAGATGAATATTTCGGGATTGCGTCAAATTCAAGGAATGAACCAGCTGTATCCCTTGGGCAACTCGAGATATTGGCTCCTTTTTGAGGTCACCCCCTCCTAAAAGTGTAATATTACATTTTCACCATGAGCAAATAAATGAATGACACACATGTATTAATATAGACCTTATTCTCATTGAATTTGGATGACAATCACATTCCCTTGCCATTTGTACAATTTTTGGATTTTTCACCTCGAACTCAAGTGGGGAGGTTTCAACAGATATCAGTGTCTGGACTTCTCTTCTCAAATAAAATGGGAGTGTCGTGATATAGCTGGAACATTGCTGAGAGCGACGCCAAACTACAATCGATCAATCAATGTACAATTCTTGGACATGAAACCCGAGACCAGCTGATTCTCGTGGTGTTTGCTGATATAAACAGCAGGTATGTGTTTTGGCAAAACTCAAGAAAAAATAACACAAAATTTTCATCTATCTGGAAGAAAGATAAGACAGAAATGACAACCTAGTAACTATATTCCTATGCAATCATATTTATCAATCACTGGACTTTCATCGTCGCGAGCAACCAACAGGATAACAAGAACAGAACATATGGCAAGGTAGACCATTGACCTGGCAACTGCACCTCCTAGTTTGGCTTGGAGTTTCACTTTTGCAACCACATCTGATCATTTCGAGGATATAATCAGGTGCCATTTTGACTCCTTCGGGAATGGTGTCTGGGATAAGCGATCCATTGCCCAAGTCTTTTTTCCAACCAAAATCCTCAACGTTTAGAGCAGACGAACCCCTGTCCCTCAGGGTCAGCCACAGGAATGCTTGATAATGAGCTCGCTTAACGTTTTCTGTGAATGCTTCTGTTGTTTGTGGTAAGGCACATAATTTGGGATATGACGTATGACCCTTGCCATTTTTTTTTATCCAAACATGAAGCCATGCCTCCAACATATTTCTGCTTTTCTTCATGCCATAACGTGTAGAGACAAATGCATTTTCCTGTCGCATAACTTCAATGAAAGGTGCATGTAAATCTCCCAAAGCAGACAACTCACACCCTGATTTGAGTGCTTTGATCACCGAACCCTTTCCAACACCAAAATAACAAGCAACTGTGTAACACCCGGAGTGTGCATGCACAGGGAGAAGTCCCTGTGCAATATTGCTGCGCTTCGCCGCTGTCAACTTAATGTCAATGACGGTACGTTCCTTAATGGGTGATTCCATGCGCATTGGTATATTGAGGTTTTCCTTTTGGTAGTAATAGACAAGAAGCACGAATACATCAGTGTCGTCCGATACCACTGAGATACTTTGTGTTTCACTCGCACATTCCAAGACTTGTTGAACAATGATGATGTCAGCTTCTTCGTGGGAAGTCTCAAGGTCATATCTGAAACATATGTTTTCATTCGCTATTTGCACAGGGTGGGAATCCTCTCCAGTGATGACAAGTTTGTGCTTCCTTGTACTCTGGATATGGAATAGCCTGTCTCTGACAGGTTCCTCACTGATTATTCGGATAAGTTGCTTCTTGTTTTTCAGGACTGTGAGGACAACATTCTGAGTGGGCAGTTTTGTATTCAAATTCAATTGATGGATTCGACTGGCACCAGTTTCCCTGCTGTCCTTGTCACAGACTTAATGCTGAAAGCATGGTACTTGTCAAAAATCAGGTAAACATCGCCCGTCTCCAGGTAGGAGGTGATGCGTTTGTTCAGATTTTCAACATAATCTGCAACTGTCCCATCTTTTGGCCAATGTATTGTCCACAGAAGGGCTGACCCATCAATGACTGTCACATTAGTGCTGTCGGAATGTCTGGAAGACAGTTCTACATGGAGTGACCTCTTCAGGATTGACTTATTTTTAGCTCAACTTTGACGAAGTCAAATTTGAGCTATTGTCATGGCCCGTCGTCCGTCTGTCCGTCCGTCCGTCTGTCCGTCTGGCCGTCTGTCCGTACGTCAACAATTGGCTATGGCTCGGGCTAGAGGTCGAATTTATGAACCGATCTTTACGAAACTTCTTGTGTACCTTTGTTATGACCCTGGGACGGGAATGAGTGTTTTTAGGTGTGGTCCGAAATTCAAGATGGCTGCCAGTGGCCATTTTGTACCGATGATGCAAAAATCAGTTTTTTGTACAGAACTTCTGTATGAAAGTTCTGATTTGAATAAAGTTTTGTATAAATGTTTAGTACCATGGGATACATCACATATAATACAGGTTTTTTTCTCGTGCATAAATTATGCAAATTAGACTGACTTTGATTTATTTAGTGTTACTTTCAGAGCTGTAAGTGCCAAGCTGCTATGGCTCGGGCTAGAGGCCGTATTTATGAACCGATCTTTACGAAACTTCTTGGGTACCTTTGTTATGACCGTGGGACGAGAACGAGTGTTTTTGGGTGCGGTCCAAAATTCAAGATGGCTGCCAGCCGCCATTTTGTACCGACGTTGCAGAAATCTGTTTTTTGTACAGAACTTCCATTATTTGAATAATTTTTTGTATGAATGTTTAGTACCATGGGATACATCACATATAATACGGGTTTTTTTCTCGTACGTAAATTGTGCAAATTAGACTAATTTTGATGTTTTTTGGGGTTACTTTCAGCACTGTAAGTGCAAATGCCAATACGGCTCGGGCTAGAGGCCGTATTTATGAACCGATCTTTACGAAACTTCTTGGGTACCTTTGGTATCACCGTGGGACGAGAACGATTGTTTTTGGGTCCGGTCCGAAATTCAAGATGGCCGATGGCAGCCATTTTGTACAAAATTAGGTGCAATCAGATTTTTGCACAGAACTTCCATATGAAAGCCCTGATTTGAATAATTATTTTGTGTGAATGTTTAGTACCATGGGATGCATCACATATAATACGGGTTTTTTTCTCGTGCAGAAATTATGCAAATTAGATGAACTTTGATTTTTTCAGTGCGACTTACACACAGAAAGTACACATGTCAATACGGCTCAGACTAGAGTCTGTATTTATGAATTGATCTTCACGAAATGTCTTGGGCACCTTTGTTATCACCTTGGGACGAGAACGAGTGTTTCTGGGTGCGGTCTAAAATTCAAGATGGCTGCCAGTGGCCATTTTGTACCGAAATTAGGTCTAATCAGTTTTTTGTACACATCTTCTATACAGCTCAGACTAGAGGCCATATTTATGAACCAATCTTTACGAAACTTCTTGGGCACCTTTGTTATCGCCGTGGGATGAGAGCGAGTGTTTTTGGGTGAGGTCCGAAATTCAAGATGGCCACCAGCAGCCATTTTGTACCAAAATTAGTGCAATCAGTCTTTTGTATAGAACTTCTGTATGAAAGTTCTGATTTGAATAAATTTTTGTATGAATGTTTAGTAACATGGAATACATCACATATTGTAAGGGTTTTTTTTTCGTGCCGAAATTATGCAAATTAGATGAACTTTGATTTATTCAGTGCTACTTACACAATGTAAGCACACATGTCAATACGGCTCAGGGTAGAGGCTGTATTTATGAACCGATCTTCACAAAACTTCTTGGGTACCTTTGTTATCTCCTTGGGATGAGAATGAGTGTTTCTGGGTACGGTCCAAAATTCAAGATGGCTGCCAGTGGCCATTTTGTACCGAAATTAGGTCCAATAAGTTTTTTGTCACAAGTTCTATACAGCTCGTATTTATGAACTGATCTTCACAAAACTTCTTGAGTACTTTTGTTTTCACCTTGGGACAGGAACGAGTGTGTTTTGGGGTGCCTTTGTTATCACTGTGCTATGAGAACAAATATTTTGGGGTTCAGTCAGACCCACTCTGGGACTCAAAGATTTTTTCTAGTTCAGCATCTGACTGTCACCCACCTTTACAATACTTTACCTATACATTTGTTACAGGCAACGGTCAGTATTCATGTACAGACCGTTACAATACTTTATATGTACCTTTGTTATCAGGTCATTACCTAGATGTTTGTCATTGCTGTGTCACATACTATACATGTACATGTCTTTGTCTTGACAAGTTGAGCTACAGTGTCATTGACACTTTCATTTGCAATCCTCATCGAACATTGAAGACGGTATGGGTGCAAGCTCATGAGCAATGACATCCTTCATATCAATGTCGAGGTTGCTACACAACAAAGCTATAAACGTGAATAAATAGCACTGAGATCATAGACTTTCGAGTCGGCCACTTTCACTGACTTTGCAGCTGATGTCATGGTTTTCACCTTCTTCGGTATTTTGCTGTAAAATCCCTCAGACCAGCTCTTCGCAAAATCTGCTAATAGCTGTTTTCCAATAATGAGTGTTTCATGAACATTTATGTCATCGGTAGCTACAATCCCACTGTTGATGTTCACTATCTTCTCATTGTGATTTGTGGGGGTCTAGTGGGTCTATGCACAAGTCCAACATTTCGCGGATTCCAGCCCTGTCTTTGGCATCCGCTTTGATACGGGCTTGACTTTCTTCTTTATGGCAAGTTTGATTCAGGCATGCAGACCCTTCCCCCATTTCATTTCAGATCTGCTTCGATCTTGCAACACAAGTGGCGACTCAGAGCTCAAACCTTAACAGCTTCCTCCTTGAGAGTAATTCCAATGATCCCCCCCACTGCTGTGTCCAAATCTCCTGAACGTTGACTCGATGAACTGATCGGTCCAAATACCATTCCAAATACCACGAATATGGCGGGTGACATGTTCACCCTTCATGAAGTGGCTGAGAACATCAGGAGGTAGTTTCTCCATACTGTGCAAGAAGTAAAGGCCATAGCGTGCATAGTTTACATGCCCAGCGGCAAAATAATAAGGAAGCATGCCCCTGAATGTCGACAGATGGAGAAGCCAGTCACCTTCACGTTCTGCCCTGATGAATGCCATCATGAGGAAGACAGGCTTAATTAGGACATTAACCCATAACTTCACTGTTTTGCTCTGGTTCGCTTCCAACTCTAAAGCTCCCATCAATTCACCAGCACTGACAAAGTGGCTACTGCTAACAACACCGCACACTACTCTTGGCGAGCATCCTCAGTGCCCGCACATTTTGTGAAAAATTTTTTCTGCTCAACATTTTCATGACTCCACCAAATACAGCACCTAGGATGTCTGACAATCCATTGTGAGCCATCAATGTCCCTATAGCCCCCCCCCCCCCCCCCCCCTCTCCTCCAAAACTCATCAGAGCATGCATACCACTGAGTCTCAAATACATATTTCTGAACTTCTCTCGGTGTGCCCACAACACATGAACTGCCACACGATAGAGCTGTTGGTCACATGTTAAAATGGTGAACTTCTGCCCTGTTTCAAATGTCAGAGCTTGTGCCTTGATCATAGCTGTAAACATCGTGTCAGGGTCAGAAGGCTTCATGTCTATGAGCGGCTGGTATACTGCTTTGGTCTTAGAGTGCTCCTTCTGACCTAGATCCCTACTTAGTTTGGTGTTATAGCCATTGTATTCGGGGCAATTTTTTTTTGTTACAACATCCTGCAAGAATGCAAAGTCTGTCTCAAATGCATGCTTATTCATGACAGCTTGACTTGCTAAAGATTTCAGGGTCAGGGCAGATTTGGAAGCTTCCCTTTCAGACATATCTGGTTGTTAAGACCCGTGGTACCTTTGAATATCGATGTCATAAGGAATATTATCCAACATGTCGTCCCCTTGTTAATTCGCTTTATTCTGCCAACTTGTTCGGTTTCCTTTCCGGTCTGAGACTGAGTTAACCCTTTACCCAATGCAAACGATACCAAAATTTATTATTTTAAATATCATTTTTTTAAATTTTAAAAAAAATTCAACAAAACCATATCATGTGACCTCTCGTTGGAACTAGCTCGACGAGCTCGTTCCAACGAGGGGTCACATGATATGGTTTTGTTGAAATTTTGTGAAAAATAATATTTTTTCAACTGCTGAATTTGGATATTACGCATATTACGGATGCGGGCGATTCGTTGGGTAAAGGGTTAAGAGGATAGCAAGGGAATGGGTAGACTGCTGTCCGTTCTGAGAAGCAATATTTGCGTCGAAATTGTCGACAACAACTTGAACTAACCCATTCTGTGCATTTGATATGCCAGAGTGTTCTATTTCTCCCACGGCTGCTCTTGCGGCTGATTTCTTAAAACGACGAAATTCCGTGTGCGAACACGTTACACCAGAATCATACATGCTATTTATAAGTTTCTTCGAGTCACCCATTTTAAGTGACAGAGCTACCTGTAGAATTGTAACCTGACTTTTCAATGTGCTTGTAACAATAGAACCAATGAGCATAGCGGGCAATGTATTGTTCAGTTTCGGGGACACCTTCGCTAGTTGCAGCAATAGGAATTCACTAATCGAATCCTTTGCAATTTCTGTATTGATAGTATTGTCATTATGCTCCTTGTCCATTTGAATGGCTTTCACTTCATTGGCTATCTGTTTGGCTGCTTTTGTTGTGATAACTTCTTGTTCATCGTCTTTGACTGAAACAAGGTGCAGTGTCTTTGAAGCAAAACTGCGAAACGTTATGATGTTTGCTATACCAGGCGATGTGAGCACGAGAAGATCATCTCCTAATCTCTCCTTCAGTTTGAACACAAGTGTTCTACGCGACAGTTTTTCACCAGCGCAGTTTTCATATGCTGAATGCAGTTCGATGGAGCTCCATATTCTGGACCTGTCCTGTATGAGCATATGAACGAGAGTTTCAAAAGGGAGATCGTACTCAATACCATCCAAATGTTTACTCAATTCAGCATCACCAATGACTGACTTAAATGATGACCACCTCTGTCGACAGTCAGCATTGTACCGCGCATCAGCAGCATGCAGATTGCTGAGTGCCCCACCCACACTTCGGCGAACATCATTAGCAGTGGCGTCACCCCTTTTATCGCATATTTTCAATATAGATTGTTTTGTGTCAATTTCACAACACAAATATGGCGGCCTTCACCTGTCGGGATGCGTTTTGTCCCTCTGAGCACAGGAGGCTACAGAAAATACAATGCTGTCGGAAATTGAATGACACACAGGTGTCTTTGGAAAAAGAGCATCTTGTGACTTTCGATGGAATTTCTGAATCACTTTCACGCTGTCGTTTGGAGCGATCTGGTTGACGAGATGATGTGTAAGTAGAGACACAAGTTTTATGACATCTTATCGTTAATTCGTTGTCCTGATCTAATTTGTTCTGCAGCTCGAAATGTTTCTCATCTCCATATATCTTGCTGCATCAAATTATGTTTCTTATCCGGACAGCCGAGCCAGTAATCAAACTTACAGACTTCTGCTCACATCCATGTTTCCAACTGAAGAAACATTTTTCACCAGAATCCATCATTGATACAAAGATCAGAATGAACCAGTGAAACAGCAAGAAAATTAACAAATAAAAAACCTATATATGACCAATGAAATAACAAGCAAATTAGAAAATCCTCCTGGACAAATCACAGGTCCAATGAAACAGCAAAAGAAAAGTTGAGCAATCCCTTCAACAAAAAATAATATGACCAGTGGAAGAACAGGCAAATGAGAAAATCTTTCAAACACAAGAGATATAGGACCAGTACAACAGCGGGACAATTGCCAGACTGTCTGATAACTGACCTACGCACCGCCTTTTATTCGATAAAGCAGCTAGAAAGCGATTTGTACCAGAGTTAAGTTTTCAAATAAAGAGCGTTGGCTCTTTGTTTACCCGTAACTTCCTTATTCATGCACTGATATGGGAAGTTTTTCTGGCAGCATAATCTCCGAGGTTTCCTGCTTATTTGAATGGGCTGTGTTCATGGCTATGGCAGTGAAGGTTATTCCGAACAGTTATGCAATCTTCTGACAATGATCCACAAATACCGAATTTGGCATTTACCGGGTAATCAAAGAAAACGGTTAATATCTCGAGTTGCCCAAGGGATCCGAATGGTCACCCCCCTGAATCTTCAAGGGGTAACCCTGAACTAATGGAAACTGCAAAGAAAAAAACTTGAAATGACAAAACCAGGTCTGACAAAAAATCCCCATCTGGCTCCCGGACTAAAATGCTTAACAGCCCTCTGTGTTATTAATGACCTGAGACTTTAACAAACAGGGATAACAAAATTAGTATTGTTTCAACTTCAAATATTTTGCTCATTCCTCATCACTGCTTTGCATGCTTTAGACTTTTCTCAGGACCAACCATGATAATAATAGTAATAATATGATTTTGTCAAGTATTGCTTTTTAGCTCAACAAATTTAGTTGTGTGAGCTTGTGGCATGGCTCGATCGGGCATCGTCGGCGTCAGCGTACGTGTCCAATAATGTTAAAGCTTCTGTTTAGGTCACTTACTCACCCTATTTCCATATCATGGCTTTTATAATGCTGCTATATGATGATTATCATCATTTTACCATGATTTAACCCCTCATACCCTACATTTTAGACATTTTTCTTGACATTTTCAGTTGCATTTAGTTTTCTTTTTAGCTCAGAATTTCATGTTTAACTAAGTGTTTAGGTCAGCTGCTGTGCTCCTTCTCTTCCCATGGCACTTATATTCATCATACATGTTCCTCAGTATCATTGTTCCATGATTAACCCCTCATACCCTGCATTTTAGACATTTTTCTTGACATTTTTAGTTGCATTTAGTTTTCTGTTTAGCTCAGAATTTCATGTTTAACTAAGTGTTTAGGTCAGTTGCTGTGCTCCTTCTCTTCCCATGGCACTTATATTCATCATACATGTTCCTCAGTATCATTGTTCCATGATGAACCCCTCATACCCTGCATTTTAGACATTTTTCTTGACATTTTTAGTTGCGTTTAGTTTTCTGTTTAGCTCAGAATTTCATGTTTAACTAAGTGTTTAGGTCAGTTGCTGTGCTCCTTCTCTTCCCATGGCACTTATATTCATCATACATGTTCCTCAGTATCATTGTTCCATGATTAACCCCTCATACCCTGCATTTTAAACCTTTTTCTTGACATTTTTAGTTGAGTTTAGTTTTCTGTTTAGCTCTGAATTTCATGTTTAACTTAGTGTTTAGGTCAGTTTCTGTGTTTTACTTTTAAGAGGTTGTGTTTAGGTAAGCTTTGTCGCATGTTATGAGCCTGTTTGATACAGTTTTTGTGTTTGCCAAAGTTACTATCACAGAGGAATGTTGATGAGCTATAGGGCGTTGTCGTCCTTCTTGTTATTAACAGCCCACCCAAAACAATTAATGCCATTCCACCTTATTTGTGGTCCATGATGCTCAGACCACTTGTTAGCTATTGGGCTGTTAATCATTTCTGGCAGCCTGTTAAGACGCCGCAATACCTTCCAAAATCGTGTTTTTGTCACAATGCAATCTGTTAGACAATCAAACAGACATCTATGAATTTCCTCTACATTACCTTCATGTCTTAGCAGAGAACTTGAAGTATAATTAATTAAAACAAGCTATTAATTAAAAATAAAACATATTTTCACTTTTGGAATTCACTGAAAAAACATTTCTACCATCCATTCCAATGAGGGATCATAAGTTGAGTTTAAATGCTTTTTATGCCCCTGAAACATTTTTTTCTGGGACATATAGTTTTTGTTATTTCTGCCCATCGGCCTGGCAGGAAGATTTTCATATCCGCTCCATAACTGAGATGCTTCATTGGATTGTGTTGAATCTTGGCATACATGTTGCTTATGGGGAGACGATGTGGTGCGCACAAAACATTTTTTTGTTTGATGGAGGTCAAAGTCATAGATCAAGGTCAACTGCCTGTCAGGAAGATTTTCGTGTCCGTTCCATAACTCTTGAGATTCTTCATTGGATTTTGTTGAAACTTGGCAGACATGTTTCTTATGGCAGGACGATGAAGGTCACAGATCAAGGTCATTGCCACGCCGGGGGCATAGTCACTTCTGAGTGACAATCTCTTGTTGAGAATAGTACTGCTGGCAGGGACCAGCTTAGAGGGGAATTTTAGGGAGACGTCATGTCTCCCTCCAGAAAAAATAGGGAGACTGCAGAGTCAAGTAAGGAGAAAGAATATTTATGTACCACTCCCTGCTGCACCTTCATATTTTCAGCTCATGGACCTCCATTAACGCCTGATTAATCCAGGTCCACTTGTCTATGATGCATTCTTTACCAAGTTAAAAAATCACAAAGTAATTATTGATTGACAATCCCCCCCACTGCTTCCCTCTTCTTCATGACCCTCCCCTCTTCTTTGAGTCAACCCCCCTCCCCCTTCTGTGGTTGCTTTTCACCAAAGTCTATTGCAGGTAAACTAATAATTACCTGAAACCTGAGATTTCAAATAAATGGTTGTTTATTTGACGAATGAAAATGCCCATTTATCACACTCAATTGAGCACATTCGATTCTTGAAAATAATCGTATTTATGTAAACCTTGGATCACTCAGTTCAGTCTTTCCTCATTTTGGCCAATTTTTAGAGGGCAACTTGTAATTGCCCCCACTATTTTTCTAGGCAACTTTGGGCTTAGAAGGGCGACATAATCACCCTAGTCGCCCTCACGGCTGGTCCCTGCTGGCTGGTTTTGTCCATTATGTTGCATAAAGGGTTCATATAGACAAAATTTACACTAAGTCTCTACAGTATGCATGGTTAGTTAATAATGAATTGTTTTATAACTAGAATGTGTGACGAACCCTGTGCATATCACACATCACATTGAAATATACATTAAGACAATAAAAATACACAGGGTTAGTTGGTTACATGTTACATAGGGTGAAGGATTCAAGAAACTAATGGAAATATTTATACAGGATTGTGGAAACCTTTTTAAAGTGAATTCCAAAAACAAAAACATATATTTTAATACTAAAACCAATGGCCCAAACTTAGCTGGTGCAACCTCAATATTATTAAGGGTCAAACACAAATTTTGAACCCCCCTAATCCCCCAAATTTGCATACAATACCGAAAATTAAAAGTTCTATCTGGCCCTCCATACTTTTAGTACTTGCGCATGTGCAGTAACCAGGAAGAGACCGAAATTGGCGTAAACATCATTCTTCTGTTTGGCCCAAAGTCAGTAACAACTGAACTGACATCTGTGCTTTAAATTCTCATTTTTGAAGATGCCAGACACAAATCAATGATCGTTTTCACGAAATCACCAGTGTAACAGGATGCTGGAAGTGAATAACTGTGGCTTCAGATGTTCAGAGCTGTAACTTTGTAATTTTTATGTAAATTATTCATGTCACCCAATTTTGTGATATGCTTCTGAACATCGTCATCATAATATGGCTCCACTGTTGTTTTGTTACTATTACTTAATTTCCCTCTCCTGAACCCTCCTGTTATACTCCCAAGCTCTTTTGGCTTTTCTGTTGAAGAATTTTTTATTAAATTCTTGGGAGTTTAACTTGTAAACAGAATAGGTATTCTGTTTATCCCCTATGTTTACGTCCTGTCTATTTCGGTTCAGGATGCTTTTGTACTCTTGCATCTTCTACCAGATGCACTGTTTTTTCTTCATATGAACATCTAGCTTTGCATCAGGTGATTGTTGATCAGTTACTGACTCTGTGCCTTTGTTGTGCCTCTTGTTGGTTAGTTTCTGGTTTTTCCTCTTGATGTTGTTGTCTGTTCAATAACGTTTTGGATGCGTATTAATTCAATGTTTAGTTTTAAAACAATCACGGTTTTTCTATTAGGATACATAGTATATCTTATTCCGGTAGTTTAGCTTTTATTAGTTAGTGGTTGTTCACACTTAGGCTCTATCAGGATGCCATTGGGTTCATGAGGTTCCCTTGGGGCACTTTGGCTTCATTCAAAAAATTTTGTTAAAAATTTAATTTGAAAATTTAGGCTTGCTGTTTGCCGATAGTCGTGGCACTCCTTCAATACTTGTACTATGGGATGCGAATGTCGACCTGTGTGGTGGGCAGTGAAGCCTTCACTGCTGGCTAATACTAATTTTTCAGTCTCTTTTTTCAGAGGAACAAGAACATGGTGATGGTACTTTGACACCTGTCCGTTACGTGCCGCTGCCATCGCACTTTGATGAGCCCCGCTCTAATGAGTAAAATAGAGCTAGCTGCCAAGGTGCTCATGATATAATTGCACAGGATTAAAGCCAGAGTAGCTTAATTCTCTGCATGCAGCTAGCTCAACCGGTGCAGTGGTTGGCCTTTTTAACGGAGCCGAGACGCCAGCAGGTCCATTGCGGTCGAGTAGTATAATGTGGGTAGAGCGAGCACCTTATAATATAAAGCTCACCCAGCGACGATGGCAATAAGGAGAAGAAGCCTTTAAGTTTCTCTACGGGACCGCGAGTTGGAGAAGCCACGCCATCCTGTTGGCAGTCGGAATCGACTGTGTCCGTTGTGAGAAACTATAATGAGTCGGAACACGTGTCAGGTGTTCCTTTCACAATGCAGCCGGCGTCGATTGTGGTTATGGCTTCTTCTTCTTACATGGAAGCGCATGCAAAGGGGATTAGCCGACAAGTTTCTCAACGGGATACTCGGCGAGATTTGGTGTGTTCTCTGTCCCGTTAGCAGTTGGTGTCGACTGTTTGTCCGTTGTGAGAAACTTTTATGAGTTGGAGCAATGCTCCTTCCACGCTTCAGCCGGAGTCGGCTATTGTTATGGCTTCCTCTACTTCCATGAAAAAGCATGTTAAGGGGTAGAAGCCTACAAGTTTCTAAACGGAATGCTCAGCGAGGTCTGGAGCCAGACCGCGAGTGGGAGACCCATCTCCATTCCGTCAGCAGTCGGGGCCGATTGTTTTCGCTTCGAGAAACTTTTGTGAGTTGGGACACCTGTTCACGCTTGAGGTTTGGAACGCTCCTTCACACTGCAGCCAGGGCCGGTTGCAGCTATGGCTTCTTCCTCTGCTTCATCGATGAAGCATGTTAGACTGCAGGCTAGCTATCCAACTTCGCATGTTCCTGCTGTTCCACAGAGATGTTCCCAGTCTTCACCACCGAAGTCAGATTAACCTGTAGCTAGTCGTTTGAGGCATTTTTATATGGGACATGTATTGAAGATCTGGGGACAGGTCTCCATCCCGTGAGCAGCATATGGCGAAGAAATGAATAATTGTTGCTCTGCAAGCCTCGTTCACGGACCTGCTGCTGCAGATTGCACAGCGTATCGCAGCATTCCAGTAGTCACAGGTTCTGCCGTCAACAGTCTCCGGTAGTGAGCTGTCGGGTGGTGCTGGGTTTGTCCAGTCATCTGTACATTCAGATGGTGTTGACCATAATTCAGATGAAACATTCAGATGGTGAGAGGGCTACGAAGATCTTCCTTCCTGGATCTTTCAGCTCAGGTGTTGAAGGTTTTTGGTCCGATTAACAACACCTCCCTTGGCTTAGCAATAGTATAAGAAAGGCAATGATCTATTCCTTACGAATAGAAGATGTTCTCAGTGTTGTATTCCTATGCGTCAGGGGCATTTAGTGCTATTGTGGACGCCCTAGTAGCCTTATGTACAGTTAGGCAGTCTTTTCTTATACATTAGTGGCCAACGTCATTAGTCTCCATTTAGTGAGCTGCCTAATTCCGCAAGGTTACACACAGATATCTGTTTTTCACCGATATATGACTTTTAGGCTCTGTTAGCTCCGATGAGACCACTAGCTTTTTGGAATAAGCCGTTAGAAGGAAAGAATTACGTTTTCCTTATCGGTGTAATATTCCTAGGCGTCACAGGCAATTAGTCCTGTTGTTGTCGCCTTAGTTTGGCTTATGTGAATTAAGAGCAATCTGTGACTATATATCATTAGCGGCTAATGTCATAGTGGCCTTATATATTATTATACCTTGTGGCTAATGTTGTAAGTCTCCGTTTAGTGAACTTTCCAAGGCTGCAGGTGAAACAGATATTTGTATTCATGGAGATGAAGACTAATAAACTGCGTTAGCTACCTGAGACTACTGTCTATTTGGAATTTTGGTCATTAGAGCCGTCCTTATTCCTTGCCTTGAGCGACTAATGTTGTAAGTCTCTGTTTAGTGAGCTTCCAAGGTCGCAGTTTCACCCAGATATCTGTCTTCATGTGATGAAGACTTATTAGCTACTCTATCTAATAGGAGACAGCTGTCTCTTTGGAATTAGGGCCATTGAAAGGAAAGAGTATGTTGTTTCCTTCTCGGTGTTGTATTCTTAAGCATCTGGGACTTTTAGTCCTTTTGTTGACGCCTTATAAGAATCAACTGCGTCCCTTTTTTTCCCTTAACTTGAGCGACTGACGTTGTAAGTCTCCATATAGTGAACTGTCTAAAGTCGAAAAAATTTACACCAAGATCTTTGTCTTCACGGAGATGAAGTCTTCTAGCCTCCATTAGCTAGACTTAGACTGCTGTCTTTTGGGCATAGAACCACTAAAGGAAAAGAGTGCTCTTTTCCTTCTAGGTGTTGTTTTCTTAACTGGTAGAGTGCTAAATTATTATTGGCCACCAAAATTTGTTCACATGTCTTTGTCTTGTTACAATTTATAGGAGATTACCTGTGGGCACTCTCCTGTAAATTGTAACAAGGCAAGTCTTATTCGAGTAAATGGTATCACCTCAAAGATAATATGAAATACAGCCTCTGAATTTGAACCCTCTAAGTTGCAGTACCTGCACTTCAGAATAAAGCCCAAATATGGGCTTCCAGAACTCTTCCAGTTAAGTGTCATGGACTTTAGTCTTATTGTTGACACCTTAGTAGCCTAGCTAGAAGTTTGAACGGTGTTTTTATCCATCATTAGCGGCTAGCATTTTCTCCTTTAGTGAGCTTCTAGGGCCGCAGTTTTCAGCCATTTAATTGTCTTCTCAAATAGAAAGACCATTAGCTGTTTCAGCCAGGCTGAGATCACTGTCCTATCAGACAAGGTACCGTTATATGAGAAGAGTTTGCTCTCTCCTTAGCGGTATTGTTTTTATGTTAGTTGTCTGGTGCTTTTAGCCCTATTGATAATGCCATATTAACCTAGTGTGATTAATGAGCGTTCTTTCAAATGCCTATAGTTAACTCCTTTTCAGGATTATATTCCTGCTATAATCGGTAAGAGGTGCAAGGAGTTCATCTAGGTTTATTGTGATTGGGTGCCGGAGCATAGTTTTTGTCTCCCGCTTTCATTTTTATCAAATCTAATGTTGTGGATTATATTTTCACTTGATGATTGGATATTATGTCTGTATGGTGTATTATTTGACCACATGGCATACTGTTTTGATTTCAAGGGATATGTTGACGCTGTTTCAGCAGGTGTATTCCTTGCAATAGTGCCATGTTCATCACGTCCCTCTCCATCCTTAGTGGCAATATGGAGTCCGTCTTGGGGCCGCAGTTTTCAGCCATTTAATTGTCTTCTCGAATAGAAAGACCATTAGCTGCTTCAGCCAGGCTGAGAGCTAGCAGGTTTATTGTGATTGGGTGCCAGAGCATAGTTTTTGTCTCCCGCTTCCATTTTTATCAAATCTAATGCTGTGGATTATATCTTCACTTGATGATTGGATATTATGTATGGTGCATTATTTGACCACATGGCGTACTGTCTTGATTTCAAGGGATATGTTGACGCTGTTTCAGCAGGTGTATTCCTTGCAATAGGGCCAAGTTCATCACGTCCCTCTCCGTCCTTAGTGGCATTATGGAGTCAGTCAGATGTGAAGGAGCCATATGGTTTCTATACTATTCTAGATAACTAACATTAAAGCATTACGAGTCGTGCCTGGTTAGTGTCATTCTGCTTGCTTAGGCTAACTACAAGCTTTTTAGCTGTATTACTCTTGGGAATGTAGCATGAAGTTTCTTTTTTTTATACCGAAAAAAGGAATTTGTCACTGTTCATATTACTGCACTGGCTTTACTTATCTAGCAATTCAAGTATTGTGGGTGAGGGGGGTTCGATATGAATTATTCGTCAACCCCCTCCCTCCGCCAATATGTTAAGAGGCGATTACAGGGCAGAATGTAGTGCTCTTCCTGTAAGTCTTCTATGCATTCAATTATATGCATGCCTTTCATTACTCTTTGATTGGCGGTTGGGTTGTGGTCTAATGGCGACATCAGGGGCCCAGCCACTCTAGGTGGTTTGCTTCATGTGATTGATCATTCATAAGTGATATATGAGCATATAATTCCTGAACAGTAACTGTTCTTGGATTCTCATTCTATCATGAATACATTCGGTTGATATTACTAGCCTTCGTGTTCCTGTATGGCAGACATGTCGTTTATCTGGGCAACATTCTCCAAATGTGGCAATTAGTCTACTCTGAGTAGTTATGCTCAGAGCTGTCTACTTTTCCTTACACCGAATGAGTCTATTCCTCAGGTTAATTGCATTAACGTTGTTTTAAGGTGGGATTCTGTTGATTGCGTGCATAATAGGTATACATTATTAGGCAGACTTATTACGGAATAGATTCTCTTGATTCTGGCTCTGCATTACTATAGATCTTGTGAGAATTTGGGGCTAGTTGGATCAATTATGGAGTTTCCTACAGGTCGTCTATGCATACATTCTCTATTTTTGACTTCATTATTCGGAGTGATAAATTCTTTCTCTGAACAGTGATTTTTTTTTAGCGGGCCTAGGGAACAGTGAATTATTGGGGACAGTCTGTGACAGGTCTTTTAATCGTATCCCATTCCATATTTGGAATCCTGTTTTCAACCATAAAGTGGTACACAAGGTTTATTCCTTCACCTATTTGTACGCTTACAATTGGGTGGTTCATTATTGGAATTGTACACCTGAACGTGGTCGCCTGTGTGTTGGCTAAGAAAGGTACAGTTCTATTAGATAAGTTTCCATTGGGATTCAATTGGACAAAGTTAAGGTTGTACATATTTATATCACCAGTTTTCGACCTATTTACGTATTCTGGATGCGGCATACGTTTTAAAGCTTGCGATTTTAATAACTGGGATCACCACAATATAGCCTTAGCTGCTGATGTGGCGTTAAGCACCAATAAATTAAATGATAAATTGATGATAATTAATAGCTGGGTGCCTTTTAGACGAATATATATATTATTCGGTACCACTTTTTCACTGTTTCCAGACTGCTCCCCTCTTTGTTTTGAAGATTATTTCTTCAAAAAAAGTGGGTGGGGATGGGGTGTTTTCTCCTTACTTCTTCTGGCCTTTTAATAAGTGTGTAACTATGAGTTAAGCTGTTATCGTCTATAGATTATTCTGATATTATGGACAGATTGTTACATTATATATGGAGTGTGTTTGTGGGCATTGGTCTCTCACTCTTAAGTGTTTTATTCCAGACTAGCCTTAAAATTGGGGGCTTATTACACCCATTTAGTGTAATCATTTATGCTAAGTAATAGGGAATTACTTGGATATTGCTCCTTATTTCGGTGGTATGTCTTCTATATTGTGGTATAGCGAGACATATAGGTAATTCCTTAAAATTTGAAACTAAGGAGCTGTATTTTGGTCTGCTAATTCTTTAAGTCCTTTGCCCTCTGCCTTTTTACAATTCAGCTTAGTCTGGGCCATTGGCTTTAGTATTAAAAGATGATAAATTTAAAGTAATTTGTATATTTTTATTACTTACCAATGGCCCAGACTGGGATGGCCCGCCCATGAGTGGGCACTCATACCTCCCCGCTGAGTTATCACTTAAGTAGGCACAACTAGGAAGAATGATGTTGGCACCAATTCTGGTCTCTTCCTGGGTACTGTGCAAGTGCAAGTACTAAAAGTATGGAGGGCCAGATAGGACTTTTAATTTTCGGTATTGTATGCAAATTAGGGGGATTGGGGGGTTCAATATTTGTGTTTGGCCCTTAATAATATTGAGGTTGCACCAGCTAAGTCTGGGCCATTGGTAAGTATTAAAAATATACAAATTACTTTAAATTTATTATTTTTATTGTCAAGTAATAGCCTGTTTTAAGCAGCCATGACTAGAGTTGATGAGAAATTCATCTGAATTTAACTCAAGAAATCTGTGGCAGAGAAATCCATTAAGTTTACAGTGGTAAAATTGGATTAAATGAACCCAAATTAAACTTATTTCAGTGGTAAGAGAGATCCTGTCTTGGGCAGGAATATCCAAATCCAGGACAAAATGCCAATAAAACAACATTCCAATCAGACAAAATGCCCATAGAGTCTCAAAATGAAATACAAATAACAGTAACACAAAGTGGAATAAAATTTTATTTTCAAATGGTAATAGCACTTATTTTTGCAACATTTTCTCAACCTTTTCACAACATTTCACCAACATTTAAAACAACATTACACAATGTATTTATGCTCATCACTCTTAATTTTATTATGTTTTTGTCTAACATGATTGTCTGATCACATTTATAATTAAACAATGGTTTAGGGAAATCATCGAGATGTGCCAATATTAAATTATTAATTTACAGATTGCCTTCCATGATAAATCAACTGATAAAGTAAAGAGCAGACAACCTAGACAAAAGCATTTTATTTATTTCATTTTCAAAGAAGAACATCCAAGGTGACCAAGCCCCTCATCTGAGGTGACACAACAAGCCCTGTAACCCATTATTACACCTAAATACTGCACAAAAAGAAAAGAAATGACAACAAAGATTGACGAACAAACAAATACTGTGAAAAAACAACAGGGTTAAGAAAAAGTCAATTAAAAAAAACAAGTTACACTACAACAACAGTTGGTGTTAAGAAAGAGTAAAAAAAATGACAATTATGATGACAAAAAAATCTTGATTGGCATTTTGTCTATTTTTTATGTTCTGGATGGGCATTTTGCTTGATTGGCATGTTGTCCATTGACATTTTGTCCGTGCACTGGAATATCCATCAGCAGCATGCAAGAAGTTAGACTCCAGAAACTTGGACATTAGAGGCTTTTACATTCACCAAATATAGAGCCAGCCATAATCACCACTCCACACTCCTAACTGTTATAATCACCACTCCACACTCCTAACTGTTATAATCACCACTTCACACTCCTAACTGTTTATTTTTACTCTGATACATTGTATTTACAACTTTATTTTACCATTTTGTCTTACCATAGCCATTTCATATCTCGTGTACATTTCTTCTTCGACAAAGGCTAATACATGAATATAGAACTTAATTGAGAATAATGTTGATAGTTAAATCCCAACTCCTTAGCATGTTTGATCCATGATTTAATTATCTCAATCGACAAACCGAATGATCAAGGACTGCTACCACATGTACAGGCCTGAAAATAAGCAGTCTGACATTTGCAAAATGAGGTCCCCAGCGGGTGAATTTGATGATGCTATCCCATACAGTGGGCTTATCCTCTGGGTTCCTCTTTCTGTTTAGCTTTGAGACCCTGTTTCAGGTTGAGGTTCACAGAGGGTAAATTTGGTGATGCTACCCTGCTATGCAGGGTAGCATTACTCAATTCACCCTCTGGGGACCTCATTTTGCAGATGGCAGTCTCCTTATTTTCTGGCTTGCACATGTAACAAAGAATAAATAATCCTCTAATTGTTTTCAATGCACTTAATGGGTGACATTTAAGCTTTAACAATGAGTTTTACTGCCACAGAATGAGATGACAGTGACACTGCCCTCCTACAGAAGATTACTCAAACTGCTTCCAAGCCTTGGACCTGCAACTGATGGTACAGTGTTATTTGTCAGAGCATGTCCAAGTTCAGTGGGGTTTACCCTTTACCCAATCCAGATGATATAAAAATTTATTATTTTAAATATTACTTTTTTTTACATTTTTCAAAAAAATTCAGCAAAACCTTATCATGTGACCCCTCATTGGAACGTGCTCAATGAGCCTGTTCAATGAGTGGGTAACATGATATGGTTTTGTTGAATTTTTTATACCCCCCTGCAACAAGTTGTGGAGGGTATACTGGAATAACCTCGTCTGTCTGTCCATCCGTTTGTCCATCTGTCTGTCCGTCTGTAAACATAATTTTGTCCAGAGATTTTCTCAGACGTTTATGGACCGATCTGCTCAAAACTTGGTATGAATATTCACCACCATGGGAACCTGCAATTATAGTTCCAGTTGGATTATCTTTGCCAGAATTATGCCCCTTTTAGACTTGAAAAGCAGGCTAGAATTTTGTCCAGAGATTTTCTCAGATGGTTATGGATCAATTCCTTTGAAACTTGGTATGGATGTTTACTACCATGGGATCCTGTACACCTGCAATTGTAGTTTTGATCAGACCTTTTTTTTGCCAGAGTTATACCCCTTTTCGACTTAGAATGCCTGACTTGCCTAGAATTTTGTCCAGAGCTTTTCTCAGACAATTATGGGTTGATTTTGTTGAAACTTGGTTAAGGTTGTTCGCTACCATGGGAACCTTTGCACCTGTGATTCTAGTTTTGATCAGACCTTTTTCCCAGAGTTATGCCCCTTAGTTTCATCTTAGAATGCCTAAATTTTGTCCGGAGATTTTATCAAATGTTTATGGGTCAATTTCTATGAAACTTGGTATGGATGTTCACTACCATGGAAACCTGAGCATCTGCGACTATAGGTTCGATCAGACTTTTCTTGTCAGAGTTATTCCTCTTTTCTTCTTAGAATGCCTGAATTTTTCCGGAGCTTTTCTCAGATGTTTTTGAGTCAATTCCTTTGAAACTTGTTAAGGATGTTCACTACCATGGGAACCTGTGCACCTGTGATTATATTTTCCATTGGACTTTTTTTTACCAAAGCTGTGCCACTTTTCGTCATAGAATAATCATGGCAGCGGGGGTATGGACAGGCCCATCTGGGACAGTCACACCTCTAGTCTGAAAAATGATTTTTTTTCTGCTGATTTTGTAAATGACGTGGGTGGATGCAGCCAATTTGTTAGTAAAGGGGTTAATTTTAGAAGTCACTGTTACACTTTTTCCAGTAGTCAAATTGTAACTCCAGCATTGAGCAATCCCCTGTTGGTTCTCTGGGAAGTGGAGCAGTTATTCTTTATTGTAGTGGATGAATTTTGTTTGCTTCACTGGTACACATGTAATAGCATCAGGTTCCAATACTATAAAACGTGTACTATTGTATTTTCAAGAATTGTACTTTCTAGTTATGACTTTAAATAGGTTAAAAAGAACCATTAGCATTTTCAAAGATCTGGCAATTTGCCAGTTGGCAAATTGCCATATCTTTTAAAATGCTAATGATTCGTTTTAGTGAGTTATATTAATAGGTAGAAAATACAATTCTAGAAAATACAATTGTAAAAGTTTTATAATATTGTCTCCTGGTAACCAATGCCTGGGACGTGAGTCATCTTAACGTTTCAAGTAATGCATCAACAGCATCAGCCCAGATCTCCCATGAATTGTACAGTTAAAAAAAAATTATTTTTCATAAAATGTAGGCAAAATTTTATCCAGCGACCCGTCATTGGAATGAGCTTGTTGTGCTGAGCTTGTTCCAAAGAGAGGTCACATGATATGGTTTTACTGAAATTTCTAAAAAAAAGTATGAAAAAAATAAATTTTAATATCATGCGTCTTCTGTAAAGCATCAGTGGGCATATTTATAAATGATTTGACTTGTTGCAGTCACAATGTGGCCATGGATACTGAAAGTGACCTTAACACCACCCCCCCCCCCCCCCCCCCCTCCCATAAACAAACAAATAGTGTATTGCCTGTACTGGACATTATTATGCCTCAAAGTTACTTTGTCCAATCACAATGCTGAAATACCATCTAAGGGTTCCACTGTATCAGGTAACTTAGCTGATATTATTTGATATCAGGTTAGTAGCAGCCATGTGGTAGACTGTTGGACTTCTATGCTAGAGGTCCCGAGATCGATCCCCGTCCGGGATGACCCACGTTGTTTCCTTGGGCAAGGCACATTGTCCCTGTTGCAGACATGGGGGCGCGATAAAACTGTGTACTACGGCATACTGCACGTCGATGGTGCACATGTCTTCAACCGCTATAACCCTGCTTGAACAGCGCTTGAACAGAGAATGTTGAGGAGCTGACAGTTGCTTATGGATGCTTGATGGTTGTCTCCGGGTACTCCATCTTCCTCCACCCATAAAACTGTCATGGTCACGAATAGCCATCGTGCATAAGAATGTGACCTTAAACTCCAATAAATACATAAATAAATTTCACCAGCCAGAATCCTTTCATATTTAATTTACAACATCTCTAGGAGAGTCACATTCAGGTTTGTTCAAATTGGGTCCCTGAGTTAATATTTGGGCTCCCTGTGGTAGCCCAAATTTTAACTTAGTGCAATATGAGGAAAAATCTTCCTCTAAGTTCCACCAGTCAGAATGCTTTCATATTTGGTATACAACATCTCTCGGGGGTCAGATTCAAGTTTGTTCAAATCGGGTCCATAGGTTAATATTTGGGCTCGCTATGATAGCCTAAACTTAGTGCAATATGAGGAAATTTCTTTAAACATTTTCTTCAGATCTACCTGTCAGAATACTTTCATATTTGGTATACAACATCTCTAGGGGATGGGGAGAGGGGGATGGGTCAGATTCAACTTTGTTCAAATCTAGTGCCTCGGTTAATATTTGGGCTCCCTATATGTCAAATATTGTTCATGCTTCCATCATCCATTCATTATATATCATTTTCAAGACTTGTTATAATTAGAGGATTTTTAATGAGTCTCGATTTCATATGAAATTTCTGTACCAAGTTCAGTAAAATTGATCTGAGCTGAGGTTTACTGAGGCTCAGATCAATTTTAGTGAATGGGGTAAATAAATTTCATGTCAAATTGTTGCTAATTTGAGTTTCTTTTTATCACATAATGTATCACAATGTCTAATTTAACCTGTTGGCTAATGTAACAACTAAATCTGGCCAGCATTGTTCACAAAATCACCAGCCAAATTTTATTATTTTTAAAAAAATTTTATGACCCCTCACTCTAATGAGCACATCGAGATATGTTTTTGAGTCAAAAAATGAAAATATTTTGTTACACAGTGACTGCTATTTGTTGTTGGTAAACAGTTAATGAAAAATAAGAGAAGATTAAAGCTGTGTTCTCACTATAGATTTTTATCGTCCAATTTTTCCAATAAACGACAAAGTTGGTATCAATCGACAAACATTTATAGAGAGAACACGTCAGATGGATGACTTTCAATTTTTAACTGATAGGATTTTTGTCAAAACAATCAAATGCATCTTATTTCAACTTCTTTTATTGAAAGACTCCTTTGATTTGTGGAAGGGATTACAGCTGACCAGCCTCCAGAGAAAAATTGTTTGACAAAAGTCTTTAGTAAGAACCGCCTTCAGATTTTTGACATGCAACAAAAATCGATCGTCAAAAAACTTTTGATAAAAGACGTAGGAAAAAAATCTATAGTGAGAACATAGCTTAATTCAATTCTTTTGATAACAACTCACTCACAACATTATGATGTTGACTTGTGATGTCATTCCCGTATTGGACGTGTTGTGCACTATATTTTCTGTAATGATCTAACTGATGGTGAATATGTGATAAGATACAATAAAAACCTATTAAAACTACATTGGATTTGTGTTTTAAGTATTACAATTCAAAAGGATCTAAGGTTGTAAAGTGGAATCCTCTCAACCCTTTACCTAAGATAACTGCCAAAAACGGCCAGCACTATTCCCAAAAATCGACAATTAATTTTCATTATTTTTTAATTTTTTGTCTCAAAAACATAGGTTATGACCCCTCGTTGGAACGAGCTCGTTCCAATGAGGAGTCATAGCCTATGTTTTTGAGACAAGAAATGAACAAAAACATTTATTCAAGAATTTTTTTTTGCAAGTGTCATCTGCTCTTCATGTTAGGTAAAGGGTTAAATGAATAATCCTGTTGGCAGTGAACATTCTTCACTTAACAAGAGTTTTCAAATGACAGTGATTTGGTCAGTTTCCAGTATTTTAGAGATAAACTGAGCATTTTTGTCTCCCGACCCTTCGGGAGACTATTGTAATCAGCAGTGTCCATCCGTCCGTCCATCTGTCCGTGCGTGCGTCCGTCCGTCCATCACACCCTTGTCCGGGTGATAACTTTAGTTTGGATGATTTTACTGAAACTAAATTTGGTATGTGTCTTACTTGGGTGGAAATGCAGGTCAAGTTCGAAAATGGGCACACTCCACTGATTTCTACTGGATTTATTCCCCTTTTTCGACTTAAAAAATACAGTTTTTGTGTTGTCCGGATGATAACTTTAGTTAGGATCATTTGATTGAAACGAAATTTAGTATGCCGCTTATTTGGGTGGAAATGCAGGTCAAGTTCGAAAATGGGCATGCTCCACTGATTTTTACTGGATTTATTCCCCTTTTTCGACTTAGAAAATACGGTTTTTGTGTTGTCCGGATGATAACTTACTTTGGATCATTTGATTGAAACGAAACTAAGTATGTGGTTTAATTGGTTGGAAATACAGGTCAAGTTAAAAAATGGCCATGCTCTGCGAACAAATTGCGTCCTAACAGCTCCCTTGAATTTGCCATCTTGGTTGGGGGACCGGGGGCGTTGCCCTTGTTCTATTATATCTTGATTGACAGAGCTCACAGAGCAGTGTCGAACAAGATATAATACATAAATGCCTCTATTGGATGTACTGAATCCAAATAGCTTTATAAACAAGAGCAATTAAGTGATTTGGGGTAATTTCTTGATATATTGCAAGATTGACAAAGTCAAGGTGAGCTATTGCCATCACTTCTTGTCTGTCGGCGTACGTACGTCCATATGGCCATACGTATGTACATCCACAATTTCCTTTGGCACACGGCACAGTTCGCATTTATGATCAGATCACTTTGTAACTTGGTATGCTTCTTTGGGGTGACCTCTAGATGAGAGCTGTCAATTTTCTTCCATTTCCATAAAAAAAATGTTGCTGCTGGCAACGTTCTTTCAACTTAATTTAGTCAGGCATAAATATATTCCTTTGGCATGTCCTACAGGGCACATTTATGATCAGATCAGTTTGAAACTTGGTATGCTTGTTTGGAGTAACCTGTAGATGGAAGCTATCAATTTTTTCTTCAATTTCTGTCAAAAAATGTTGCCACTGGCAATGACTTTCGTGCACACACAATGCTGTTATGTTTAAATTTCACCAAATAACATTGGTACCAATGATCTTCAATTTTGCCATTTCACTTATATCTTACCAAGTTCAAGTTTGTCAAGTTGAGCTACAGTGTCATTGACACTTTCATTATTTAATTAAAACAAGTTTATTCTATAAGCAATTAACAGTTCAAATTTAAACTGAAAGTATGGTAAATGGTTTTGTGTTCATAGGTTATATTCATTTAATAGGGTTATTATGCCCCCAACCTCCTTAGGAGATTTGTGGGTATATAGTCGAGGCCTCCATCCATACCTCTGTCTGTCTATACATCATTACATCCATCCATCCATCCATCCATCCATCCATCCCATCTCATACCACCCATCCATCCATCCATCCATCCATCCTGCAACCTCCACAGAAAGTTTGGTGGGTATATAGTCGAGACCTCCATCCATACCTCTGTCCATCTATACGTCAGTACACCCATCCATCTGTCTGTTCATCCATCCATCCATCCATCCAAACATTTTGTATTTTAACTCTGGCATCGGTTGTCAGATTTTGATGTCCTTTGGTAGGCTGATAGACCAGCATGGGGACATGATATCCGCACATCGTGGGTTTTGTCAGTACATTCCTACCACAGTTATGGCCCCTGTTACACTTAGAAAACTCTGTACGAATATATGGCATTATAAGTCATTAGTGTGCAGATTTTTGATGTCCTTTGGTATGGTGGGAGAGTAGCATTGGGGAAAAGACATCCACGTATTGTGGGTTTTCGTCCATGCATACAGACCAGACACTTATAAACTTGTAGTACAAACATTTTGCATTATAACTCTGGCATCGGTTGTTGGATTTTGATGTCCTTTGGTGTAGTGATAGTCCATTCTGCAGGAAATGATATCTGCATTTAGGTTCATGCATACTTAATTTAAACAATATTTTATTTGAATAGAAATGCTATGTTACATGCTAACAATAAATAAACACATATTTAAAGAACAGAGTTAATAAATAGCACAGAACACAACAGAACACAAATTGGCAACAGTATAAAGGGGGATTTGACAGAAAGCTTTGAGCTTATATGAGTCGGCTCCCCACATTCAGAAACCTATGCTGTTTTCTGTGTGGCAATGGTTGACTATGTGTATCGTCACCTAGTAACCCAGTATTCGGTGCCTATAATGTGTAATTCCACCATATCCCATCGACCAACTGCCTTGACCATGTCGTTCGAAACAACATGGTAGCCAGCTAGATGCCCACGAAGGATACTGGCGTTGGGAAATTAATACTCGGTCCCGAGATGACGACAACTATGCTTAGTTTAATTTAATGTTTTTGGGGTCCAAGAAAAAGAATAGAGAAAAGTAAGAAATAGTAGGAAACGAAGTGTATATACACAGGGGGACAAGAAGTGGTTGGTTAGCCGACCTGAACACGTGTACATGTAGCTCGAAAAAGTATGCATGTTGAAGCACTATCAGCAGCAACCAGTCGTACCTGGATTGGGAGCGCGTATTACACGTGGGCTACCCATAAGGAAACTCATGTGTTGCTCATTGATTAAAACGTTTACTCATTATAATAAAGTCATGAACAGAATAAAACATAAGGCGATTTTCGCTGCTGCTCAATGATTCTGAGCCAAACAGTAGGGATGACACATCTGTTTCAAACGGGAGGAGGCCAATCGTGTTATTGCGGATATCTGAAAATATTGGACACTCTAACAGAAAGTGACGGGATGTCTCGTGCATTCCACATTGACATAATGGATGAAGAGATAAGTGATTGTCGAACACATGAGAATTGAGACTACTGCAACCTAAACGAAGTCTACAGTGATGTATCTGTGCCACCCGGGATTTGGCTCCAAAGAAGAAAGGTGGTGGACGGAGGTTCCCACCATTCAGAAATGTTTTGAAATTACTTAATGATGCGTTTTCTCTAATGCTTAACGGCAACTTATTCCACTCGTCTGTAGTACTTGGAATAAATGAAGATTTATAGTGTTCTGTTCGACAAAATGGCACTCGATGATTTGGGGCTGAACGAAGAGTCGGGTTCGTGATCGATATGAGCGGAGGAACTTGGTTGCTGATGTAAGGAGGCACCATGTGATGATGCATTTTGAAAAACTGAATTAGCTTCGATTTTCGTCGTCTCTCAGGCAAGGGATCCCATTTTGTTTCTGCATATAAAAGTGTCTTACTAGTGCTGACCGTTGCCCCGGTGACAATTCGAGCAGCTGCGATCTGAATTTTCTCCAATTCGGCTAATTTAGTTGTTGAACCATTTCCCCAAACAGTATTACCATATTCAAGAAGCGGTCTTATGAAAGCAAAGTATATTCTTTCAAGAATTTTACGATCCAGATTGAATTTGTGTTTACGCAACAAATCCAAACGAGGCCAGGCTTTGGAGCAAATATAGTTGATATGGTCATTCCATGTACAGGTGCTATTCAAAATTACTCCCAGATGTTTGTGAGTATTGACTTCAGATATCTGTGCTCCTCCTAGAAAAAGTGGCGGGTGTACATTGGGATCATTCTTTCGTGAGATGAGCATGTTTTCAGTTTTAAGGGGGTTAAACTCAACCAACCATTTTCTGGACCAGTGGTTTATTGTCTCAAGGTCGTTGTTTAGTATATTGGACGCCAGCTCGGGGTTTTCGACTATGAGATACAATGAAGTGTCGTCCGCAAAAAGGCGTATATTGCTAAGCAAGTCGTCGCTTATATCGTTGATATAGATAAAGAACAGTAGGGGGCCCAATATTGATCCTTGGGGAACACCGGCGGAGATTGGTTGCCACGACGACACCTCGGACGCGAGGACGACCCTCTGTGATCGATCGGATAAATATGATATTATAAATGACAACAGGTCCCCTGAAATGCCGATTTGTTCCAGCTTATGAATCAAACCAGCATGCCAAACTTTGTCGAACGCTTTACTAACGTTGCAGAAGACCACTCCGATCTCCTTACCTTCGTCAAGGGCATGGCAGAATTCATCGTATATGTCAGTTAATTGTAAAACAGTTGAGTCATTGGGTCTAAACCCCGATTGAAACTAACTAAGCACATTATTATCAACCAAAAAAGCCCACAGGCATTTGAAAATGCATTTCTCGAGTAATTTACCAAGACTGCTCAGTAAAGAGATGGGGCGGTAATTGGTAACCAAATTCGAGGGTTGTTTTTTCAAAATTGGGGAGACATTAGCTTTTTTCCACGCCATTGGAAAATATGAATTGTTGAGCAATATGTTAAATAATAATGTAAGAGGCTCATAGAGGGGTGATTTACATTCACTTAAAAGACGGGGACTGATTAGGTCTGGGCCTGACGCCTTGGAACCCTTAATTGATTTCATTGCTTCAAATACTTCAGAAAAGGCTAGCACGTGCATTGCTACAGACCCATATTAGTGCAACGAGCATGAAGTGGAGTCGAAACTCAAGAGTGCATGTAGAGTTAAGCGGTCGGGAGATTAAAAGTGCAGTCGTTCTTTACCTTCTCCTTGTCAACTGTCAACGCGGGGTCATAACCTATGTTTTTGAGACAAAAAATGAAAAAAATGAGTTATTCAAGAATTATTTTTGCAAGTGTCGTCTGCTTTTCAGGTTAGGTAAAGGGTTAAACTAGGTTTTTCAAGCGATCAAGTTCAATCCGATTTCCGATTATTCGATCCCAATTTCGTTTTATTTATATTTATTTATTTATTGTTGTTTAAGGTCACATACTTCTGCACAATGGCTAATCATGACCACAACATGGAGATAAAGTCAAGGTCAGTCAATCGTTTATACCCCATGTTGCATATTTTAGAGGACTCGCACCCCAAGCATTAGAGACTGGGTCCTATTTTACCAGTGAAACAGAGCTAGTTTTCTACAGTATTGCCTCGGGACCTTGACCCATGTTCGCTGCTGCCAAGAGTGGATTGCACTCTAGAAAGATGTGAAGCCTTGGCTTTTCTAACAGCCGATACTACTTCATTTCGTTTTGATCTGTATTTTTCCCAGTCATAATGAAAGCCAGTCCATTTGGCTACTCGGTATAGACGTTTTCGTTGCCGTATGAGTAATCGAAGTTCGTTGTGGAACCAGTTCAGCTGGTTCTTTCTCGACGTTATATGTTTGTTGGGTATAAACTTCGATGCAGTGCTAAGAAGCGTTTCAGTAAGATTGGACACTATTTTGTCGAGAGACGGGTCGTCAAAAACGGAATTCCAGTCCTCGTTATTAAAGGCAGAGTTTAGCGCTTCAAAATTACCTTGGGAGTATAAACAAATTTGCCGTCTAAAAGTTTGAGGTGGTGATTTCGGAAATTCGACTTCTAGAATGATTGGGGCATGATAGCGGGTCATGTTCGAAATAAGGGGCTCCAGAACCTCACATACTTTCACGTTGACAGTATTGCTTACAGCAAAAATATCCAGCAACGAAGCTGATGTTTCTGTAAAACAAGTCGGTTCACAAACGAGCTGTCTGAGATTATAACAAGAAATTACATCTAATAAACCGCTTGTGGAGTGAAGCATCTGATTATCGTTAAAATCACCAGTAACAATTATATCTGAAACTGATGTGTCCTTTGCCTTTTCGATAGAGGTTGATAAAGCTTCCTATGAATCGGGTGGACTGTTAGGTGGACGATAAAATACCCCTAATAAGAGTGGCCTTTTGTGATTTGTAAATACTTTGACCCACAGGGACTCAGTATTCGGTGTCTGAAGATCAGGTCTCGGTTGAAAGTGAATACTCTCTTTAATATAAATTGCAACCCCACCACCCCTCGTTGCTCGATCAAATCGCATAGGCTCGTGGAATCCTTGGATGAAAATATCAGAGGAACTCTCATTGCTATTAAGCCATGTTTCTGTGAATGCTAAAATATCATGTTTTGAGGACTCGTATTCGATAATATCAATTTTGGGTTTTAAACTTTGGATATTAAGGTGGAAAATTTTTAAGTTATTGTGAGAATTGACAAAATGGCATGTGTTGGGACCGGGGTTTGTTTCAATATCACCAGCCAGTAATATAATTAAAATCAAATGGAAAAGAACCGTAATGATAGAAATAAATATTATTTTCCATATCACATAGCCAATCAGGGTATGCACATAATTGAATGTATTACTGTTTGATTCAGGTTGATATTTCCAGCAGTGGTTATAATTATCAGTTGGGGTCTTGTCGATACAAAAGAAGATGGCCGTAATTATAATAAAGCATTCATAAAGCCGCAAACCACAGAGACGCATGAGCAGGAAAATTAATATGCAGAGAGACTGGTCACATCTTAATCTGCGTTTGATGTCGCGTGCTGACACTAGTAGATTGTAACACCCGATCCGAGTGCGATATAATTCAGTGCAACACATTATGTTATCGCTTCATGGTGAAATAACCGTGAAGTTTGGTCGAGAGTCACAACATTGGTCAGCAACCGCAAGACTTTATATAGAGGGCACATCGTGTTCAGGCAGGCTTTAGATGACGTGGGACAGTTTTCCAGAGAAAATGTGATTGGGCAAGGTGTGAAAACGGAAAGGGTAAACAACGGAAAGAAAATTAAAAAGGTAACATTCTGTACAAGATGCACAATTTGCATCACCATGTTAGTGAGGAAAAAAAAATCTGATGAGTCTGATGAGATGAAGTCAGCCGACTAATTTCATTTAATTATTTGTGTTAAGGGCCATTCGTTCATGTGCAACAATGAAAAATCATGTCC
Organism: Pictodentalium vernedei; assembly: GCA_031216915.1. NCBI lineage: Eukaryota > Metazoa > Mollusca > Scaphopoda > Dentaliida > Dentaliidae > Pictodentalium > Pictodentalium vernedei. The sequence continues at coordinate 126,436,320 of CM062290.1, forward strand.
ATAGCACAGATATAGTCGCAAGTTTGAAGGACAAGCAATTAGCAGGAATATTCAATTATCAGGAATTTGGTTGTATTCTTGTGTTCTGGGTTGAACTGAGCATTTTCCCCATTATATCTTGTTTGACAGATGCATACTTACCACAGTTATGCCCTTTTTAGACAAAGAAAAACTATCCATGTGAAGATTTATTATGCTTTTTGTCTAGGGGAATAATTTTGGTTGAATGGCAGCAGAAAAATGAATAATTTTTTTATTTTCCCATATTGACATTGCAGGAGGGGCATATGCAATGCTTTGTGTTACACTATTTTCTTGTTCAATTTAGAGATACTCAATTTAGTGGGTCCACTATATCAGAAAGACTTCTCATGAGCTATTGCTGCATTTTTTTAAATTATATCCCCCCCCCCTCCCCCACAATGAGTTGGGGGCTTGCTATACTGGAATCATCTTGTCCGTCGATCTGTCCATCCATCCGTCCATCTGCAGACATAATTGGAGTTGTTCACCACCATGGGAACCTGCACACCTGTGATTATGTTTCTGGTTGGACAATTTTTGCCCGAGTTATGCACCTTTTCAGCTTGTCTTAGAATGCTGGAAATTTTCTCAGATGTTTATGGTTCAATTCCATTGAAACTTGATATGGATGTTCACTACATGGGAACCTGTGCACCTGCGACTATAGTTTTGATGGGACTTTTTTGCCAGAGTTATGCCCTTTTTCATCTTAAAATGCCTGTATTTTGTCTGGAGATTTTCTCAGAGGTTTTGGGGTCAATTCCATTAAAACTGTGTATGGATGTTCACTACCATGGCAACCTGTGCTCTTGCAATTATAGTTTTAATCAGACTTTTGTGGCCAGAGTTATGCCCCATTTCGTCTTAGAATGCCTGAATTTTGTCTAGAGATTTTCTTAGATGTTTTGAGTCAATTCCTTTAAAACTTGGTATGGATGTTCACTACCATGGGAACCTGTGCACCTGCAATTATAGTTTCGATCAGACTTTTTTGCCAGAGTTATGCCCCGTTTCATCTTAGAACGCCTGAGTTTTGTCTGGGAATGTTTATGGGTCTGGCGATTCCTTTGAAACTTGGTATGAATGTTCACTACCATGGAAACCTGTGCACCTGTGATTATAGTTTTGATCAGACCTTTTTGTCGGAGTTATGCCCCCTTCATCTTAGAATAATCATTGCAGCAAGGGGTGGGGACAGGCATACCCCTAGTTTATCTTCAGGACTACCCGTGTTTAGATTGAGTTGCTTCTCAGCTGGTTGATTGCTTTATTATGTTGGTAATCAGAATGTCCAAGTTCATCCCCAAAGTAATCAAAATAAAAAGGTCTCACTCTTAGTTCTTTCTAGTTGAAAAAGAATTATTCAGGATAGGGCCATCAAAATAATTCATTTTGAAGGAATCAACCCCTAACAGTTTGAGAAGAACTGAGGATGCAGGATGGAAATAAAGAGCTTACATCCTAACCCATTGGCAGGCCACACTAACATGATATGATGGTTACATGTAAGAAAAGGAATGTGTTGTTGTGATTGTTTTCCTTCTCTGTTCTTGTTATGCCAACCATGCTGTGTATGTTTTAAGACAATTTCCGTCAAATTAGCAACAACTAATATACGATCTCGCCAAAGCGAGATCGTACATCAGTTGTTGCTATTTATTTTGGCAGATATTCTGTTGAGTTGTTGTTAGTGGCATGCCACTCTATTCATATGTGGATGCAATGTGCAAAGGAATGTAATTTATGCTTTATGATGTAGTCGTAACCTGAAGTTCGTTCGCTTATTTTTCGATTTAAATAACCTAAATGATCATTCACATCTTATTTCAAGGCCTGTGGTTGTGGTAAACGGTATCTACTCTTGAAAAAAAAAATATATATATAAGTGGCATCTTGGGGAGGGGGAGGATTTCAACTTTGTTCAAATACAGTCCCTGGGTTAATTTTTGGGCTCTCTATGGAAGCCCACATTTTAACTTGGTGCAAAGAGGACTATTCTTTAAAATCATTTTGAGAATCACCATTCAGAATGTTTTGATATTTGGTATACAACACCCTAGCTGGGCTCATATTCAAGTTTGTTCAAATTAAGTTTCTTCATTCATATTTGGGCTCCTGATGGGTGCCCAAATATTAACATAATGTAACGTGACAAAAAGCTTTAAAAATCTCCTTCATCAGATCCCCCATTGAGAATCTATTCATATTTGGTATACAGAATCTGGGAGTGGAAGGGAGGGGTCAGATTCAAGTTTGTTCAAGTTAGGTCTCCAGGTTAAAATTGAGGTCCCTAGTTTTGCAATACTCAAAATTTCTGTTCTAGCATCCCATTATTAGAAAATGGGAGATAAAACTAGGAACCCCAGGAGATTAAAATAGAAACATTTCAAATGCCCATATTTCCCAATCTGCTTGGACCCGAAAGTTATTTGGTATGAAGCATCATCCTTTGAACTAGTACAGTCAAATCTCAATTACTTGTGAAATGGAGGCCAGATGGGGTAATGGAAAAATGCTGAGTTAACTCCTTGGACCCTGGTGGTGTACTGCACGTTAATGGTGCACTTGTCTTCAACTAATGCTAACCATACTCGTGTGAAGTCTATGTTTGTTACTTGGGGGAAGACTAATCAATATTTTCAATGTGCAGCCTTGAAAACCGGATTGGTCTTCTACACAAATTCACAGAGCAACTATCTACTTCATGAATTCAGGGCACATTATTATTTATTTATTTATTTATTTATTTATTTATTTATTTATTTATTTATTTAATGGGGTTTAACGCCATTTTTGACAGCCAGGGTCACCTTGTGTTGAACAATTTTATGGGTGGAGGAAGCTTGAGTACCCGGAGAGAACCAAATATATATATCACCAGTAGATGATCATGTTACGCACCACATTTATTTTCTCCATCCCAAGGTTCAGGCCTCAGTAGAGTGTCAAATCCTAAAAATACCTTTCTTAGAGACATTTCCCTGTCCAAATTATATTTCTTTACTCCTTGAAATAACTAGATGAAACTTCTTGCACATTCATATCATTAGTTGTCAATGTGTCGTGAATCAAATTTATCTTCCACACCCCAAGGTCAAGGTCTCACTTATACATCAAATGTCAATATTGCCATTTCTTGGTGACATTTTATTGTCTGGACCATATCACATCATGTTCAGCTTCTACCGCCAAGGTCAAGTTCATCCCTTATCAACATCTTGCTTGTGCTGGCCGTGAGGTCAAGATTACAGTTGGGGGTCGAATGCTAAAAATACATTTCTTAGCAACATATCCCTGTCCAGAACAGAATTTATTTACTATTGCATCTAATTTATCTTTCATATGTAATTTCGTGAGTAGTATCAGTGTGTTTAATATCTTCCCTTGTGAGCCTGGTCGTTATAGGTGAGAATGCATGGTAACCAGGTCTCTCTCTCTCTCTCTCTCTCTCTCTCTCTCTCTCCCTCTTATATTTATCCTGTATTTGGCGGCCCCTAAAAAGAGTGACTCTGGGCGGAGCAGTATAGGCGGAAGGCCTCTTGTCATTAATGATTCACAAAAAAGTACAGAGATTGGAAAGTTGATACAATATTACTAGTTTTCGTACCGTTTAGGTAAATACCATGGCGTTCGATGAAGTGAAACTGTTATGCTGTGACGACAGTCACAGCATAACAGTTTTCACGTCATCAAATGTCATCGATTGGGAGAAGTTATCGCGTTGGTTGACTCGACTCTTAGGATGGGAGGGCAGATTGAGTGGACGTTTTTCGTTGACACCCCGACAATCCAGTTGCTTTGAGACCAGTGATCATGTTCTTTTCAGGGTGTGTTGTGCTTGTGTCAAAACGGTCTTCCCCGAGTCGCAACAGTGTTCTACTATATAGCATACTGCCCACTTTCTTAGCCCCCCCCCCCCCCCAATCCATCAGTGATGTCACCCTATCTGCTGCTGCGGACCCAGGTGGCTCTATCCCTAGAGTTTCCATTAAGCACCACCACCACCTAATCTCGTCACACATACAAAAAATAAAAACCTGATTCTACAATTATTTGACCATACAGGCGACTAGTAGTGTCCACGTGCTCATTATAACATAACCACATTATGCACCATCACAAAAATATACAACGAAAATTGGGTGCCGATGTCCAGTGGGTTCTGAGATCAGGGCGCCGAAGGTAAGGTGCTATGGAACATGAATGTGGACCAATACACAGATGAGGGATATTATGAATTCAATGAGGAATTTCACTTTACCTTATACCTACCATGGCGCCATACGACAAAAAAGGATACGAGCGTCCACTCGGTTAAAAGGGGCGAGGGTGAACTAGGGGTTTATGAACAACATGAACGTTCAATATCCAGACGATGATATGAGAGACTGACAAAACTTAACTTTATGCTTATATTGTGGTAGGTGTACATAAAGTACACTTAACAAACAGTCTATAGGCCTACTGTAAGGTCATTCGTGAGTAAAACCCCAGGAGGGTCTTAGGAACCGGGTCGGCACGTGCCTCCAGCTGTTCATAAACTACAGGGTATCTGCCCGTTTGGTCCACGAACAGCAATTTTCGTTGTTAAGTCCACGGTCTTCTACTGCAGCATTCCGACAAGCAAACATGTAAGAGTTTCAAAGGGTGTCCTCCGGGGGTCCGTATACATCCAAGAGAAAACAATTCCAGGACTTTCAGGACATTTACATGAATTTTTCAAGCACTTTTCAGGTCCTCCAACTGGAATTATTTAAATCACTTCTGTTCTTCACATACATACTACATTATCATCCGGAATGAATCGGATTTCTGTCATCTTTTACCTTTGTTCATAATTCCAACCCTTGATATCACTTCTTGGGAGCTGCTCTTGGGATTTTCCGAGGAAATGATGTCACTGAAATAAGCCGATGTCAAATTTCCTTACCCGGGAATATGAAACTCAAACAACACACCTTTGCCTCAACTTAGAAGTACACTATGTAGCTAAAACAGGCCAAGAAATATTTTTCAAGCATTTTCCAGGACCAGCATGGCCCGTTTCGTCGCGCTCGATTGCCGAATACCAAATCACAAAACGTCTAATGTTTAAAAAAAACATGTAAACTGCCATGTGCGGAAAAAAACTAAAACGTCGGTGCCGGAGATGTATCTCATGCCCTTAGTTCTGTAAACGAACAAAACGCATTTTACCGTACTCATGGGCGTAACTATGTGGCGGGGAGGGGTGCTATCAAACCCACCAAATAATTTTTCCAATGGAGATAGTTTCGTCAGGATTGGAGTCTTAGATATCGTCTCGCTCTTGCTAGAAATCGCGTTCTCATAAGAAGAGATTTGATGCTTGGGGTGAGTCACACACACAATCGGTCATAAAAATGGCGCTCAGTCGCATCAGATTGGAACTGTTGTAGGTGTCCATGCAGCATGGCCAGTTTGTAGTATCGGTACGATACGTGTTAATTAAATAAGTTGCGTCACGATTCATACATGTATATTTTATTTTTATACCATGCTTACATGTGTTACTACCAGTGAAAAGCTCGTATGTTACGTTTTAGTTTTTTAACCAATCTCCCAGTGTAAAGTTTTTACTGTAGTTAAAACGTTTTCGATGGGAATTCCATTACTAAAATTTACACCTATAGTAGTACACTTCGCGATGTTTCATTCAAACACCGCGAAGTGTACTACTATAGGTGTAAATGACTTATTATGTTTAAAATACCTAACGTGGGTAACGCGCGTTGCCATGTGGTGCGGCAAACATTGATTTCTAGCGGAGAAGGACATCAATGCCCTCTCATTTGTGGGACCAACTTGACAGGAGTGTTATGCGTCGTAATCCTGCTCCTACAAACCTACATCAGATTCGCCAGACCTTCAGGAATAGTGAGAGAACATTCGAGTACGCACCGTGAACAGACTTATTGACTCCATGACCAAGCGTGTGCAAACTATCGACGCCCAAGGAGGGCATACCCGCTATTGAGAAATCATCAAGGAAACAACCAGAGTGAAGAACCCTGATGAATTAGTTAACATGTTTACATGGGCGTGTACTGACATTGTGAAATGGACCGTTCCCATTCAATTTCTCAATAAATAAATTTGCAATGATCGAATTGTTACATCATATTAACCTGTAATTTGTTATGGCGTGAATTTAGGCAGCATTGAGTTTCTTTTTTGTTTAGTATATAATCCCGAGTGACGAATATTCCCGACTACATCATCAAGGGATGCCTTCATCGAAGACATGCTTTCATGTACAGTACGTGGAGAGTGGATTGTAACTAAATCACGCGGGGAGTGGAGTTATCACCCCCAAGTATCACTTTCAAATTCTGTACAAATGGACAAAAAAAACACAAGCAATGCTTCAGCCAGTGGACCTCCGTGTTTAACCCGGAGGTCCATTGGCTGGAACTTTGCTTGTGCTTGTAATGCTTTGCGACAAATTAACAATTATTGCTTGGGTGGAATCTCCACTCTGTGGGTGATTTAGAGTTAATACACTCGCCACGTACTGTAGTTGGGAATATTAGTCAGTAGGGACTTGAGCCATCACAGTCGGGACAAATCAAGTTTACCCCCTAGCGCCCCCCCCCCCCCCCCCCCCACACACACATACACACACCAATCGGCAATCTTCACAACGCACTGACCTTTATTCTAATTGCATACATTTTTTACTTCTATCAGCTTGTTTTCGTCTGTAGTTGAATGTGCTTCACAAACATGACAAAGTTACGTTAAATTCTCGATATTCTTTGGGAACACTGTTGGATATCGCCCAAGAAAACTACTCCGCATGATTCACCCTTTGCAAACGATATAATCATTTTTACACTGCGTGGTATTTTCTATACATATGTAATGCTGAATGTCATGCTTCTGTCGATTAAATGTTTTCTTACTTAAAAAATATTGGTACGACATAACCCCTCTGCACACTAATGCCGCATCTTAATCTTAATCATACAAAACCAAACTTAGATTCCAATTTCCATGATGGGAAAACTTCGCGTCAATAAATGTTGACATTAGTGTCCAGAGGGTTAACTGATGTTGTTAGCCTTTTATCGTAACACGCCAGAGGCCAAAATTATAGAACTTTAAGAATCGAATTTTCTAGAATTGTATTTTCTATAGTTTGCATTTAAATGGGTTGAAATGAATCATTAGCATTTCTAAAGATGTGACAATTTGGCAGCTGACAAATTGCCATATCTTTTAAAATGCTAATGCTTGATTTTAGTCAGTTATATTACTCGACTCGACAAAGACAAAAAGAACAAGATATTTAGGCCTATGGCGTTTCTGGGTGTTATAAAGGCATATAATAGAATATGGATGGGGTGAATGTGGCGACATCTTGATCCACTGGACTTGGGTTGAAATTGTTCGAATCTTGGACGCACTGTTTACGGTGTGAACCCAGGGTGCGTGTCGTAACTACAAGACGGGTGCGTATGAAGATAGACCTTGAACAGGGTGTATCCTTCCATCGATTTTTTTATTGTACGTTCAAGATTTAGGAGATGAACTTCTACATACCGACGAAGATGTAAAGGTTTGGGAATTGGAGATCTTGGGTAATTGTTCTCAGATGATCATTTAGTCACAGTCTGTTTGCTCATTTAGTCACAGTCTGCAATAACCCGATCTTCCAGGGGATGGCAGGTAGACACCCAATCTGGCTATGTCACTTCCCACGGTATACTATTCAATACATTTCTGCAATATGTTTATTTGTAACCATTTTACATGTATGTGTACCGTGAATAAAGAATCTGAGTCTGATGATATGGTACCAGTACCAGAAAGTAAAGAGAGGTTAGAGAAAATGCTGGCAATAGACAATTTGTTGGAAGATATGGGAACAAATGGAGGCTCAAAATGAAAGAAAACAACAAAAGCAAAACATAGAGCCTATTCGAAGGCGGAGAGGTGGGGGGGGGGGGGGACTCTTGTCTGGAAGGTGATAACAGCACACTGCTTTGTGTGTGAGAGGCAGGCGAATATAAACATCGCACAAAAAGACATTCCGAAACCACACGAATAAAAGTATAAAGCTGAAATGTTTAGAGGGGGATAGCTTCAATGTGGTTGTTATGGAGGAAACCTCTTGAGGAATGGTGGACGAAGCAAGTATAACAAGTTGGATGGACGTGATACCTCTGAACCAAACGGGTTTAAAGAGTTTGATTACTCGACAGAACGATTTAGGTAGATGATAACAGGATCGAGCAATGCACGGCAATGGAAGCAGTGAGGTGACATGGGATGGATGAAGATCAAGGGCATAATGGACTTGCTGTGTTATCGTAACTATTTGGGGGAATTTTCCTGGCAGTCGATGGTGTAAAGTAATGTTCCAAAATATTTAAAATTATACTATCGTGACTGGGTGGATTGGGAAAGTGAGGGAGTAAATGCAGAAGTATTCAATAGAGATCTCGGATCTGAAAGGGATGAAGGCAATCTAGGGCAAAACATTCGCCATAGAGAAATTCATGAGGATTGTAACCGAATTTGGTGAGAAGTTGGTTAGAACAAAGAGGACTATGGGTCGCCTGTGTGATACAGAGATGTCAGTACCGGTATTTGAGAAGAACCATGGTGGCACATTTTGTGGCTTCACTTCCATTCAAAGTGAGGGTCGAGATCGTTGTTGCTTGCTGGAGAGGTGGTAAAACGACGACCGGAGGGGCCCAAATGTTTAATTTGGGAGTGATGGAGACCCTGAAACACTTCTCTCAGAATGCCCAAAATACCAGTCCCACAATAGCCTGAAAGTAAGCAGACTGTTATCTTCAGAATGAACAGGGTAGAATCACTAAATTTGCCCTCTGTGAATCTCAATCTGAATCAAGATCTCAAACCTAAACAGCAAGAGGTACCCAGGGATAAATTGGCACACTGTTTGGGATTTCATCAGCAATTTCACCCTCTGGGGACCTCATACTGCAAATGACAGATTGCTTATTTTCAGACTTGGTCCCACAAAATACGATTCACTGAGAACATAATGGGGAGTGAGGTGAGAGAATGAAGGATGTGGGAAGGGTTCATATAAAGGAGAGTATTAGTGCAACAAATAAGAGAGAAAAATTGACAGGAAGGAAACTACCAGTCACTGGCATACTTTTTCGGGGAATTTTCAACAAAAACACACCAATAGTCAGTTCGCGACCTGATTTCCAAGTTGTCCTAAGTGACTTTTGGGGCAAAAATGAGTTTCGGGTACCGTTGAAACCGGAATTTCATTGCGCGTCGACTGGTTATGGAATAAAGACTGTATCTCGCATCCCTACAAAAATATAAGCGATTATTGTTCGTTCCAAGTGCATCCAAAGCACATTTTTCAGTTCCATCTCGGACTTCTGCTGAAACACTATGCTTCCATATTGCCACATTTGACGATCAACTAAATGAACGATTCTATTTTGCCCTAACTGACATTGCATGCATAAAATGTTTACTTCGATCAATATGGAACTGAATGTTACACCCTTCTGTGATGAACATCCACCCCCTTGAAGAATTAACGTCCAAGATGGCAGTTTCGAAACAGGCTTACTGGTTTAATACTACTGAACACTGTTTTGCTGCCATGGGCGCAGATATGTTGACCAAAGTGTGTGTATGTGTTAATTGGATGATGGGGTGGAAACATAAAACTCTAAAGCCTGTGCTCCGCATCGACTAGACATACATGGCGATCTACGATCTTAACTGGTAAATATAAATATCCAGTATCTGGAAAAAGCTGCAATAAAACATGGACATGGTTTCTCAATATGCTACATGACAAGGCGCCAGGGTCGAGTCATGGATTACATTAAGAGATCATGAAAAGACAGCTATCCAGTATTCAGAAAACACCAAAATAACACTCAAGCATGGTCACTCAATGTGATACAAGACAGGGTGCCTGGGTCCAGTGTCTTGTATCACATTAACGGGTGGAGTACTAGATGTTTTTTTAGTCTTCCAGATATTTTCAGATGTCTTTGCTTTGAAATAATTTATGGGAGGGGCATATAGGCACTTTCCCACAAATTATAGCTAGGCATATCCGCACAAACTAAATTCGTTCACGTTTGCTTGTTTATTCGTTTTTATATTTTCTTTCTTGCTTTTGAGGATTCTTTTCGATCCATAAGATATTTCTCGAAGTTCAAGTATGATTTGATATCAACATCAGGCATAGTATAAGTAAAGGACTTATACCATGCCTGGGAATATCAAATCATACTGGCATCTGAGTGGGAGTTATTTAAAAAAGATATTTCGTCACAATTTCAATTCGCATTCGTATCTCACAGTCATCATGATAATCTTATGGGAGATATGAGAATTAAAGCGCTGCTTGTTTACAAAATCTGTTTTGCTGTCGAAATAGAACCCATTCACCAATGTTTTTGGTGGACGTCCTCAAAAATGGGCACCATGGCTATGAATAATTGGGCTAAACTTGACTTTTTGGCGGTGTTGCTGTCATGATAAGCCCCAAGGCAGACATGTGTGACCTCAGCACCAATAAATAAATAAAATCATGGTGATCATTATTCTGCGAAAATTGTGATGTTTACGACGGGTGACTAGTCTACCGGAAATCAGTAATACCAAAATCTGATAGCTTTTTCATGCGTTTATTTCTTTGATCTTTTACCTACGATTTAGGATTCAGGCAGATTCATTCATTTATTGATTGGTGGCTAAGGTCACATTTCTGCATCGTGGCTAATCGTGACCGCAGTATCGACATAAAGTCAAGTTTAGCCAATATTGTTAAAAGCCATGTTGCAATTTTTCTAAGACTTCCACCCCAAACATTCGTTACTGGGTCCTATTTTATCAGTAAAACATAACTTGTTTAGTACTGTAAAAGCACTGTTTTACATCCTGAGATTTCTACGAGGAGTTTTAGCCAATTTTATTTATTCACTCAGACAAATTTCAAGTCTTTCACATTCATCAGCCTTGCCTAGATGTTGGTAGAACATGACAGCAAGTGATGTGTCAAAATCGGTCTCTGTAAGAATTAATCGTAATCTAACTAGCTCAGTCTGGCCGAAATTTTACTCCATACCCAACTTCGCTTGTCACGAGTAGCTGGCGAGCGAAGAGAAGTACAGGGGCAGATTTCAACCACACTGTCACTACCTATGTTTTGAAAGTGCGTGGTGATTGACACATTTCCTTCTAGTATTGAAGTTCCACAAATATTGTTGACTCAGTACACATACTCAATAAAGATGCTCCCCAAAATTGTTTTTATATTCCAGAGGTAAGTTTGACCTGGGACTTTTGTTTTAATACAACTATTCTGTTTGACAATCAACGTTGTTCCTGATCATTGAGTCGTGAGCATGAATTGATTAAGACGTGACAACAAATACCACAGTAAATGTGTCCACTAGAACTGAAATGGTTAACCGAATAATCTTTTTGAAATCAGTTAGCTGCCTAACCGATTAGAAAAACAGTCAACCGGTTAACCGAAATATAGCGATCGTCATTCCAAGTTTAAAACGTAGTAAATCTGCCGCTTCTCCTTTGTGATAGATTTCACATCGAAGCCGCGTTGTATTTCTTGAGAAATAATCGTCTTTGGTATTCATGACTTCGTTAATGATCGGCAGTTTCCGTGAAAATGAGTAATCGCAGAAACTATTCCGTAGTGTGAAAACGAGCGTTGTCGACAATTCCTATAATTTTGATTCCATATTCAGTTAAATAATAGCCACGGATAACCGGATATTATCCGGTTATAGCTCTTGGTTTAGTTCAGTTTCACATTCAGCGTTTTTACTTTCGTTTAACCTTCTGCAATCAGCTTCACTTCTGCAGTTTCGTTTCACGAAACTGACTGCAGGCAAAATGCCAAACGAATGTCAAGCACTGAACATCGAGCTACCTTCAGGCGAATGCCCAACGTTAAACTACCTTAATAACAATGTCAAACGAACGCTCAACAACCAACGTCAAACTAACTTCATGAACCTAGTTAGATACGCCAGTGTTTTCCAGATTCGTATTGTCGAATTCAAGTTGGAGCAAAAGAGATGTATTTTTTGAAAACGTGTCTCCACATTGACAGTCTCCGTGTTACCCGAAACTCTTAATTATTTTTCTAGTCAAGCGTGACAAAGTGAAGCCAGGTTTTGAAGAGTATCTTAGTGACATCTTTGTTAGGTCGCTACTGTCTTAGCTGAGGTCGCGGTCGTCGGAGCTTGTGGTGGAAATTGGGAATGATAGTGAAAAGGAGTGTCAAATGTGTGAGTTATAAGTAGTGGAGACCCTGGAACACCCGCTTTATCTCTAATATGAGTCTAACGGAATAAGATTCTCTTCGAATATAATGGGGAAGTGGGATGAGAATGAATAATATGTAGGTATACGTTAGTCTGCTTATCTGGGAAATAGGGAGACTGGGGTACGGGATATCATCAAACAATTCGTTTAGGGGTGTTGAGATGGGGGAGGTGAGAGGTGTAGGTACAAAGAGATATTTGGTAGGCACATAGCGAGGATTCTACAATAGTGGGTGTCCTCAACATGTTTGTGTGTGTGGGGGGGGGGGGGGGGGGGGGGGGGAGGGGGGAAGATAATATTTTGAAAGCTGTTGTGTGAGGGGGGCAGAGGCCTCACTATGACCCCCGGTTTCTGCCCCATCTCCCACTTCCATTTAGGGAAGTGAAGGAGAGGGTGAAGCCGTATGGTCTCAGCTATGACTAGACCCCCATCCCACGAGAAAATTATGCAAAATTCATTGATCTAAGGGCGAATCTGATGCATTTACAGCCTGTGTAGCCCTTTATTGTAAACCAGTTTTCATTTTAATCTCTATGTTATGTCATAGTTGCATTGGGCTAATGTTTTGGGTGCTGCAAAAATTTTAGGAGGGCAGCCCCCCTCCCGATTTCCCCGTGGCTACGCCCCTGCATTTGCAACGTGGAAGCTCAGGATGGGGTTACACCCCCCCCCCCAAACTTTTTGCAACACCCAAAACATTAGCCAAATGCAACTAAGGGTTAATCAAAGCCCTCCCTACTGAGAACCGCGACAAAATTAGCAGTCAGTCAAAAGTGTTATCATTACTCTTGTATCTCGACGATAGCTCAGCCGATAAAACGTATACTTTCGGTGGATACTAATACTGCCAGCAAGAGTTCGAGTCCCACTCCAACTTTAGCATTTCTAAATGGCACCTCTCTCTTAATCAAAGGAGTGACAATATTTATGTTCAAAACTAGAGAAACAGAATTTAATGCATCCAGTAAATCAAGTATGTGGGAAAAGGGTTAAAGTATCGGAAAAAAAAAACGAAATAGAAAGAGAATTCGTGGCGGCTTATTTTTCGGGAGTAAAATATTTTTTAAACAAATCAGAAATGGAGTTTTGTTAACAGTATTTACAGATATTCATATTGGAGTCAGAACAATTTTTCCAAGAAACCAGAAAATGCACATGTGCACAGCATTTAAAGGGTGCGATCAAGAAATCAGAAATAGACATTACTGGTTCTGCCACTTATTTGAATGATGACATATATGTATAATCTTCAGAGTTATTATAAAATGCAATTCCTAGTAATTCTGAAAAGTACCCACTTAATGACCTCTGTGGACAGCATTGAGGTGGACCATATTTTAAACTCCTGCAAGTTCAACTAATTCGATATAGGTCCCATGTCTATAGGTCATACCAAGCCTGAAGTATGAACATAACCCACTTTAAAAATATCGGCTCCACCAACTCCGGGTCTGTCATATTTCTAGATGACGACGAATATTCATATTAGCTAGAAAATGTTAAGGTACATGGTACTTCTGGAAAATATATTGCAAGTGAAAGAATTCAGTAATGTAAAAAGGCTTTAAACGCCCTCTTGGGCCCATCTGAAGGATTATTGGCATTGGCAAAATACCGAGGTCCCAACGATGGCCATATGTTTAGAGCAACATTGTGGGAATGGAGAGGCTTATCTTTACTCACGCATTGCATAAAATAATATTTTTGCGACTCATATTAAAATCGTGAGAGGGAGGGTTAAAATACTCAACTTAAATGCTCCATTTTAACCCATTAAAAACGAGCTCATTCCAATTAGGGGATCCTAAGCTATGTTTTTCAAGCAAAAATGGGAAAAAAATGAAAACTGAAAGGGAATTTCTGTGAATAACGCTAGCCGGTTTTCGCCGTTACATTGGGTAAAGCGTTAAGTATGCCTCATTGAGAGGGTTAAAAGCAAGCCATTTAAAAGTACTCAGCGCTACCGTGCCTCTTCGCTGGCATTCGGGATTACGTGCCTTGCCAAGGACACGACACATATACACATGGCGACGTTAGCACCATGAACCTCTCTCTTTGAAGTCCAAATTCGTAACCTCATCGTCATAACCATGCCTGTCTGATCCATTTAACCCTTTACCTAACGCGAAAAGCAGTCGACACTTGCAAACAAAATTCTTGAATAACTCATTTTTTTGTCTCAAAAACATAGGTTATGACCCCTCATTGGAATGAGCTTGATTAGCTCGTTCCAAAGAGGGGTCATAACCTATGCTTTTGAGACAAAACATGAAAAAATAATGAAAATTAATTAACGATTTTTGTGAACAGCGCTGCTCGGTTTTGGCCGTTACTGGTTAAAAGGTCATAAAATGCATGTATGGCACTAAAAAGGACGTACGCGAAATAAGAAGATGGTTGGATCACAAGAATGGCGGTTGTGAACAGAGGGGCAATGTGACAGAAGATGAACAAAACGTTCTGCGGTCATTAGTTAATGAAAGCATTTGGACTCACATTGAAGTATTACGAGGGTTCGATCACCCAATCCTGCATGTTTTATTTTCATTTGATTTAAGAATTACAAAACTCATGTATTGAATTATAATACCTACGAATATGGCAAACATTTGATCATTAATTAACGTAATCGCGGTGACGCAGGTAGTAGCGTGTCGGTGCATAAAACGTGACATTAGGGGTTCAAATCCCACAAAGGTTAAAATAAACAAATATCAAATAAAATAAAAATCTGAAAACAAGAAACATAAGGGTGATAGGATAAGAGGCGAGCGAGCAAACAGTGAATGGAGGGATGTGAAACAGTAGTGCGTCCAGGAAAAAATACAAAGTCCACAATTTCTTATATTTTTCCATTTTTCCACTTTTTGGCTAATTTTCGCCAAAAAGTAGCGTCTAGGGGATTCGAACCCAGAACCCTAAAACAAGTGTACAGTGCGTTACTACTGAGCTATCCAGCTCTTATTAGTATATTAAAATTGGAAGTACTATTTCAGTGGTAAGTTTACAGATTTACTTTGGGCGCTTTAGCGCCAGTAGTAGTGTATGTTCCCCTTCACCCCCGGTTGACAGGACCCCGGAAGTGACGTCATGTCACGTGACCTAGTGGCGCCATGTTGTGTTGTCATGGTAACCCGCATGAGCGGCCATGTTGTGACGTTATCTCCATAGTGATACGTGGTGTGAGTGCGCATGCGCAGCGCGTGTTGTTAGGGTGATACGTGTTTCTGTCGTCCATTTTGTATACTGGAAGCCGCCATCTTGGTTTCTATGGTAGCACGTGATTGTTATGTATTTTTCTGCAATAGGACGGGATATGTTCGGAGGGTATGTTCCTTTGTAGAAGAGTATTTTCCCCGATTCGTAGAATTGCCACAAACAACCCGACAATCCCTCCAAATCACCAAAATCTATCCCAACTTTTACTATTTCGAATTCTTTCAGAATTCTCTGCTTCTATCTATATATGCAATAGTTTTCCTCTACCTAGCCATGTTCATTTGTTCCGGAATATACTCCAGTAGCGTAGAAGTGCCTATCAGTTGGAACAGCTTTGCTTATTGTTACTATATTTGGCTATTTCTGGTCTATTCCTGTTAGTTCTGACCCTATTCTAAGTACTCTTGTTGTTTCATTTATCTAGAACATTTATAACCAATCAGATTGCTTGATTTCCCATAACCTGTACTTAGTCGTATAGAGTTATCTCCCCTTATTACAACGAAGTTGTATCCGATTCTCATCACATCTATGTCCAATGGCAATATCCCCGGGCACCCCAATTTCGGCACCCCTTTTTGGAAAAACATATGACCTTCGGCACCCCTTTTTGTCTTATGCGCTTATGTGAAAAAGCACAATGTGACACAATATGCCCTAGCACAAAGGCACATGCTTTATGTGCCGATATGTGCTTATGTGAAAAGGCACAATGTGACACAATGTGCCCTACCACAAAGGCACATACGGGTATTGAGGATATCTATGATCTGGTATTGTATTATTTGAGGATACCTATCGAGGATACCGTTTATAGGATACTTATCTGAGGATACTATATAGGCTGTACATATCCCTGTAGGTCTCTTGCTGGCCCTTAATACTATTAATCCACCTGATGCTTCATGTTATCCTATGAATGGTATAGGTAGTATGCAATGCTGGACATAGGGGTATTGTGGGTAGGGGTACTGCCTGGTAGTTTCGACCGGTACTATAGTATGGGCGGTATATACACCTATATTCCCCTGTTAGTGCTTGGTACTATTAACCAACCGATTGCTTTGTTTTATTATATGGCTGGTATATGTAGTACGTTATGGTAGACCTAGTGATTTTGTGGGGGTGGGGGGTAATGCTTGGTAGTTTAGAACGGCAGTATATCATAGGCTATACATATCCCTGTACGTCTTTTGCTGGCCCTTGGCACTACTGATCCACCAGGTGCTGCATATTATTGAACGCTATTCTGTGGTGGGGTCAATGCCTGGTAATACAGAACGGCAGCAGAGTGTGGTTGGTATATTTCCCTGTAGGTCCCATCTTAACCGTTGATAATATTAACCTACCAAATACTTTGTATCATCCTGTTACTGGTAAGATGGTACGTAATAGCAGTAGTTCTGACCCTATTCCAAGTACTCTTGTTGTTTCATTTATCTAGATCATTTATATAAATTATAACTAACCAGTGATTTCCCATAATCTGTATGCAGAGTTATCTCCCTTGTGTATAATAAAAGCCTATATCCAATAGCCATATTCCCAGGCACCCCAAATAGCTAAAAACAAAATATACTGTATATACACATATATTAAATACAAGCTGCAGTTTTGGGTGTATCGGACACAGCAGAACGATACTTATCACAGTACGCAACAAAACCCTGATTTTTCTTTAATTCCAGTACAAATAACATTACTTGTAATTTTGCCATCGCACCTCTTTCCTTTCCTCTCTCTTAACACTAATATTTCATTTCAGCTACTAAAATTAGTATTTGAAGCGTACAGCTTTCGAGCCATATATGGGTAACTCATAACTGGAAATAGCTTACGTAAGCTTCCAGCTTGCTGCTGAATCCATCATAACAACCCGTATGTGAAATGTTAGTTTATTTCTTATCTGTATGTTAATGTTAAACTGAATTATGAAATAAAATATTGTTTAAACTAAAACTCTGCTAACGGCATAAAGCCAACAATGGCAAGTGGCAAAAGTTCTGCCGGCCCAAAGCCGAGATAAAAGTTGATGGGAGTTTTATTTTTATCAAATATAACAGTGATCGGTCTCGTGATACCCAATTTACACTTACGTGCTTCATCCAGACACTGAGTGAACCTATTAATTACAAAACTACCTACTAAATACCGAGGGGCAGTTTTCGGCGAAAGCTCAGATTATATATCTTGCATTTACTCGAATAAATCTACGGTTATATCAGTAATATTGCTCCAAAGGACTGAATTATTTGCCTGCACATATATATTTAAACCCTTTAAACAACTCTTACTTAATTATTTTCCTCCACCTCGGTACCCCTCGGTGTTTAGTAACTGTGGCGGTTTAATTACTAATAATTAGGACATGAAGTCATTATTTATCGATGATTTGGTGTTCATGTCGGTGGCACACATATACTCGTTTACAGTTTTTCTTTCAGTACCAATCTGTCTCATATTTTTGGAACGTTCTGCCCGCAGAAAGCAAGGCTGTATCGATTATAAAACCCCCAACTAATCGCTGAATTTAATCGCGCAATTGGTCAAAGTGTGACGGGAGGATATATTGAGAAGCCTCGGAGTTTGATGTTTTGCCATGCCGAAACCATTCTTGAATGCTTCTCAATAACCCTGGTTAATTTAGATTAATTTCCTTCTAAAATAAATATTGTTTAAACTGATTTATGTTAATTAAAATAGTTCGAAATACAGAAAAGTCAATAAGTCTGCATGTTGTAATTAAGGAAGCTCTGTTCACACAATAACTCAAACAGTCTTTGTGTTAATTGCGCTCCCCTAATTAAAGCTTGTTTGGCGTTTGTCTCAACAAGTCTTGACGACCCATTGTCAACACGAACGAAATGGTTTGACGCGCCGAAGGCGCGCAGGGGCGATATGGGGGACAAGCCCCTTTCGACCCTCAGTGACTGTAAATGATTTCGTATGTCTAGGCGTGTCAAAGGAGGAAAAGGAAGGAGGGAAGAGGTTTAGCTCTTTCTGCCCTTTTTGCGGCTCTTCTTTTTGGGTGGAGGTTGGCTTGGTGATGGTGATGGTGAAGCTGGTGGTGGTGGTGGTGGTGTAGAGGTGCTCGCGTTAAGTTTTTCCCGGTACTCTCTGCATTTTAACCGTTCTGTTCTTGCCAGCTCTAATTCTCTCATTAATTCCTCATAAGGGTTTAGTGGTTGTTCCGCTCCCGGGCTTGCCGGTAGTGAAGGAAGGGGGGAGTGAGGGGTGGAAGGCGGTGAAAAAGCAACTTCCAGTTCCTCCTCAGTCTCCACTGGATGTTCCTCATCCAACTGTACCGGCTCAGGAGCCGGCAGTTGATTGGGTGTACCAGTGGGACTAGGAGGGGAACTGGCGGCTGCCTCCAGAGCCTCCACCCCCTCACTCAACTCTTTCTTCCTATACCAGAAGGCCTCCAAGCGCCGGGCGTCCCTGCGCTTGGTCGATGGGCTCTTCTTCTTCTTCTTGTGCTGTCTCTTTTCAGGGCCTCCGTGCCCCTTCGGATGAGGACCAGTGGGAGAGGGGATCCTCTCTCCAAAGGTACTACCTCTCCCTGAAGAGGTTGGTGTTGTTGTTGGCTTCTCAATTTCAAACTCCACTTTCAGGTGGACGCTCAAGCCTATTTCCTGGATAGTCCAGGAGACAGGGCATGAGACGCCCAGAGCTGAAATGGCTTTCACTAGTCTATCTGGTAGTTCCATGGCTATCTAGGTGATGTTCACGCTCTGAAGTCAGATGTGTGAATGTCCATTGTCAACAGTGTGGCAAGATAGTTTAGTTAGCACCTCTCACAGTAAATTTGAGATAAACCACTAGTCGCTTTTCATAACCGATACGACTGCACAAGCACCATATAATGTAACTTTGCTGTGTAAGGGTACGGCGTTAAGAAGGCTTAGCCTGTTCGCCAAACCTGATTTCAAATGAATGAAATAAAAATCTTGTTTAAAAAAATTACCGATAGAAACAATGAATTTGCTTTAGTATATAAGGCCCTATACAGATATTTGAAGTAGAATCGCAGGGAGCTCAAGAGATACATGATGAAGCTAAAGTAGTGTTAATATTTGTTTTGTGTGATAAGCGGTCGGTTCCAGTGCTATAATTTGGATAACAGGATATCAAAGTCATATGGACTTGGGGAACCCAGACAATTGACCCTAAGTAATATTAGTATTAGTATTATTGTTATCATTTTTAATTTGTCTCGGAGTCATCAGTTGAACACCATTGATGCACAGCAGATATCGACGGTCGTTCCCCAGCCGGTCATAAAAGCACCGGTTTGACGCCTTTTGCGAATTCTTTCGACTCCAATTCACGACCTGATCAAGTACCCTTTCCCCCAAATTACCAAATGTTTTATGTTGACCTCATGTGGCAATCTATCCAAGGTTTGCGTGTTTTTATTCTCAGCTGTCACAAAAATAATAAAACATGCAGGCAAGTGATTATCTTTTCATGCTACACATACTGATCGATCAAAATGTTGAAGTGAAAAGCAAAAGTTAACATAATCCACGTGGCGTAGTTAGAAGCGTCGTCGATGGTTGCGTGATCAATTGCTACTTGTGCCATAGGCCTATAAACAAATGAAAGTGTCAGTGATTCTGTAGCTAAACTTGTCTGTGTGTTGTGTTTGATGAAAAGGATAATGTTCAATGTTTATTAAAGGATTATGAAATAAGACAAGAATTGTGATAATTGGGAATATGTTAATTTCTGTTCCCTGTATGCTATGTTTTTAATAAAAATAATATGAGGTGTACACTGTTTTAAAGAGCTGAGGGGTGGGTTAATATGACCTCACAGTTAATGTATGTGGCCCTCACAGTTAACGTATGTCAAAGAAAGTTACCAAGTTACAGTGAAACTATTCCAAAACGAGTCATCCTATCAAGTTACATTGAAATCCCTTCATAAATATGGCCTGTAGATAGTGCTAAAGGTTTTTGGGCTTTGGGCCTGTGTAGCTATGACGGTTGACCGATTGCAACTAAAAGGGGACGACCTCATCTCGACATTATACTGAGACATTCTACTTAGTTACAATGGAATCCCTTCATAAATACGACCTCTAGTCTGTACTAAAGTTTTTCGGGTTTTGGGTTCGGGAAGCCATCATGGTTGAATGATCGCGACCAAAAGGGGACGTTGTCATCTGGGCTTCATCTGGAGTGATTCTACGAAGTTACAAAGAAATCCCTTCATAAATATGACCTGTAGACTGTGCTCAAGGTTTTCGGGCTTCGGGCCCCTGAAGCCGTCACAGTTGACCAATCACGACCTAAAGGAGGTGTCATCATCTACGCATTATATGGAGTCAACCTAACACGTTACAATGAAATCCTTCCATAAATACGACCTATAGACGATGCTAAATGTTTTTGGGTTTTGGGCTCGGACAGCCATCAAGGCTGAATGATCGCGACCAAAATGGGACGTTCTCATCTAGACATTTTTTTGGAGTCATCCTACTAAGTTACAATGAAATCCCTTCATAAATATGATCTGTAGACTGTGCTAAAGGTTTTTGGGCTTCGGGCCCCTGTAGACGTCACAGTTGCCCAATCACGTCCAAAAGGGGACGTTCTCATCTAGACATTATATGAAGTCAACCTACCAAGTTACAAAGAAATCCTTTCATAAATATGATCTTTAGACTGTGCTAAAGGTTTTTGGGCTTCGGGCCCCTGTAGAAGTCACAGTTGCCCAATCGCGTCCAAAAGGGGCCGTTCTCATCTCGACATTATATGAAGTCAACCTACTAGTTACAATGAAATCCCTTCATAAATATGACCTGTAGACTGTGCTGAAGGTTTTCGGGCTCGGGCAGCCATCAAGGTTGAATGATCGCAACCAAAAGGAGACATTCTCATCTGGGCATCATCTGGGGTGATCCTACGAAGTTACAATTAAATCCCTGCATAAATATGACCTGTAGACTGTGCTCGAAGTTTTCGGGCTTCGGGCCCCTGTAGCCGTCACAGTTGACCAATCACGACCAAAAGGGGATGTTATCATCTAGCATTATATGGAGTCAACCTAACAAGTTACAATGAAATCCTTCCATAAATACGACCTTTTGACTATGCTAAAGGGTTTTGGGCTTGGGCAGCCATCAAGGCTGAATGATCGCGACCAAAAGGAGACGTTCTCATCTAGATATTATTTGGAGTCATCCTACCAAGCTACAATGAAATCCCTTCATAAATATGACCTGTAGACTGTGCTAATGGTTTTCGGGCTTCGGGCCCCTGTGGCCGTCACAGTTGCCCAATCGTGTCCAAAAGGGGACGTTCTCATCTAGACGTTATATGAAGTCAACCTACCAAGTTACAATGAAATCCCTTCATAATTTGACCTATAGACTGTGCTAAACGTTTTCAGGCTTCGGGCTCGGACAGCCATCATGGTTGAATGATCGCAATCAAAAAGGAAATTCTCATCTGGGCATCATCTGGAGTGATCCTACGAAGTTACAATGAAATCCCTTCATAAATATGACCTGTAGACTGTGCTCAAGGTTTTCTGGCTTCGGGCACCTGTAGCCGTCACAGTTGACCTATCACGACCAAGAGGGGATGTCATCATCTAGGCATTATATGGAGTCAAGCTACAAGTTACAATGAAATTCTTCCATAAATACGACCTATAGACTATGCTAAAGGTTTTTTGGGCTCGGGCAGCCATCAAGGCTGAATGATCGCGACCAAAAGGGGACGTTCTCATCTAGACATTATTTGGAGTCATCCTACCAAGCTACAATGAAATCCCTTCATAAATATGACCTGTAGACTGTGCTAAAGGTTTTCGGGCTTTGGACCCCTGTAGCCGTCACAGTTGCCCAGTCGTGTCCAAAAGGGGACGTCTGATCTAGACATTATATGAAGTTAACCTACCAAGTTATAAAGAAATCCCTTCATAAATATGACCTGTAGTCTGTGCTAAAGGTCTTCGGGCTTCGGGCCCGGGCAGCCATCATGGTTGAATGATCGCAACCAAAAGGGAAATTCTCATCTGGGCATCATCTGGAGTGATCCTAAGAAGTTACAATGAAATCCCTTTATAAATATAACATGTAGACTGTGCTCAAGGTTTTCGGGCTTCGGGCCCCTGTAGCCGTCACAGTTGACCAACCACGACCAAAAGGGGATGTCATCATCTAGGCGTTATATGGAGTCAACCTAACAAGTTACAATGAAATTCTTCCATGAATACGACCTATAGACTATGTTAAAGGTTTTTTGGGCTCGAGCAGCCATCAAGGCTTAATAATCGCGACCAAAAGGGGACGTTCACATCTAGACATTATTTGGAGTCATCCTACCAAGCTACAACGAAATCCCTTCATAAATATGACCCGTAGACCGTGCTAAAGGTTTTCGGGCTTCGGGCCCCTGTAGCTGTCACAGTCGATTAATCACTTCTAAAAGGGGACGTTCTCATTTAGACATTATATGAAGTCAACCTATCAAGTTACAATGAAATCCCTCCATAAATATGACCTGTAGACTGTGCTGAAGGTTTTGGGGTTTGGGGCTCGGGCAGTCGTCACGGTTGACAGATCGCGACCAAATTGGGAAGTTCTCATCTAGACATCATACGGAGTCATCCTCCCAAATTACAATGAAATTCCTCCATATTAAATATGACCTGCATACTGTGCTAAAAGTTTTTGAGTTTCGGGCTTGGGCCGCCATCACGGTTGACAGATCATGACCAAAGGGGACGTTCTCATCTAGGCATTATACAGAGGCATCCTACCAAGTTACAATGAAATCTCTTCATAAATACGACCCTAATGGTTCTCGGGTTTTAGGCTCGTGCAGCCATACCGGTTGACCGATCGCGACCAAAAGGGGACGTTCACATCTAGACATGCCCCCAAACCTGCATATGGAATTTCGTGACGATCAGATAAGAACTACGGGGTGTAGCCTGTGCTAAAGGAAAATGTGAACAGACTCACAGACTTCCGCACGCGTCATGGCATTATCTTATCTTGACTTTATCAAGTTAAGCTAATAATATAAACCAAGTGATTATAAAAAACCCGCATAAACAACAAACAATAGAACGTACTAAATTGAACCTTACATAGTGTCTCTGATAAAAACAAAAAAGATTCTGAACTGCAAGTGGTAATGGGGTGGTAAAACTAGGGAATCATTTCCTACCAAATGTTCTAAAAAAATATATATATTTTCTTTTTGACCATTGGACTCATTTTGTATTCGAATTCGAACTTTCTTCTTTGGCACCTGCATCATTCATCTTTAATCTTCCCTGATGGCAGCATTTTTTGGGCCGTTCAGTGTTAAAAAAATTATGCATGCTTCAAATTTTCACAAAAGACAATATTGGCTCGAGTTCAGTAGCGTAGTGGTTCAAAACGATGTCTATCACGACTGCAAACTCTGTCGACACGGGTTCAGTTCCGAAAATATTTTTCCTTTCAGGTGAAGAACTCAAAAACCCCCCTTTCCCATGCAAAGCAGGTTTTCATTATGTATTCCAAAAAAACAAAAATTTGCCCTAATTTAATTCCTATCGACGTTTTAAACTGACAAAACAAACATTTTGTCGTACTGTTACCATTCCCGGGCCTGTATACAGTTATTATGTATTTGGTGTTGCCGTCTGTTGTGCGTCCCTGTTGGCTCAGCCAGTCAAGCAGTTGTATTTTCTATTTGCGGAAAGATTGATATTAACCAAGTCAAAGGTTCGAATCCCAGTCGCCGCAAATCTATTTCATCTTTTCTCTTGAGAGTTATGTTCTCAAGTCGCATCGAGCATACTGTAAGTCACTTCGAAAACTGCTTCGTTGTAACCCGCCAGTTATTTCCCCACAATGTTCAACTTGACAACGGCAACATTTATCTGTATCTGTGTTCGTCGAAGAATCCCAGTTTTGTTTTTTTGTTTGACGGAATCACATATTTATCCATATATCTGTTTATTGTGTTCTGCCGTTCTACCCACGTTTTCAACAGACCAATACAAAGTTACTTGAAAGTACCGTCCCGAGTAGCTCGATTGATACGCGCCCTGTTGGTTATGCTGTCAAAGTGATTATTATCCGCAAAGGTTCAGATCCCGTTCATTTCTAACATTTTGATTTTCTCTCAATTTCACACTCAAAACGTTTTCGCGAAAACCACACAAGAAGGCTGTTGTAAGATTGTTAGATTAGGAAAAAGCAGTTGAAGGCATTCATATAAAATAAATTTTGACCGACATTGAACTCCACGGGGATGAAAGCACCTAACAGAATAACAGACAACCTATAGGATATGTCGAATTAATATGCACTGTATTTTGACAATAACGAGTAGCTCAGATGATTGAGTTGTTTCATTTATTGTTATACTTAGACAACCTGTCAGCATGAGTTCGCGTCCTCATGGAGTCAATAAGAAAATTGTTTTCTTTTGAACATCTTTTTGAATAACTTGCTTCGTTCAAAAATACCTGACTGATTTCTGTGTGTTCTAAATTTGAGGTTGAAGGACAAATCAAAAATATTTCATAGAAGATCATGTTGTCTCACAATTTGTAGTGGTTCAATACTAATATTTAGGAAGTAAAGTAATCATTTATCAATGGTATGGCGGCCAAGTTGGTATTGCATCGGGCTGGAAATTACACTGTCACGAGTTCCATCCCCATTTGGAAAATTATGTTTTAATTTTTCCTTTAGTTTTGTTTTAACATCGCAAGTTCATTGGTTTTATTAAGTGCCAATTCAAATATGTGCGACAAAGAGTCCAACTCTCATGTAGTTCAGCGATCTGAACGTAGCGACTAACCCTCCGCAGGATAGCCGCTACGACGTTCACAAGGCTGAAGTGACTCTGAGGTAAACGTTGCGGCTTTGTGGATAGATCGGCAAATTACAATCCACAACATCGTGTGTTCGATCCCTTGTCCTCCTATGTTTTTTAATTGATGCTTTAATGTAGTTTTGGCATCGTAAATTAATCATGTAAATTAAGTACCAATACCCATATTAGGACATAAAGTCTCAAATCGATATGAACTTCGTGGCGTAGTGGGTAGAACGCTGGTTCGTTAATTATAACCGCACGGGTTCAAACCCCAGCAGAGGTCAATACAATTCAAAATTTTAGTGTTAACAAAGTAAATTCGTTAGGTTAATTTAGTACCAATACCAATATGTGGGACATGAAGACTCAAATTGATGTAAACGTCGTGGCGTCGTGGGTAGATCGCTGGCTCGTAAATCGTTACCGCACGAGTTCAATCCTCAGTTGAGAAACTCATGTTACTGTCCATAGTTTTAGTGATAACATTGAACATTCATTAGGTTCATTAAGTACCAATACCAATATGTAGAACACAAAGTCAATAACTGATGTAAGCGTCGTGGCGTAGTGGATAGAGCACCGGCTCGTAAATCATAACCGCACGGGTTCGATCCCCAACGGGGGAAAATAAATAGGGATAATAAAAAATTAATATAAACTAAAAAAAAACCAAACCAAACACTAAAACAGATAAACAAACATGAAAGGTGATAGAGTGGAATGATAACGAGTGTGCATCAAAATACCTCCCACTAAAATGAAATACTGAGAAAATAAATAAGTATTATCTAAATTCTCTTTTTTCGTATTTTTTGGACATTCTGAACAAAATTTGCCTCAAACGGGTCTCGAACCGTCGACCCTGAGATCACTAGCTCAACACGTTACCAGCTGAGCTATCAGGGCTTATGAAAGTAATAATTCGGAAGTTGTACTTAAGTTAAATAGTGTATTAAGGCGAGATTTGGGCTACATACCGCCGAATTCATCCCGCCTGGTCGCCGAAATCGATTTTTCAACTTTCCAACGGATGAGACCCTTTCGAGTCGACAAATCAGCCGGTTCATTCTCCGGCTAATTTTTTTTGTAAGTTCGCACTTTGGTTGTTTCTTAGAGAAACAACTAAAGTACGGACTTAGAAAAAATAGCCGGAGAATGAACCGGGATGACGTTTCCGGGATTTCACCTGGTCTGTTCTGGTTTAATTTTGTCGAACCAGTGTTTGAGTGATTGTTTCTCACCATCTGTTCAGCTTTCCTGGTTCGCTGATTTCCAATGCGTCCAATTTGACTGTTTGATGTTGGAGAAACAACTTCGTGGATCACAAGGTGACGATTTGAAACACTCAATCGGAAATGAAAGAAAACATGGTGACACAAACAACATTTCTGGTGGGGTCGACCATCATCATGATACCAATTGTGAGTCAATTCAGATCACAGACACTCGACGTATTACCAGATTTTATCAATTTTAATAAGATATATTATCAATACTAAAAAAACACCGCGTTCATTTAGTGTTGACAATGTAATATATATATATTTTATTAAAACTGATAAAATCTGATAATACGTCGAGTGCCTGTGTTTCAGACTGCACCCAAATGTGTGCCCGAAAGACGTAGTTTTCTTGACTGACAAGCCGGAGCCTTTTTGAGCAATGTGTACTCCCAATTCGGAGTTTTAAAACCTTTATCAACAGTTTCGGTTCGGAATTTACAAAGGATTTCCTTGGATAGTTTATAAAATAGATTGTATGGAATTATTTTTAGAGATGTGTTGGGCTTTCTTGGAACGTGAACATCGAATGAGGTGGGACAATATACAATATACTGTACATATGCTAAATACAAGCTGCAGCTTGGGGTATATCGGAAACTGCCGATCGATAATTATCACACACAGAAGCATATAACGGCATAAAGCCAATAATGGCAAAACAATAAAGAAAAGAATATTATTTTTTTTTTTATAAAAAAACCCCAAACATTTGAGCTGTCAGAACTGAAAAGTTCTGTCGGCCCAAAGCCAGTATGAAAGCTGATGGGAGTTTTATTTTTTATCAGATATTACAGTGATCTGTGTTGTGAAACCCAATTAACAATTACACACTTCATTCACACACCGAGGTAACTTATTAATTACCAAGCTACCGACTAAATACCGAGGGGAAGTATATAATAATTTTTGAGTGTGGTACGTACTGTGACCGTACCATGGCAAAACATTGTATTTTGACCTTTGTTTGTCTGTTGGGGTTTAATGACAGTTTCAAAAGAATTCTATCGTGCAGGGCAGTTTTATGGGGGGGGGGGGGGGTAGAAAGTTGGAGTGCCCGGATAGAACCACCGAGAAGCGGCGAGCAACTGTCGGGCTTTCTAATTTACTAAACCCACGAACGCAGAGTTATCAACGATTGAAAGCAAGTGCAACCAACGTGCAGTACGCCCAACAATACAGCGCGGGAATCGGGATTACGGCTTTGAAGTTTGGACTATAGTTCCATATGTAGGTTATATGTAGATAAATGGAAGATCAGTCAATGATGAATACATCCTATCGCAGACAGGGACGTGGGGCCCCTCTCCCTCCCATGCAGTTGGAAATTCACTATCGAGGAAGATTTTGAAAATGAAGCCATTAAAGGGGGTGTAAAAATGATTCTAGTAGCTAAAATGCCAATATATTTATGATAAAATTATCAGGTTATTATTATTTGGTATTCTTCTGGGAACTGAATATGTGCTAAACAAATGCTCAAGCTTAGAACTTTGAACAATTCACACTGTCCTAACATGAAATCGGATCTTATGCAGGAATGATCAATTTTCGATGTTTCATCATTTTGTAACTGTATATGATGGAATTAACTCAAGATACTATTTTACATGATGTGATTTTCTTAAAGTGCATTTCGAGGATTTTTTTATTACGATAAGTAAACGTACTATAGAAATCTCGTACCGATTGACATCATGCACACTTATGAAGCTTGATATTGCGTACAATATAGTTGTAAATAGTAACAGTTAGAATTTTTGCCGATTTGAAACAGAGTTGGGATTTTGGGAAGTAAAGGAGACATCAGCATCGCCAAACAAGATCTAAAATCCCGACAGATGGAATTTCCAACTACTCGTGACTTGCCCTCCGAATTTCCAACTATAGGGAAGTTTGGCCAGGATTGGGGGCGGGGGGGGGGGGGGGTAACACCCATTCCCCCGTCGCCACGTCCCTGATCGCAGACTCAGATGGCAGATGAAGGCCTTCGAAGTGCAATATCCACGTATCGGGCAGCGACTACTGAATGTAAAATGAAACGACGGGCATCCGGTTTGAACCCACTTGGGAAATGGTTTCAGAAAGAAGGACTGGAAGAACGTTTGATCTCTCACCGCAAAATGTACTAGAATTCGTAATTTTTGAAAGTTAATTTACCACATTTGCCCCAAACTGTCAGAGGAGACCTCGTTTCCAGACTACCTACCCCCTACAAAGTAGAAGCGACGAGCCTCAGCGCCGCGTTTCAAGCGTGCATCAAAATCTCTCCAAGAAGCTGGACAGTATCAACAAGAGCAACGCTAACGCGTGTGCTGATGCCCGAAGGTTGCAATGTCGGACTAGCATGTAAATAAATAACTTCTGAATTCTTGATGTCCGGCGTGGGTTGGGGTTGGATGGAGAGTAAGCACTCATGTAAGCACGCAACTGAATATGCAGTGGTGTGGATAGCTTTTTCTGGCAGTTGCCGAGACCATAAAATATCCGAAATAAATTATTTTTCAACTGTTTTGGGGCTGAAAGCCCATATTTGGGCTCTATTGTGAAATGCAGGTATTGTCAGTTAATGGCTCCATGTTCTATGGATATGCTTCATTTTGTCTCAGAAATGAAATTATTCTGTCTAAATGGATTTGCTTTGCCCACCAATTGGGGGAGCGCGCCTGTAGGCATTCTCCCATAAACTGTAACAAGGTAAAAAAACATGTGAACACATTTTAATGACCAAACATAATTTAGCACTCTACCACTGCCAGTTAACAACACGTGTTGACGCTTGCACCAAGAATTCTACAAGGGTAAAGACAAGCTTAGTTAAATCGTTTATACTTATGTTCACCACTTTAACCTTTGCATAATTGGCTCGACCATGACCGCAACATAAAGTCAAGTTTAGCCAATCGTTTATATCCATGCAACCCCTGTAAACAAGATATTAATTGAAAATATAATAGGTGTTCCTTTTTTGGAATTCACTGAAAAAAAAAAATTACACAATCCATTCCAATTGGGGACCATAGCTGAGTTTGAATGCTTTTTTGAGAATTCTGTCTAGTATTGGCCACTACGCTGGGTTGATATACAGTACGTGGAGAGTGTATTATCACTAAATCACCCACAGAGTGGAGATTCCACCCAAGCAATAATTGCAAATTTGTTGCAAAGCATAACAAGCACAAGCAAAGTTTCAGCCAATGGACCTCCGGGTTAAACCCGGAGGTCCATTGGCTGAAACATTGTTTGTGTTTTTAGTCGATATATACAAAATTTGAAAGTTATAGTTTGGGTGATAACTCCCCTCCGCAGGTGATTTAGTTACAATCCACTCTCCACGTACTGTAGATGATATTTACACTGAGGCTGTGGGGTGCACAGGGTTAGTTACTCAGTTAATAATGATTTTTTTTTTATAACCAGCAAGTGTGACTAACCCTGTGCAATGCACAGGGTCAGTCACCCGTTCTGGTTGTAAAAAATGGTAACTGCCATATCACATACTACATGAAAATATACACTAAGGCATATTACATGTTACAGAGGGTGCAGGATTCATGGATTTAATGGAAATACTTATACTAGATTGTGGAAATGGTTTTAAAGTAAATTCCAGAAATAAAAGCATATTTTATACACCTGGAACTTGTGGTGTTAATAGAAACTGTCATTATTTTCATGCTATCTTTCAGATGTCCAAAAGTGATTGTTTGCGGAAAGTATGGTCTATTGACAAATGAAAGAAATGATGAAAATATGCAGTACTTTAATGGCGCTAATTTCACATATCTGTCACTAATGTATTTGATGGAAAAATGTTCTCTCGACAAGTATGGTGCTGGAATGGTCTATGATGAAACGATGCCGGGACTTACTGACCAAAATGTAACGTGTGATTTCCTGAACACAATAGCAGTGTTTAGCGTCAGTAGCCAGTGTATCCACCACGTTTCCGGATGACAGCCTGAACCTTCTCCCTAATGCTACCAATGAACCTTCTGATAGTGTCCAGAGGCAACTCCGGCCACTCCTCATGCAATGCAGCTTCCAAGTCGGGCAAATTCTGTACAGACGGACCCTTTGCTTGCACACGACGTCTTAGAATACCAATACCATTTTCCGAAAATATCAACATCAGTTTTGATATCCCCTACTTTTTTTGAATAGTATATTTTACAAATTAGTCCAGTATTGCAAACCAAGGGAGCGCAGTGGCTCAGTTGGTAGAGGTGCGGGCTGCAAGCCGAGAGGTCCTCGGTTCGAATCCCACCTGTGGCAACTGCGTTGTCTCCTTGGGCAAGACACTCCACCCCCATTGCCCACGTGAGGGCACGGTGACGCTGTGTACTAAGGCGTACTGCACGTCGATGGTGCACCTGTCTTCAACCAATGCTAACCCTGCCTGTATGGAGTTAGTATGTTGGGGAGCTGACAGTTGCTCGCCGTTGCTCGGTGGTTCTCTCCAGGTACTCCGGCTTCCTCCACCCGTAAAACTGTCGTGGTCATGATTAGCCATTGTGCAGAAATATGTGACCTTAAACACCAATAAATAAATAAATAATTGCAAACCAAGGGTTGCAAAAAAGATACCTCATTTTAATGGGCAGGTGGAAACTTCATTCTAGCAGCAAGTTTTGTTACAATTTATTGGAGAGTGCCTTATAACTAACAGATAACAGAGCAAGTGAATTACTAAGAAACTGTGGTTACCACATTGATCCTATTAAATAAAATACTGGTTCTCGAAACAGGAAGCCCCAGAGGGCAAAAGGAGCTCACCTAACAAAGTTGTTTAAAGCAGAATTTAATTAACATCTATGGCTAGTTAACACTGCAGATGAATGAAGTCATGTAATTATTCAAAACTCTGTTGTCTCTGTCAGATGATTTTTGTCTGGTATTGAGTTGCTACAATAAAAATAATGCCCAGTTTTCCAGAAGTGAAAAACCCAGACCTTGGGACTTAATTTGAACAAATTTGAATATCACCGCCCACAGAGAGCCCAAACATGAATCTTGGTGGTTCTCAAGAAGATTTTAAAGAATAAAGCTCTTTTGCACAAAGTTAAAATTTAAGCTCCCATGGGAAGCCCAAATATTGACCAAGAGACTTTACTTGAATAAACTAGAAATTGAATCCCCCCCCCCCCCCCACACCCCCTCCAAGGATGTTGTGCACCCAATATTAGAAATTCTGAAGGGTCGTTCTGGAGAAGAAGATTTTAGAGAAGATTCACAAGAAAACACTAAGTAAAAAATTGTGCTCCCATAGGGAATGCAAATATCAACCCTAGGACAAGAGTTGAACAAATTGAATCCGACCCAGCTAAGGATGCTGCATGCCAAAAATCAAAAGATTATGACTAGAGTATCTGAAGATGTTGATATCAAATTAGTCCTCATATTGGACTTAATTAAAATTTAGGCTCCAATGGGGAGTTCAGACTTGAATCTGACTTCCTAAAGAATGGTGTTTACTATGTATCAGTAAATTCTGACTGGGGATTTGTGAGAAGATCTTTAAAGAATATTCCTCAAATTCCACTGAGTTAAATCTGAGCACCCTCAGGGAGCTGAAATATTAACAGAGGTCTTGATTTGAACAAATTGAATCTGACCTCTTTAAGGATGCTGTATACCAAATATCAAAAGATTCTGTATTGAGTATCTGAAGAAGGAGATATTAAAAGATTATTCCTACTGGACGAAGTTAAAACTCAGGCATCCATAGGGAACCTAAATATCAACCAAGGAACCTGATTTTAAAAACTTAGATCAATCCTTCCTACGTATGCTGTATACCTTTTATTAACTGAACGTGTCAATGACACTGTAGCTCAACTTGACAAACGTGTAATGGTAAATTTGAAGATCATTGGTTCCAATGTTATTTGGTAAAACTTCAACATAACAACACTGCGTGTGCCAATGTCAGAGCAATCCACACATTATAAATGTAAACTGTAAGGCTGGCAAAAGGAAGAATGTTGATACACAAATGCAGTAAGTTCAGAGGTCACTGTAAACAGCAACTTTTTTTTCGGAGAGATAAATCTACATGTAGAGGTTTCGATTTATGAGTACGCAGAGTCCAAAAACAATCCTACGATAAATGTGCCCTGAAGGTCATGTCAAAAAGGATGTAAATGCACAAATGCAATAGATTCAAAGATTATTGTTGACAGCCACAGGTTTTTATAGAAATGAAAAGAAAATCGATACCTCCTATCTCTTTCACCCTAAATAAGCATATAAAGTTTCAAAACAACCCGATAATGAATGCGCCCTCTGAGGCATGCCAAAGGAAGATGTTAATGCACAAATGCACTAAGTTTGACGGTCCTGGCTGGTGGCAATGGCCTTTTTATCTTGTTTATGGAAATTCATAAATATACCCCGTAGAGAGTGCAAAAGGGATAAGTTGCTACAAAAACGTACAAAGTCCAAAGGCTGGTGCTACAACAATAATGTTTTATGGAAATGAAAAGAAATCAACAGCTACCATCCATAAGCCACCCAGAACATGCATACCAAGTTTCAAGTGATCCTATCATAAATGTGCCCTGTAGGGCATGCCAGAGGAATATACTGATGCCTGACTTTGCTAAGTTCAAAGGTTGTTGCCTAAGGAACTATTTTTGATGGAAATGGAAGAAAATTGACAGTTCCTATCAAGAGGTTGCCCTGAACAAGCATAACAAGTTTCAAATTGATCCGACTATAAATGTGCCCTGCTGGGTGTGCCAAAGGGAAATATTGATGCATAAGTGCACTTAGTTCATCAAAAGTCGTGGCCAGTGGCAACATTTTTTGAAGGAAATGAAAGATAATGGACAGCTCCCATCTAGAGGTAAGCTCAAACAAGCATACCAAGTTTCAAACTGATCTGATCATAAATGTAACATGTATGGTGTGCCAAAGGAACACATTGATGCCTGACTAAACTAAGTTCAAAGGTAGTTTCCAGCGGCAACATTTCTTGCCGTAAATGGAAGAAAATCCATAGCGCCCATCTAGAGGTCACCCCAAATAAGCATACTAGGTTTCAAATAAATCTGATTGTAAATGTGCCCTGTAGAGTGTGCCAAAGGCAAATATTGGGGTCTGACTAAACTGAGTTCAAAGGACGTTGCCAGCGGCAAACCTTTTTGACAGAAATGGATGAAAATCGATAGCTCTCATCTAGAGATCACACCAAACAAGCATACCAAGTTTCAAAGCGATCTGATCATAAATGTGACCTGTGCAGTGTGGACATACATACATATGTACGCACGTATGTACACCCGGATGTATGTACGTACGTACGTATACCGACGGATGAGAAGTGACGGTAATAGCTCAGTTTGACTTTGTCAAGTTGAGCTAAAAATTCTTACTGGTGGATCTGAAGAAGATTTTGAAAAAAATATTCCTCAAATTTCACTAAGATGAAATTTGTGAACCTACAGAGAGCTCAAATATTAATTGAGGAAGCTGCTTTGAACAGACTTGAATCTGACCCTATAATGATGTTGTATACCAAATATCAAAAGATTACTGGTGGTTCAGGCGAAGAAGATTCGTTAAAGAATATCTCTCATATTGCACCAAGTTAAAATTGGGCTCCTGCATGGAGCCCAAATAGGAAATAAGGGTATTAATTTGAACATATCTGCAAAAAGATACTCTACCAAAGGATTCAGACAAAGAAGATTTTTAAAGAATATTCCCCATATTGCAATAAGTTAAAATTCAGGCTCCCATAGGGAGCCCAAATATCAATCCAAGATTCTGATTTGAACAAACTTGGATCCGACCTTCCTAAGGATGCTGCATACTATTCATCAAAAAATCCCCCGACTGATGGATCTGAAGAAGATGATTTTTAAAGACTATTCCGCATACTGCAGTAAGTTAAAATCTGGGGTCCCATAGGGGGCCCAAATATTAACTGAGGTACTTGATTTGAACAAACTTGAATCTGATCTCCATAATAATGTTCTACACCAAATATCAAAAGATTACTGGTGGTTCTGAAGAAGATATTTCTCATATGGCACAAAGTTAAAATTTGTGATCCTGTATGGAGCCCAAATGAGAACTGAGGATATTAATTTGAACATAC
Source organism: Pictodentalium vernedei (assembly GCA_031216915.1). NCBI lineage: Eukaryota > Metazoa > Mollusca > Scaphopoda > Dentaliida > Dentaliidae > Pictodentalium > Pictodentalium vernedei. The sequence goes on from CM062290.1 coordinate 126,471,113, forward strand.
CTGAACATACCTTTATCTGACCCCTCTATGGATGCTGTATACCAAATATCAGATAGATGTTTAAAAATATTTCTATTTTTAGCTCCTGGGGTTCCCACAGAGCAGCGGGAAAGCTATTTTTTCTCGAATCAAGTACTTATGACTCAATAATACCACATACGAAATTTGTTTCAAATCAGCTCATTGGTTCAGAAAAAAAAAAATTGGGCTACTTGACCGAAACTTTTCGCTCACCCATTACAAAACAAATATACTTGTTTTCAACAAACTTCATTTAACCAAAGTTACCAAGTTACAGTGAAATTATTCTAAAACGAGTCATCCTATCAAGTTACAATGAAATCCCTTCATATATACAGCCTGTAGACTGTGCTAAAGGTTTTGGGGCTTTGGGACTGTGTAGCCATCACAGCTGACCCATCAGAACCAAAAGGGGATGTCCTCATCTAGACATTATACTGAGTCATCCTACAAAGTTACAATGAAATCCCTTCATAAATATGACCCGTAGTCTGTGCTAATGGTTTTCGGGCTCGGTCAGCCATCACAGTTGAATGATTACAACCAAATGGGGATGTTCTCATCAAGACATTAGTCTGGAGTCATCCAACCAAATTACAATGAAACCCCTTCATAAATACGACATGTAGACAGTGCTAAAGGTTTTTGGGCTTCGGGCCCCTGTAGCCTAACAGTTGACCGATGCGACCAAAATGGGACATTCTCATCTACACATTATATGGAGTCATCCTACTAAGTTACAATGAAATCCCTCCATAAATATAATCTGCAGACTGTGCTAAAGGTTGTCGGGTTTTGGGTTCGGACAGTCACCACGGTTGACAGATCGCGTCCAAATAGGGAAGTTCTCATCTAGACCTGACCTCAAACCTGCATATGAATCTTTGTGAGGATCGGACAAGAACTACATGGTGTAGCTGTGCTAAAGGAAAATGTGAACAGTCTCACAGTCTAACAGACTTCCGCACCCGTGATGGCAATAGCTAAATATTTTGACTTTGTCAAGTTAAGCTAAAAATGCAAAATCTTTATAGACACACTACCAGAACATATGAACACACTTTCAACATTTCGAATTACAAACTGACACAAGAGGCCCCAGGGGGCCTGAAGGCGCTCACCTGACATGGTAGCCTAAATATCAACCCAGAGAATTGATTTCCACAAGTTGCATCTGCTCCTCCTAAGAAAAGCTGAAACCAAATATCCAAATATTCTGACCAGTGGATCTAAAAAAAGATTTTTAAAGAATATTCCTCATATTGAACTAAGTCATAATTCAGGCTCCCACAGGGAGCCCATATATGAACCCAGGGACTTGGCTTTAACAAACCTGAATCTCACACCCCTAAGGATTCTGCACACCAAATATCAAAACATTCCGACTGCTGGATCTGAAGAAGAAGATTTTTAAAGAAAATTCCTCATTTTGAACCAAGTTACAATTCAAGCTCCCACAATCAGCCCAAATATGGACCTAGGGAAATGGCTTGAACAAACTGGAATCTTACCCCCCCCCCCCCCCCCCCCAAGGATGCTGCATAAAAAATATCAAAAGCATTCATCTGCTGGATCTGAAGATTTTTAAAGAAAATTCCTCATTTTGAACTAAGTTGTCATTCAGGCTCCCATAGTGAGCCCAAATATGAACCAAGGGACTTGGCTTGAGCAAACTTGAATCTCAGCCCCCTAAGGTTGCTCCATGCCAAATATCAAAACATTCCAACTGCTGAATCTGAAGAAGATTTTTAAAGAAAAATTCCTCATATTGACTAAGTTATAATTTGGGCTCCCACAGGGAGCCCAAATATGGACCCATGGACTTGGCTTTAACACACTTGAATCCCTCCCTCCCCCCCAAGGATGCTACTCACCACATATCAAACCATTCCGACTGCTGGATCTGAAGAAGAAGATTTTTAAAGAAAATTCCTCATTTTGAACAAAGTTACAATTCAAGCTCCCACAGTGAGCCCAAATATGGACCTAGGGACATGGCTTGAACAAACTTGAATCTCACCCCCCCTAAGGATGCTGCATACCATGCATACCAAATATCACAAGATTCTGCCTGCTGGATCTTGAGAAGAAGATTTTCAAAGAAATTTGCCAGAAATGCACTAAGTTCGAATTTGGGCTTCTATAGTGAGCCCAAATATGAATCCAGGTGGCCGATTTGAACAAACTGGAATCAGATCCACCCCCACAATGTTGCATACCAAATATCAAAAGATTCTGCCTGCTGGATCTGGAGAAGAAGATTTTTTAAGAAATTTGCCTGAAAAGCACTAAGTTCAAATTTGGGCTCCTATACTGAGCCCAAATATAAACCCAGGGAGCCGATTTGAACAAACTTGAATCAGATCCACCCCACAATGTTGCATACCCAATATCAAAAAATTCTGCCTGCTGGATCTGGAGAAGAAGATTTTCAAAGAAATTTGCCTGAAATGCACTAAGTTCAAATTTGGGCTTCTATACTGAGCCCAAATATAAACCCAGGGGGCCGATTTGAACAAACTTGAATCAGATCCACCCCCCAATGTTGCATACCAAATATCAAAAGATTCTGCCTACTGGATCTGGAGCAGAAGATTTTTTAAGAAATTTGCCTGAAATGCACTAAGTTCGAAATTGGGCTCCTATATTGAGCCCAAATATGAACCCAGGGGGCCGATTTGAACAAACTTGAATCAGATCCACCCTACAATGTTGCATACCAAATATCAAAAGATTCTGCCTGCTGGATCTGGAGAAGAAGATTTTTTAATCTTTTTCCCATTGCCTACAGTGTTAAAAAGTGCTGACTCTGCACTTTTTCAAAGTCCCGAAACTGTACCCTATGATAAAACCGATGGCAACTTTTTTTTACCAATTCTTTCTGTTGGTCCTAAGGAAGCTTCACACCAAATAAAAATTCTCGGTGCCGTGCAGTTTTGGAGATATGGGCGTTTTAATTTTTTTCTATTTTTAGCTCCTGCGGTTCCCATGGGGCTACGGGAAAAAAAAATCAGCATAAATTAGGTACTTATGACCCAATAAGCCCTCACATAAAATTTGGTTCAAATCAGCCTCTCGGTTTGGAAAATAGAAATTTTGGGCAGCGCCAAAAATTTTGCCCCTCCCATAACGACGCCAAGTATAGCCCCACAAACTTCTCTTGAACAAATCTAAGTCTACACCTCAAAAGGAAGCTGCACACCAAATATCAAGTCTCTGCTACTGCTGGTTCATGAGAAGAAGATTTTTTAAGATTTCACCACACTTTTTGGGTGTGGCCCTACCCACGGGCGAGGCAACTTGATTTGAACAAAATCAAATTGCGATGTCATAACAAACTATTATCTCAAATATCAATTAAATTGGTTCAGGGGTTTGGGAGGAGAAGACGCAAACACCATGTTCACGGACGACGGACGCCGGACGACGGACGGTGAGTGATCACTATAGCTCTCCTGACTGAAAGTCAGGTGAGCTAAAAAGCTACGGGTGCCACATGGGATCAAATAAAAAATCTGAAACTTTGATGCACATCTAGAAACCCTATCTGAACATATGTACCCACTTTCAACACTTTGCATTAAAACCCCTAGGACCCTTTCATCAGAAACTGATTCTCTTATGACAAAAGTGGCACTACAGGTGCCACATAGGGCCTAATAAAAAATCCAAAATCTTCGTGCATATCTGGACAGCCCACCTTAACACATGAACACACTTTAAACGTTTCAAATTAAACCCCCTAGGATCCTTTCGGCGGAAACTAATTCTCTAATGACAAAATTGGCACTACAGGTGCCAGAAGGGGCTGAATAAAAAATCAGAAACCTTTAAGCACATCTAAAGACCTAACCTGAACACATGAACACACTTTCAACAGTTCAAATTAAAACCCCAACAGGCCTTTTGCCAGAATTTATATTTTTTATTGGGGTTTAATGACATTTTTGACAGCCAGGATCACCTAGGTGGAGGAAGCCGGAGTACCCAGAGAGAACCACCAAGCAATGGTGAGCAACTGTCAGGCTCCCCAACATACAAACACCACACAAGCAGGGTAAGCATTGGTTGAAGACAAGTTCACCATCGACATGCAGTATGCCTTTGTACACAATGCCACCGTGCTCCTCCTTTGCCAGAAACTGACTAATCCTTCAACGACAAAAGTGGAACTATGGGCATCACATGGGGCTGAATAAAAAGTCTTTAGGCACATCTAGAGATTCTACCTAGACATATGAACACACTTTCAACTTCAACCCCCTAGCATCCTTTTGCCAGAAACTGACCAATTCTCTAACAAGAAAAGTTGCAAGATGAGCACCACATGGGGCTGATTAAAAATCCAGACCCTTTATGCACATCTAGACATGTTACTGGAACATATGAACACACTTTCAACAGTTCAAATTAAAACCCCTAGGAGCCTTTCCCCGAAAACTGATTCAGTAACAACAGAAGTGGTGCAATGGAAATGAATAAAAAATCCAAAACCTTTATGCACATCTAGACATATACATGTAACACACGTTCATCGTTTTGAATTGAACCCCCCAGGCACTTTTTACTGGAAACCGATTCTCTAATGACAAAAGTGGCACTAGGGTCGCCACATGGTGACTAATCAAAAATCTGATATCTTTGTGCACATCCAATCTAGGCAGCCTATTTGAAAATATGAACACACTTTCAATGTTTTGAATTAAAACCCCTCAGAGCCTTTCACTGGAAACAGATTCTCTAACGACAAAAGTGGCATTACAGGTGCCACATGGGGCTGAATCAAAAATCAGAAATCTTTATGCACATCTAAAGACCCTATCTGAACATATAAACACACTTTCAACGTTTCGAATTAAAACCTAAAGGGGCTTTTTTCCAGAAACTGACAGATTCTTAATGCTTCAATTCTTCTGTCATCAGTTCTTGTGTACAGGATTTAACAATCACGGTTCTGTACATGAGACCTGATGGTAGAAACAAATTTACTGAGGTTTCACTTCCAAAACTTCTTCCATTTTGAAATATTCTACTTTTTTTGATTGACTAGCACAAAGAGATGATTCACCACTGAATAGTGATGGGTGGTATTTGAATTTTGAGTTCAGTATCGGTATACCTCGGTATCGGTATTTGGTATTAGGCTTGACTTGAGCTTTGTTGATACAATGGAACCCTGTTACTTGAATAGCCACTTTGCCAATGAAAATCATTCATTTAACAGAATTCAATCAACAGGGATTGTGTCACTTTCCTGTATTCCAGAGATAAGCTCTGTCAAACAAGATATAATAAAATATAGAACCTTAGTGAGCACGCTCACATACCCCACGCGACCCGATATTTCAAGCTCTAGTCATTTTTTAAAAATAAACATAGATTCTAGGAATACTACAGAAAACAGTGTTCTGTAGTTTCAACGGTATTGTTCTGTAGGCCACCATGTTAGACTAACATACCAAAAATCAGCTCAATATCTGGAAGCGTATAGGAAAAAAGTCTGCAAAACTGTAATTTTGATGAACTTTTCAAAGTTCAAGGGCCGTAATTTCGGTAAAAATCAGTGGAGCAGAACAAAATGCAAACTTGATCTGTAGGCTACAATGTCAGACTAACATACCAAAAATCAGCTCAATATCTGGAAGCATGTAGAAAAAAAAGTCTGGAAAACTGTAATTTTGAGGCATTTTTCAGAGTCCAAGGGCTGTAATTTCGGTATAAATCAGTGGAGCGGACCAAAATGCAAACATTTTCTGTAGGCCACCATGTTAGACTAACATACCAAAAATCAGCTCAATATCTGGAAGCGAGTAGGAAAAAAGTCCGCAAAACTGTAATTTTGATGAACTTTTCAAAGTTCAAGGGCCGTAATATCAGTAAAAATCAGTGGAGCAGAACAAAATGCAAACTTGATCTGTAGGCCACCATGTCAGACTAACATACCAAAAATCAGCTCAATATCTGGAAGCATGTAGAAAAAAAGTCTGGAAAACTGTAATTTTGATGAATTTTTCCGAGTCCAAGGGCCGTAATTTTGGTAAAAATCAGTGGAGCGGAACAAAATGTAAACTTGATCTGCAGGCCACCATGTTAGACTCACATACCAAAAATCAGCTCAATATCTGGAAGCGTGTAGAAAAAAAGACCGGAAAACAAGTAGGACTGATTGACGGACTGACAGACTGACGGACTGACTGACGGATCAGTCAAAAACATTATACCCCTGCAACTTCGTTGCGTGGGGTATAATTAAATGACTGCAATGGATGTACTGAGGGCAAATAGGTCTATAAACAAAGCAAAACTGGTAAGTCAGGGCAATTTTTCGACAGGCTACAAAGTTTTTTATTCAATTAACAGGAGTTTACTCTATAACCTATATCCAATTAACAGGTCAAATGTGTACTGGAGGTATGGTAAATGGTTTTGTGTTAGGAAATTATATTAAATTAACAGGGTTATTCAGTTAAGAGATGTCCAATTAAGTGGGCTCCACTGTAGTACCAAAGAGAAATTCACATCAGAAAAAAAACAGAATAAGTTACAATAAATTATTGTAGCATCATTCTACAACAACATTATAAATTACCCAGCCAATGAGCTCAATAGTGGCATTCTTTAACAACCACAAATCATATTTACCATAATTTTGTGACTTGTTCTAAATGCACCGTAACCTTTTCAACCTGCTGTGCATAAATGTTTGAGTGAAGAAAAATTGATAGTGGATGAACAGATGATATAAAGAGCAAAAAATCTGAAGCGAGGCTCGGTAATAATTTAATCCAACAGAACTGTTGAATTATATAATTACTGAACCTCCCGACAAACCAGGATGGTTTCTTCCATTCCACCATTGGCAGTATTGACTGAAATGATACCTTCCAGGGTGCCAGTGTTGAAAGGATTAAATTTAAAGACCTATTTCTGGCTTTGGTGACCTCAGAGCACCCTGACCATGCCATAGATTAAAAGGACAATAAGCGGTTTGTTTGAAAAAATATTGCTCAGATTTTGTTTGTTTGTGAATGAGCATGCAAAAAACCCTACTGTGTGCAAAGAAAACTGGTAAGACGTCATAAGAAGAAACATGAAATAACATAAATCTGTAATTAAAAAACTTTAATACAAATTTTTAGAAGAAACGATAGAGTGAAAAGATAAACAAAGTTGCCCAAAAGTGATTACATGTAGAAGTAAACACAGCAATGTGATATGATTTCTGAATACATGTGGGGTACATTTTACTTCCGCTGCTTGTCAGATGATTGACCATCACAAACAACAACTGTGCAAAATTTTTGCAACAATTATGGCTTTATTAGATCTGCAACATTGTATTATTTTTAATAAAGTGCCATTTTTATTCCAATAAATCCACAGCACATGATTTGACAATCAGAATCAAACTGCCTGGATGCATAGGCTATAAAAAGAATGTGTACACAAACTTCACCTTTGCCCTAATAAAAAATGCTAATTTCCTCGAATATGGAAAATGATATTGTATTTTGTGCTGTCCCAGAAATTTACATGATGAGTGATCACTTAACTGAATTGGGATGAAAAATGAAGCCTGTCATTTATGAAAAATCCAATAAATTCTCATCTTCAAGTTACTTTATTTAATCAACATGGAATGCTTTCATAAGAATGATATACAGTAGAAGTCAAAATAAGTTGTAGCATAACCCCAATAAACTAAGGAGACTAACTAAGTAGACTGCTGCTCCTGCTCTAATAAGATCAGAATCTGACATCATTTTCTGGAAAGCTCTCAGTGAGAGCTTTCCATAAAATGATGTGAGCTTCTGGTCTTATCAGTGTAGGAAGGAAAAGATAAATACTTTATAGTGGTTATCCTACAACTTACTTTGAATTGTACTGTATGAAACATAAGGGTACTAACTTTTGTATAAGAAAAATTGTAGTTTTGTCGAAAGTTCAACTTATTTACTTCAAATTCACAGCTTATTTCACCTTTACTTGATAAAATATAGAACCTTAGTGAGCACGCTCACATACCCCACACGCCCTGATATTTCAAGCTCGGAAAACTGTAATTTTTAGGAAAATGACCCGGAAATCTGTTACTTGTATTTTTCAGAGTCCAGGGCCCATAATTTCCGCAAAAATCAGCCGAGCAGAACGAAACGCAAACTTGATCTGTAAGTCATTGTGGTAGACTCACATACAAAAATGGCTGTAATTTCGATAATATCTGAAAGCGTGTAGAAAAAAAGTCTGGAAAACTGTAATTTTGATGAACTTTTCAAAGTCGAAGGGCCGTAATTTCGGTAAAAATCAGTGGAGCAGAACAAAATGCAAACTTGATCTGTAGGCCTCCATGTTAGACAAACATACCAAAAATCAGCTCAATATTAGGAAACATGTAGAGAAAAAGCCCGGAAAACTGTAATTTTGATGAACTTTCCAAAGTCTATGGGGCCGTAATTTTGGTAAAAATCAGTGGAGTGGAACAAAACCCAAACCTGTTCTGTAGGCCACCATGTTAGACTAACATACCAAAAATCAGCTCAATATCTGGAAGTGTGTAGGAAAAAAGTCCACAAAACTGTAATTTTGATGAACTTTTCAAAGTTCAAGGGCCGTAATTTTGGTAAAAATCAGTGGAGTTGAACAAAATGCAAACTTGATCTGTAGGCCACCATGTCAGACTAACATACCAAAAATCAGCTCAATATCTGGAAGCGTGTAGAAAAAAAGTCCGGAAAACTGTAATTTTGATGAATTTTTCAGAGTCCAAGGGCTGTAATTTTGGTAAAAATCAGTGGGGCGGAACAAAATGCAAACTTGATCTGTAGGCCACCATGTTAGACTCACATACCAAAAATCAGCTCAAAATCTGGAAGCGTGTAGAAAAAAAGTCCGGAAAACAAGTTGGACTGACTGACGGACTGACGGACGGACCAGTCAAAAACATTATACCCCCCGCAACTTCGTTGCGTGGGGTATAATAATCCTTTCCACTGCAAAACCCTGTGGCAACTGAGTGAACAATCACTTGAAAAACCACAGGCATCCACATTCTGTTTTCTCAAATCAAATGGGTATAGTGTCACCGCCCAGCTGATCTCAAATATTGGGACGAATTGAATCATGAATCAAATCAGGCAGAGGATTTTGAATTAAATCAGATCGCAAACTGAATCTCCCCACTACTCAATGAGCCGGTTGCAATGACATCCATATTTGTAAGGTTTTATTGGTAAATATTGTTTATTTTTTTTTAGAAAAAATATTAAATTGAGTTTATATTTTATAAAATAAAAAGCTGTGTGGAGTAAATGGTTAACATGTGTTATCTGTATACAAGAGGGGTTCATCCATGGTGGTCTCATAAGATCCAGGGACTCTCACAGAAGGTATGGATTCTCACAAATATTATTGCGAGAATAAAAATGCGAGACAGTAAATTTTCCAGTCTCCACTCAAGTAATATCTTACCTCCTACAAGTATCTGGGAATTTCATTGGTTCAAAGATGTCACATGTAGACTGCATATAAAACCATATACTGCCTGTCAACATCAATATACGCTGACAGCTATGGGTAAACTCCCCTTTGTTCATTGATTATTCAAAATGGCGGCAGCCGATAAAAGTTTCAAGTTGAAAGATTGAGTGTTGGAAGCCCATACTTGGTCTGAAGTGCAGGTTAGGCAACTTAAAAGGCTTTATATGCTGTGGATGTGTGTCATGTTACCTTCGAAATGAAACTGGTATGTATGAAATTGCCTTGTTACAATTTATTGGAGAGTGCCTGTAGGCACTCTCCCATAAATTGTAACAAGGCAAAGACACGTGAACACATTGTGAGAATTCTCTCATTTAATTTTGATTGCTGTTGTTATTAGTTTTGTGCATCGATGCAGCAGTCGGTAAGATATATTCGTTACACAGTTTGTTGGTGGCATAATATGGTATATATGGTGTCAGTTAATTCCATATTGAATTCGAGCTTCGCTCTCGTCCAATATGAAATTAACTGATACCATATATACCCAATTAGGCCTCGAACAAACTGTGTAACTAATATTATATTCATTGGTAGAGATGGGCAATATACCAAAAATTCAAACCGATACTGATATAACTGGGAAAACCGAATTGAATCCATCATTTAATACCAAAACTGTCTGATTGGGCTGCATGATATTCTAAACTGAATACTGATATCAATATTTAAAAAAATACTGCAGTATACTGGTATATCAAAAGACTGTTCATAAGTTGAAAGACTGTCCTGCTATCTGAACATATGTACCACAATCGGGACTTGGGCCATCAAAGTCGGAACAAATTTGCATGCCTTGATGATGTATTTCAAATAACCCTTTACTCAACACAGGTGATATCAAAATTTATAATTTCAAGTATTAGTTCAGAAAATTTTCAAAAAATTTCAACAAAACAATATCATGTGACCCCCTCACTAGAATGAGCTCATTACAGTCCGCTTAGTTTAATGCCTGCTTTTCTACCCCCAACAATGTAGAATCTCACCTGTCCAAAATCAAGTGCATGGACATTGCATCTCCAATGCTATTTTCATTTTGTATTTATGATTCTTAAAGTGTCATTGGGCAAGACTCTTCACCCCCATTTCCCACATGCCCATTGCATTGTGTACTAAGGCATACTGCACATCGATAGTGCACTTGTCTTCAGCCAATGCTAACCCTGCTAGTATGTTGGGCAGCTGGCAGCTGCTCGCCATTGCTCAGTGGTCCTCTCCGGGAACTGCAGCTTCCTCCACCCGTAAAATTGTTGTGGTCATGATTAGCCATTGTGCAGAAATATGTGATCTTAAACACCAACAAATAAATAAATTTATGATTCATTCTTGTTTTTACAATACTCTATTTATGAAATCTCCATCCAGTAATGTGAAAGTGTCACAACAAGATCCTGATATGATTGAGAAGTTGAAGTAGTTTATCTTTGGACTGCTTCTTTCAATACTCTAAGCTGATGGGATGCTGTTATGGGAAGGATCGTTCTTAGAAACAGTCGAGGAGAACATTACAAGAATCAATGGCGGGAGTTATTATTCATCTAGTGGTTATCTGATAACTTATTTAACTTGTATAAATCACATGAATCAACAAATATTAATCAAAATCAAAACAAAAGAGTAGAGCCAATGATGAGAATCATATCCTTCTACTAAACAAGAGGCCTGCATCGCAGAGTGCTGCTAATGCTCTTGACCGCCAAAAATTTTCAAAGTCCTAAGAGTCAAAAAGGACCATAACTCTGAAAAAAATGTGTAGAAGAAACTCACGCTATACAAGCACCATTCCCCCATGATGCTCTATCACAACACCAAATATCATTCAAATCAGAGTAGCAGTGGCTGAGATACAGAGGAAAATGTTGGTACAGATGAATGGACAAACAAATTAATGGACGAATGGACAAAACGAATGGATGGACAGATGGAGGTCTCCACTAGATATCTCTTCGACTTTTAAACCAACACAAGCTGAAAATTGATGTTTTTCAACCAATCCACCCATAGAAGATGCATCATAGATCAGAGTTCTTTTAAAAATAAACACTTCTGAACTAGAGCAATCTCAAGGGGTAGCAGTTGTCATTTTCATATCTTTTATTTAAAAAAATATAATAATATCTTTAGCATTGCAACGCCTTCTTTAATTCAAGGGACAAAATACACCACCACTCATGCTATTCTGTACATTTTGAGGCCTAAAGCATAAAACAAACCAAGAACATGCTCTTTTGATGGCAAAGAAATAATAACCAAAAAATAAAAAATAAAATAAAAAAACGCCTGCCCTCATGCAATTTTACAAAAAATGGCCCGAGAAACAGATCTAATTTGTGTGGCCTAATATACATGTACTCCTGATGAGGAAAAGTTTTAACCCCCTAGCACTCTGGTAGTGCAAAAGGATTTTCTCCAATCACTGTTTTTCTCTTGTTTAACGATGAATTTGACCAATTATATCTTGTTTGACAGAGCTCAGGGATCTCTGTCAAACAAGGTATATTTGGTTAAATAGCAAATGCATTATGGGAAATATTTGCTGCTGTAAACTTTTGCATTTTGGCATCAGAGTGTAGAGGATTAATTAAAGACATACATAAATCAACCAGTGTGACTAATTACTCAATAAACAGAACCATGTTGGGGCAGTGAATGATAAGCCAACTGCCAACCGAGTGAGAATATTTACTCAATAAATGGGACTTCATTGCCACAGTATAATTCCAGAATTCCAGAAATGAAACACTGTTTTGGGGAGTTTTTAAATGAAGACAAGTTATTGACAGTACAGATATTTTATACCCAACATTGGTTTGGAAATTATAATGAGAAAAATTCAATATCTTCATTGCTATCAACAGCTGCAATACCTACTTAATCCTTTCTGGTATGTCAAGACTCAACTCACAAAATAAAAAGTGATGTTTTTCAACCAATCCACCCATAGAAGACACATCATAGATCAGAGTTCTTTTTAAAATAAACACTTCTGAGCTAGAGCGATCTCAAGGGGTAGCAGTTGTCATTTTTCTCTGTTATTCAGAAACACAACTAGAACAAACCAGAATGATAAAACAAACAAGAATTCATATCAGCAAATAGAAAGGGAATGAATAGGTCAAGATTACAAAACACAAGAAAGATACATCAAAATATAAAAGACAGTCTGCCAGCCTGCAAACTAGCACCAAGAATGTTTCTAGAATCCAAGGCCCCATGGGATCCCTGCTTTCGTTAACTGGTAGAGTGCTGGAAGCCCATATTTGGGCTTTATTTTGAAGTGCAGGTACAACTTGAAGACTTCATATTCAGTGGATGTGCCTCATATTATTTTTGAAGTGCAATTATTTGACCTGTAAGGTTTTGCCATGTTACAATTTATGGAAGAGTGCCTGTAGGCACTCTTCCATAAATTGTAACAAGGCAAAGACATATAAACAAATTTTGATGACTAAAAATAATTCAGCACTCTACCAGTTGAAGAACAGAAATCTATTTCATCCTTCGAGGGCAGGAATGGACACTGTGACCTTGACATTTGACACATCAACTTCAATATGAATAGGACTCTTGCTTCCATCATGTCCAACCTAAATAACAAGTTTGATTATTTTCCAGTATTTAAGTTATAAGCTGAACATTTATTGCACTATATCTTGTTTGACAGATTAAATGCCTATATTTGATGAACTGAGGTGAAATATGTCTTTTAAGATAGAAACTTCAGTGCTTGTAGGAGTAATTTTTTGCATTCAGTTGACAGGCGTATACTCCACAACCTATATGCAATTAAAAGAAGATGAAATTTGTCCTGAGAGTATGGTAAACGGTTTGGTGAATGGAAGTTCTTTGCAATTAACAAGGTTATTCAGTTAAGAAATATTTAGTTACATGGGCTTCACTATAGGGATCAAAATACTTTTTTTTTTATTTGCATAGCAAAATGCAATACCTTTTCAAAAAATTGAAAATTGTGTAGCATTTTCATGTTTCAAATTATATATACAACAATGAGTGCCTTTGTTCCCTAGAAAGCATTTGACACTTAGTTACATGAATATTAGTGGTTGGCCTACTTGAAGAAGAAAAAATACAAAGAAATTTATACAGTCGGGTAATGCTGCTATTAACTTGCAGTAGCAGCATTATCTGGATCTGTATATTTCTGTAGTGCGCCTGGCACCAACAGACGTGGAATCTTTAACGCTTTCACTACTGTAGCTTTCAAAGGTTCAAGTGGTTTATTCATTATTTATTCATTGGTGTTTAAGGTCACATATTTCTGCACAATGGCTAATCATGACCGTGACAGTTTTATGTGTGGAGGAAGCCATCGAGCAACGGCGAGCAACTGTCAGCTCCCCAACATACCAACTCTACACAAGCAGGGTTAGCATTGGTTGAAGACAGGTGTAACATCGACGTGCAGTACGCCTTAGTACACAATGCCACCGTGCCCCCACGTGGGCAATGGGGGTGAAGTGTCTTGTCCAAGGACACAACAAGGTTGCTGCAGGTGGGATTCAAACCGAGGACCTCTCGGCTTGCAGCCTGCACCTCTACCAACTGAGCCACCGCGCCCCTTCAAGTGGTTTGATCCATGCATTACTGGTACATACATGTACGGTATGGACATACTGATTTGGTACTCTGCCATCGTATCAGTGGACTTCTATTCTCAATTAACTTTTTAACTCAAGTGGATACTTGAGGACTTGGAGACAAATCAGCAGTTCATGGACCACCAGGTATTCTACCTGGTGGTCCATGAACTGCTGATTTGCCATTGAGCCATCATGTTTCTACCAGGCAAGCAGCTACAAATTAGGACTAATGCCCATTGTCCACCATGATATAGAACTTGAGAATGTGCATGGCGTTTCGCTGTGCATATTTAATGACTGCATAGGTTTTCCTGAATTTTTCATAGCAAAATGCAATGCGATACTGCTCATTCTGACTCCTGCTCCACTATATGGAAGAAACATAATAACATTGATACACAAGAGCTACATGTATTTATTATTATTTATTTATTGGTGTTTAAGGTTACATACTTCTGCACAATGGCTAATCATGAAAACGTGGTCATAAAGTCAAGGTCAGTCAATCATTTATACCCCATGTTGTCTATTTTAGAGGACTTAGTGGCTGGGCCATATTTTACCAGTGAAACAGAGCTTGTTTACCAAAGTAAACAAGCACTGCTTCACTTCCCGGGGTTCCAGTGGGGGAAGGGCTAGATGTATCAAGTCCCCAACCATCACCGACTTCCCACACACACTAGTGTGACAAGAACTTCTGCTTTGTGGGCATCACCATCCCAAAGACCTCCACCACGTCACAAGGATCAATCTGTGACAATCTACATGGAGATGACAATGCTTATTATGCCATCACAATAACAGTTTTATAGAATGAGTGGTGAGGTGGAAACAATGCTTGCATGCCCAGATCTGGAAATAATGAGTTTACATTGTGCACCCATCAGCAAGTTATACTACAGAACATGGTGGTAACATATCAGAGAAAAGTATTGTGATGCCTTTCAGCTTTGTTTTAACTATGACAGTCGTAAAGAATCTTAACTATATTTTTGTCAAAATAGATACAGTGGAGCCCACTTAATTGGATATCTCTTAATTGTATATCTCTGTTAATTGAATATAATTTTCAAACACAAAACCATTTACCATACCTTCAGTACAAATTTGATCTGTTAATTGCATATGGGTTGTAGAGTAAACTCCTGTTAATTGTATATAAATTTTTGTAATATGTCGAAAAAATTACTGTGACACGCACCAAATTCCCCTCATTTATCAACCTTTTTGGCCTCACTACATCCAATACAGACATTTGTTCTATTATATCTTGTTTGACAGAGCTCTATGAGCTCTGTCAAACAGGATATAATAGAATAAATGCTCAGTTTACCTCCAGAACACAGGAAACTGACCAAATCCCTGTTAATTGTATAATCCTGTTAATTGAATAATTTTCACTGGCAAAATGGATATTCAACTAGAGAAACAGAATTTACTGCACCCAGTAAATTCAAGTTTGTGTGAAAAGGAATAAACTATACAGAAAGAGAATTTATGGAGGCTTATTTTCAGGAGTAAAATATTTTTAAACAAATCAGAAATGGGTTTTCGTTAACAGTATTTACAGATATTCATACTGGAATCAGAACAATTATTTATAAGAAACCAGAAAAGGCATACATGTGACCAGCATTCAAAGGGTTCGATACTCGAATCAGAAATGGACATTTTTGGCTCTGTCCACTAATTTGAGTGATGAAATACGTTCATAAACTTTAGAAATTCATTAGGGTGTAATAAAATTCATTTCCCAGTATTTCTGAATGATACGCACTTGATGGCTTTGGTGACCTCTTTCAGGCAGACCCCTAGGTGACCTCCGTGACCTTGACCCATATTTTGAATTTCCATCAAGTGTCGACTCATTTGGTGTTAGTTCCAGATCCATTCATCATACCACGATTGAGATATGAGCATGACCCACTTTCAAAAATGTTGGCTACGCCCACTTTTTAACATAAAAAGGCATGTATGGACCTCAGGAATGCTTTGGGGGGTCAAAAAATGTGATTTCCAGCAATTATGAAAAATGCACTTAATGACCCCTAGGTGATCTCCTTGACCCTGACCCATATTTTGAATCTCCATCAAGTGTCGACTCATTTGGTGTTAGTCCTAGGTCCATTCATCATACCATGCTTGAGATATGAGCGTGACCCACTTTCAAATTTTTTGGCCATGCCCACTTTTTTAATGTAAAAATGCATGTATGAATCTCAGGAATGCTTTGGGGGCAAAAAATGTGATTTCCAGCAATTATGAAAAATGCACTCAATGACCCCTAGTTGACCTCCGTGAACTTGACCCATATTTTGAACCTCCATCGAGTGTCGACTCATTTGGTGTTGATCCCAGGTCCGTAGGTCATACCACACTTGAGATATTGGCATGACCCACTTTCAAAAATTTTGGCCACGCCCACTTTTTTTTACGTCAAAATGCATGTGTGTACGTCAGGAATACTTTAGGGGATCAAAAAATGTGATTTCCAGCAATTCTGAAAAAATGCACTCAATGATCCCTAGGTGTCCTCCATGACCTTGACCCATATTTTGAGTCTCCCTCAAGTGTCGACTGATTTGATGTTGGTCCCAGGTCCATACGTCATACCATGCCTGAGATATGGGTGTGACCCACTTTCAAAAATTTTGGCCACGCCCACTTTTTTACGTCAATATGCATGTGTGTACGTCAGGAATACCTTAGGGGATCAAAAAATGACCCAACACGTTTGACAGGCGGATTAAATGAATTTGAGATGCAGGATAATTGCTGAAATTGATTATATATTAAAGGCACACCTTTGCTTGTATACAGGTAGCAGTCAAATCGAAAAATAAGTTCCATACGCATAAATTTTGTCCAATCGAAAATGTGCAAAAATACGCACAAATTTATTATTGTGCATTTTGGATTTCACTTTCACTTCAGATAATTATAGCCAATTTTGCAGACAAACGGCTCAAACATATGAGTTGCCGTAATTTTCAATATATTGGGAAAAATTTCCGATTCGCAATTTTCTAAAGCAGGCTGTGAAAAAAATTATGTTTTTGGTGAAAAAAATCTTGGACGTTTTTTCATTCGTTGTGATAAATGGACAACAAAATAAATTAAATATCCCGGAGATGTTTCGTCCTGGGCTGGCTGTGGCATAATGTTCACGTTACACTGAAAAATGATCACCCCATTCCAAATCCCCTTCGTAAATGACCAACTACTTCCAGTGAGTACCCGGTGTGGTTAGGTGGGGCGCTGGGCTTTGGCAGATCGAATTACCACAACAACTGGGGTCGGGGTGTGCCTAAACACCACAGATCGCCGCAGGTTACCGCAGGTCGCCGCAAGTACCCATAATTTCCCAAATAGATCCAAAACTTTCAACACAGCGTCAAAACTGATATAGTGCTGAAAAGGTCGAAAATATCTCCAAACATTTTGTACATAAAACCATTGAAATATGGATGTCATTGGAACAACTCAGATATTAGCACATGACCACATCCATATTTTTGATTTCTGTTTTTCTCTATATTTCTATGTTTTGGCTTTTGAAAGGACAAATTGTTCAAATAAAACACATTAGGGTGGAATGTTTAATGTATGTGTGTGTGTGTGTGTGTGTGTGTGTGTGTGTGTGTGTGTGTGTGTGTGTGTGTGTGTGTGTGTGTGTGTGTGGGGGGGGGGGGGGGTAACATGGAAATTATTGATGTGCTGCCCACGTGCAAAAATCTCACTGACAAGCATCCGAGTCTCACTGGGAGCTCACCAAAATCTCACTGACAGTCACCTCGAGAGGTTAACAGGTCTGGGTCACTCACCACCGGTTAGTAGAATGTTGGCATATGTTCCTTTGATGTATTGTTGTTGGACTGTTTCCTGTTATGTCTGTGTGTGTGGGGGTGGGGGGGGGTATTTGGTATTAATTTGTATTTAAAATTGATCCACACGTGGCTTCTACGCGCAAAAAAAAATCTCCCTGAAAATCATGTCATCTCCCTGAAAGTTTTCTTCAATCTCCCTGAAAAAAAATTTTGGAAGGTTAACATGTCTGCCCCTAGGTGACCTCTGTGACCTTGACCCATATTTTGAATCTCCATCAAGTGTCGACTCATTTTGTGTTGGTCCCAGGTCCATACGTCATACCACGCCTGAGATATGGGCGTGACCCACTTTAAAAATTTTTGGCCACGCCCACTTTTTTTTCACGTCAAAATGCATGTGTGTACGTCAGGAATACTTTAGGGGGGTCAAAAAATGTGATTTCCAGCAATTCTGAAAAAATGCACTCAATGACGTGACCCACTTTCAAAACACCCCTACAGATGCCCCTGGTACCCCAGGAATCTGAAAAACATAAGTGGCCGAGAACTTGTGGCTGTCTATCAGAATGCCAAAAATCAACGAGATAGGGCAATTCGTTTTCGAGTTATCTTGCGGACAAAAAAGTGATGAGAAGACAGAAGACAGGAGAAGAAGAAGAAGAAGAAGAAGAAGAAAAAGAAAAAAAAGAAGAAAAAAAAGAAAAAAAGAAAAAGAATCCGTGCAAAAACAATAGTCTGTGTGTTTCGCACAGACTAATTAAGAGGATTCTACTGTATTAACAACTAATACATGATCTCGCTTTGGTAAGATTGCATATTAGTTTTTGCTATTTATTTTGGCTATTTACATCAGCATAAATTCTATTAACCCTTTACCCAACGTAACGGCCAAAGCTGGTCATAACTATTCACAAAAATTGCCAATTAATTTTTATTATTTTTGTCATTTTTTGTCTCAAAAACATAGGTTATGACCCCTCTTTGGAATGAGCATGTCGAGGTGATTCCAAAGAGGGATCATAACCTATGTTTTGAGACAAAAAATGAAAAAAATTAGTTATTCAAGAATAATGTTTACAAGTGTCGTCTGCTTTTCATGTTAGGTAAAGGGTTAAGATGTAAATGGCATGCGACTAGATTCATATGAGGATGAAATGTGTAACCTTTGATTCACGTTTGCCCCAAAGGATTGAAAAGATTGACTGGCAAATATGCAGGAATGGGAATTTAATTTTTGTTGTATTATTTTGCTTGTTTGCATATATTACAATTGATAAAACCCCCACATAACCTAAAGGAACATTCGAAGGTTATTTCCATGCCAGGTGCTGCAAATCATTGACCACATCCAGCCAGTGCTATTCATAAAAACCACCATTCAAATTTTATTATTTTTCAAATTTCTGTCTCCAAACCATGGCTTAAGACCTTTCATTCGAACATGCTCATCATGCTCATTCAAAATTTTGTCATGCCACAAGCTATATTTGTTAGGTAAAACATTTTTTTTAGTTAAACAGGATTTTTTTAAACAAATGTACCCTTTCAGTCATGTTAAACCAAATGCACCTTACATCAAAAGTTATTATTTCAAATTTTATTTTTCAAATTCTTCAAAAAATTTTAACGCAAACATATCAGGTGACCTTCTCATTGGAACAAATTTGTTCCAAGGATGTTGGGGTGGGGGGTAGTCACAAGATATGTCTTTTGTTGTCCGTTGTTAATTTTTTTGTTATGACATTGATTGGATTGTTAGTTGTCTGTCATAAATGGTCTCATCAATTTCACATTTTCTCAAATTCTTAGAATTTTGTACTTTCTTATTTAAAAACAAAAATTAAAACTTTTTAGTAAATTTTGTTTCTTAACATGCCTACCACAATTGTTTACAATTGGATGTAACGTAAGTGCAAGCCCTACTTCGGAACTAACTCAAGCTAATAAACATTTCCAAACAAGTTGAAAAAGTGGAAGAGTGTAAAAGCATGAAAAAAAAAAGATTGAAAAGGGGTCGAGCGAGAACGGTGCTTGACATTACAGGTACTCTCTCTGCACACCTCTTGCAATTACAGAGCACATGCGCAACAACCATGATGTCAATTCTGAATTTCCACCAACGAGAAGTTTGTGATTTAGCGGGGAGGAAACAATATCAAAGATATTCCCAAGGATGGTGGGCCTCCAGTAAACAATTGTGGTAGGTATGTAAAGAAACAAATTTTTTTAGTAAATTTCTTCTCAACCTACTCACAATTGTTTACAATTGGCTGAATAAACAATAGGAGGAGGTGAATCATATAACCAATACCAACAAGTGCAGCAGAAAGAAATGCAAGGTGGGCAGAGAATGACAGTGAAACCTGTAAAAGAAAGAATGAAGCACCTGAAAAGAACAAGGCTGAGTGATGCACAAACCTGAAAATACATATAAATTTAATGAGGGTGCACAACAGCCTGAGCAGCAATGAGAGGGCCTAACGAAAAAAGGTCCTCAAATTGCTGCTGCAGGTGGCAGAGATAAAAGGAGGAGAAAGCAGAAGCATTCCTTCAGTAAGCCGCATTCATAACATCCTGGAGCGAAACAGAATTGGAGAATGCCCAGGCTGTAGAAATGGCACGAACCTCATGAGTATTAAACCGGTTCGAAACAAGATCCGAAGCAGACAAACTGGAATAAGCCAGCTTCATTGCAAGACAGATCCATCTGGAAATAGAATGGGAAGAGATAGACTGCCTCCCAGGAATGACAGACAGCAAGAATCTCTTCCGACCCCTCTGAATGAACTGCGTGCGATTAATATAAGTCTTGATCACGAACAGGACAAAGAAGAGGCCTCCGACCAACTACAGCAGGGAGAGCCCGAATGCAGATCGGAGGAGGTACCAAATCAGGAAGTTCATTCTTGGCCAGAAAAGAGCAATCAGTAGTGAAGGTTACATTGTTAGCCTCATTTCTGAAGAAAGCTGAATCAACAGAAAGTGCATGAAGCTCAATGACACATCTGGCAGAAGCAAACGCTAGAAGGAAAGCAGTCTTATATGTGAGAAAACGTATATCGCTCTCAGATAAAGGCTCGAATGGCACCCCCTCCAAACACTGTAGCACCCATGCCAAGTTCCATTTGGGTGTAAGACGCAAAACTCGAGGCCTCTTCAGAGAAAAGTGCCTCTCCGAATCAGTTTGGAGAGAAAGAGATTATGACCGATGCACCGCTTTCCCACATAAGAGAAAGTATCTGACAGCACAGACCGATAGCCCTTAATAGTAACAGGCTGGAGGCCCTTGGAGTAAAAAAGGTATACCAGAAAATCAGCAATTCGAGCGATTGACGGATTATGGTAATCCACATGTTGAGCTGTACACCAGCGGCAGAAACTCTTCCACTTAGCAGCATAAGTCATGCCAGTGGAATGTCGCCATGATGCAGAAAAGCACTCCACTGTTCGTCTCGAAAAACCTCTACGTCCGAGACAGGACCTGATAAAAGACAGGCATGAAGAGACAGGCTTGCCAGGTTGTTGTGATACTTCCTGGGCCGAACCAAGGAAAGAAGATTGTGGCATAGAGGTAGACGAATGGGCCGATCTGCCAACAGATTGATCCACACCCTCTGTGGGGACAGGGGTGTGATCAGCATGACCCTGCAACTGCAAGCGCGAATCTTTGCCAACACCTGCGGAAGAATCGGTGCAGGAGAGAAGGCATAGCCGATCCAACCTGTCCAGTCCAGAGACAGAGCATCTACCGCAAAGGCTAGTGGATCCGGACAAGGGGAGACAATGGTCTCTACCTTATGATTCCAGCAAGTGGCGAAAAGGTCGACAAGAGGATGCCCCCACCGCTGGCAAATCGCCTGAAACACTGACCGATGCAGCATCCATTTGGTGGGAAGGACACTGTCGCATCAGGACAGGGAGTCTGCTAGGACGTTGAGGCATCCGGGAATGTGCTGAATGGCCACCCGAGTGTTTACATCCCGCGCCAACAGCAGAAGATCCCGAGATAGCTGATACATGGGAATGGAATGTGTGCCACCTTGATTCCGTATGTGGGCCACTACTGTCAAGTTGTCCGAAAGAAGCAGGACTGTGTGGTCTGACAGGTGAGAGATCCATTGCTGAAAACTCAACAGAAGAGCAAGGAGCTCCTTCTGGTTGATATGAAGGACCATCTGCTTGCTGTCCCACTCGCCTTGAGTAGACAGGCCGAGAGGATCCTATGTCGCACCCCAGCCCAGATCGCTGGAATCCACAGTAAGGATGCAATCGGCCGAAGGAAGATCCGACTGGACACCCTGAGTCAACCAGGGAACATCGGCCCAAGGGTGAAGGTGACAAATCAGGGACCGAGGAATAGGAAGTTCCAGGTCCAGAGGATCCACATTCAGATGTCAATGATCCAACAGGAAGTGTTGGAGTGGTCAGACAAGCAAGCGCCCCAGCAGAATGAGATCTGTCACCGAACCGCAAAGGCCCAGCATCCGAAGGAAAGTCCTGGGCGAGACTGAGGAGGATCGGAACAGGTTCCAAATCAAGGCGGAAAGGATCATTGCCCGAGCATTAGGAACTGACACCACATTGTGAAGAGTGTCGAAATCTATTCCCAAATGACGAAATTGCTGAGAAGGTAGGAGATCCGACTTCTCGCAATTGACTCTGAAACCCACCGACGCCAGTAGGCCAAGCAACCGTCGGACATCGGACTCCAGGACTGCAGCATTGAGGTGCCGTTGGAGGATGTCGTCCAGGTAGGCTGACGAGGTCACAGCCGACTGAGTACGGTGAAAAGCGAGCACATGTGCCATCAGTAGGGTGAAAGCCCAAAGAGCCAGGTTCAAACCGAACGGGAGAACTTTGAATTGAAAGACACGATCCCGAAACGAGAACCGAAGGTATTTCCATGATGCCAGATGAATGGGTACATGGAAATAGGCATCCTTCAAGTCGATTATGCTGCAAAATTGCCCTGATGAATCAAACTGACCTGAAAGTCTCCGTGCTGATATAAGGTGCTATGATGGACTCATTCAGGATACACAGATCATTGACAGGACGAAACAGCCCATTTTTCTTTGGCACCAAGAAAAGTCTCGAGTAGAACCCTGGAGAAAGGGTGTTCTTGACCTCCTCGATCACCCCTTTGGAGAGGAGACTGTCGAGCTCCTGTACCAGAAGGTTGCGCCGCTGAGGATTGGAAGGGACCTGAGTTGGGAGGGGCACCCGAGATAAACAGGGGTGCCGACGGAAGGACAGTCGCAGACTGGATTGGATGACGTCGAGGACCCAAGAGTCTGATGTTATCTCTGTCCAACGGTGGAAAAACAGCGACAGCCTTCCCCCAACTGGAGGCGAATCAAGGTGAGGGCTTTCATTTGCGGCCTCGATGAGGCGCCCCCCCCCACCCCGAGAGGAGAAACCAACCCCTCCTGAGTCCTGAGACTTTCCTCCCTGAGGCTGCCAGCGAGCTTGGCTGCATCAGCATTTCTTCTGAATAGAAGGAGCTGACGGTGCCGAAGGCGTGGCCGACATGGCCGATGCAGCTGGGCGCTTGGCGGGCCTGGAATGACCACCACCCGCAGCAGCAGGTTGGTCCAGCTGCCATAACAAAAGCTCGTCTTTCGAATGACGAAGAACCTCACCACGGACAGCTCCCACGTAACCATGGAACAGCTTAGAGGCAGACCTCAGAACAGCATGCTGTTCAGAAGGAAGGGATGGAGAAGTATCCCGGCGTGCAAGATCCAAATTAGCCGTGTTGCAGGCATGAGCATGTGTCAGGTTCATAAGAGCCTGTCACAAAACACGCAAAGGCACCTGAGCGTCATAAAACTCCCCTGGCGGAAAATAGGCAGCCGGGGCAGCGATGATGTCGTCCGCAAGAGATAACATGCCCAGCATCTCTCGGGACAAGCCCACCATAGACTCAATGACCGACATCGGGAGAATTGCCAACTTAGGCTTAGTCAACCCAAGGGAAGAAGAATCTTTGTCCACAGTAGTCATCCCTTGGAAGACTGGTGGACAGACGGATTCGTAGACACGAAACCGCTGTGGAGGCAGAAAAGCCTCAGATCGTGAAAAGAAAGAACCCTTCAGGGCCTTGGAATGCATTTTGGCATTCAGGCCCTGGAAGGACTCAACAACCTGAGCCGATTGCACAGGGCGCAAAACCCCAGAGCTAGAAGGCTCAACAGAGTTGCGGCGCTCCACAGAAGACAGTGGCCGGACGGTCACTAATGGCTGGTCTGGAGGCTGAATGTCTGGCAATAAGCCAGAGACAAAATCTAAAGCCTGTCCCAAGACTGACGAGGGTGGGCCTGTCACCTTCAAACAAATCATCATCCTCTGTGGCAGAAGAGACGTAGTCCAACTCGGGCTGACCAGCGGAAACCTCCTGTGAATGCTGAACAGCATCCAAAGGGCCAGGCAAGGAATCTCTGCGACCGACCAAAGGAGGTTGTGCCTCAGGAGGCACGGGAAGCCAACTTGAGGGTTGCAAGAAAGCTACCGGGTGAGTGCCAGAACGGCCTGCCTCAGCTCACCCTGAGAATCCGTCGTAGCAGCCGCGCCCGACAGAGTGTCTTCCCAATGGACCCTTCTAGAAGAACCCGGAAAATTCTCTGACGGGACCGACGACGATCGTCAATCAGCAGACAGAGTAGGGAGGTGGTCAGAAGACACTGGAGGACAGTCACAAGAGTGACGCCCAGGGGCATTCACTGACCTCTGCAAAATAGAAGGCCCTGCCTGCAAATCCTCGAGAGAGACCAACGGCGTACATCAATCGGTAGCTGGACCAGGGACATGATGAGAAGACACCGGAGGATTGTCCCAGGAATGACAGGAACCTGCCATTGGCCTCTGTGTGACAGAAGGCCCCCACTGCCCATCCTCTGAGACCGACGACAAGCATTGATCGACAGCCAGACTTGGGACACAGTGAGAAATCACCGGAGGAAGGTCCCAAGAGTGACAGCTAACAGAAGCCGTCACTGGCCTCTGCCGAACAGCAGCCCCTGAATGCCAATGTTCCAGCCCCATCCTGCTAGTTGGCTCACCAGCAGAGGAAGGCGGAACAACAAATGATTTGCTTGAGGGGTGAGGAATCGCTGCTGAAGCGATCAAGTGTGACCAACCAGAAGCAAACCTAGCCAGATGAGACGGGGCAGCCAGCAAACCTGTACAGCTTCTCTGAGAAGCCAGGGAAGACTGGGAGCTCAGTGACACACCACCAGATATAGGGCTGCACGGTATTCGGATTTTAGTACCGGTGACGGTATTGAAAACAATACTGCAGTATACCGGTGTCACACATCATCTCCCCACCCCCCTGGATATCTTCGCCTGCGGGGGAAGATATCCTAGGATATCCTCTCCTCCAGAATGGGGGGGGGGGGAGATATCCTAGTATATCTTTCCCCCCATCCTGAATATCTTCCCCCCCCCCCCTCCACAAAAATTTTTTTTTGATTAATTTAACATTATTTGATGATGAGATGGCGAGAAAAATGTTTTTATTTGGCAGAATGTTGTTTTTTTCAGGTTCAACCTGGATATCTTGCTCTCATCCAGTTGAAAACCTGTGACAAAAAATCATTTCAGTATTTTCTCAACTATTCTGGTCCATGTTGTCATGTGACATGAAGTGTAACTGTTTTAGGTAGAGAAATTGGTTTCGGATATAAACACTGAGTTAGGGTTGGTTGGAATGGGAGATGGGGGGGGTGAGATAAAAGTTGTTATAGCACATGAAACATTGTATACAAACAACAGGAATGATGCAGCTTGAAGCTACTTCCCATAATTTTCCATCTTTGACACTGCCATGGTCAATTTTCAAGGTACATAGTATATCTTCCCCCCCATCTCCCATTCCAACCAACCCTAACTCAGTGTTTATCCGAAACCATTTTTAAAGTCCCAAATCTATTTCTCTCCCCATTTCATTATCAATTAGTGTCAAATGTTCGGCAAAATTTTTTTTGTCATGGGTCTGGGGAGATATCAGGCCTGGATATCTTCCCCCCCACCACTATGACAAAAAAAATTTTGTCTAACATTTGACACTAATTGATATTGAAATGGTGAGAGAAATAGATTTGGGACTTTAAAAATAGTTTCGGATAAACACAGAGTTAGGGTTGGTTGGAATTGGAGGTGGGAAGATATCCAGGCCTGAGTATCTCCCCCCCCCCCCACACCATGACAAAAAATTTTTTGTCGAACATTTGACACTAATTGATAATGAAATGGTGAGAGAAATAGATTTGGGACTTTAAAAATGGTTTTGGATAAACACTGAGTTAGGGTTGGTTGGAATGGGAGGTGGGGGGAAGATATCCAGGCCTTGATATCTTCCCCCCTCCCCCCCCCCCCCCCCCCCCCACCATGACAACAAAAATTTTGTCAAACATTTGACATTAATTGATATTGAATTGGTGAGAGAAATAGATTTGGGACTTTAAAAATGGTTTCGGATAAACACTGAGTTAGGGTTGGTTGGAATGGAAGGTGGGGGGAAGATATCCAGGCCTGGATATCTTCCCCCCACCATGACAAAAAAAATTTTGTCGAACATTTGACACTAATTGATAATGAAATGGTGAGAAAAATAGATTTGGGACTTTAAAAATGGTTTTGGATAAACACTGAGTTAGGGTTGGTTGGAATGGGAGGTGGGGGTGGGGGGGGTGGGGTGGGGGGGCTGAATATCTCCCCAGGGGGGGAGGGGGGATATCCAGGGGGGGGGGAGATATCCTGTTACACCGGTATACCGTGAAACAGTTCAGATTGAAAACAAAATAAAACTGAAATACATGTACCGGGGTACCTCCTTACTTTTCTGAAAGTGCTTGATAAATGTTACGTACAAGGTCCCAGGTGAAAAACAACTCGTGTAATTGGGTACATTTTTAGTTTTGAGTTTACTTTGGATGTAAAAGAATTTTGAAGTTCATTAATTCGTTGTTTGTCAGCAATCTGACACAAAATTGTTTCAAATCACACATATTCACAATTGCGAAATGTGCAACAATTTTTGTCAAATATGACAGAGGTGTGACGCCATCACTGGGAGAAAACATTGTCGGCTGGTGATTGAAACCTGCAGACTATCATGAAACTGAAGGGTGATCACGTCTTGGAGGCGTGTTTAATATCAACAGACCGCCTGGCCTGATATGTGACAGATGATATTTGACAGTGTCATCTGAGGAAGTTCACTGCTGGAAGATAGAAGGGGAGGAGCTACTACTGGTTCTTTGTGAAACCAGGCCCTCGGAATTCCATCAACTGGACACTCGTTGTTTTGATAAAAAAAAAAGTTTTGTTTGCCACTGTTTTTCATGAAGCCACACATACGCAATTAACACAATGTGACAATTGACTGGCTCAGTTATTAAACGCTTATCAGTCAAGAGAGGTTGACCATGTTTTTATAGGAATTTAATTGTCAGAGACTAATTTACTTGTATCCCAGATTCAGATGAAAGGCAGTAAACCCATGATAATTTTATGGCTTATCTTCGTATTAAACAATAGGTTCAATAACTCATTTTCCCAGAGTAGTAAGTGATACTTCTATCTTTTGCTCCAAAAATATCTGTTTTATTCATGATATCCCTCGCATTTAATATGTGTTTGCCATATTTTCGCGCATTATTTATATTTCAAGAAAACAAGAATTTCAAATCATAATACCGGACCCCAAAATTGTATACCGTTACTCATGGTATACCGGTATTCATTTTTGATGGACGGTTTTGAACCAGTGATGATTTCAATACCGGTACCAACTGGTATACCGTAATACCGTGCAGCCCTAACCAGATACAGCCTCGGACCCCTGAGACTGTATACCATCCTCGGAAAAGATGGCAGAAGCACTATCATGCAAGATTGGAGCAGCAGGAACAATCTCCTCAGCAACTGCCAATGATGCAGGTGGCAAATCAGAGAGAGTGACCGAGCTGACCTCAGAAAAACTCTCAACGAAAACAGTCGCCTCAAAGGTGACTTCCAGAGCCAAAGGAAGAGAGACTGCAGTCCCCACTTCAGGCATCCCAGCACCAGTACCGCCAACAGTTGCAGAGGAACTTGCTACCGAAAAAGGCTGTCCAACATCCTGTGTGACAGAGTCAGCACATGCACTCTCAGAAAAATCCGAAGAGGCACGGCTACCTTTGCCCTGAGAACGAGGGATTCTAACTCTGATGAGAACCACCTTGTTCACAGAAGCCCAGAACTAGGAGGACCAAACCCCACAGGGATGGGCCTGAGAGCAATTGTTGCAAGTGACACAAGTACCGTGAACATCATCTACATGTTTCACCTGCATACAAGAAGGACAAGGAATAGTTTTAGGCATTGCCCAAAAAGGTGGCAGAATAATTTCTATTGGGAAAAAAAAAACCCAAAATATCCAAAGAATCAAGCCTCCCACCGACGGAAAACCGAACGCGGGTCGCGTTTTCACGTGCGGAAGAAGCAAGACACGTAAAGAGAATACAAGCAAAAATGAGCATAAATATAATAAAATACAATCAATTTAGAGCTTGAGTAAAGGATACAATCCACTTTGCACAAATAACAATAACAGCTAGCGAAATAATCAAGTTGTTCACAAAGGAAACAATCTGAGCAGCACGAGTCACAAAAATTCCGACCTTGCACGATGGCGGAAAAAAAGGAATTGACGTCACGGTTGTTGCGCATGTGCTCGGTAAATGCTTTTACACTCTTCCACTTTTCCAACTTGTTTGGAAAAGTTTATTAGCTTGAGTTAGTTCCAAAGTAGGGCTTGCACTTATGTTACAGCCAATTGTAAACAATTGTGAGTAGGTTGAGAAGAAATTATTTTTCAGAACTGGATGTGGACAAAATGGCAGCTGAATTGATAATCTTTTGTAACAATATATAATAGGTAATGAAGTTCTTCAAGCAAGAAGACAGCAATCCAAAGTATATTCCTAACCACATGACGAAAGTATACAGAAGCAATAAAGAACACATTTAACTGATACAAACTAAAATCACTGAAATATTCAATTACCAGTACTCAGCGATAATGGAGTACACATATCTTGTTTGTCATACCTCATAGGTATAATAAATTGAATGCTTAAGTTGCAAGCATCAGGGTTTTCGAGGATGTGTTTGTTCACAAAATGCTGCTTAGCAATTGTTCCTACTTGAGATAAAAAATACAAATCCCAAAATTTGATAAACAACTTTTACAAAGTGAACTGAAAACATAACACAATCACAGACCAAATCTGCCTGAAATCTGGGTCATGTTCCTTTGCCCATAATTTGTCAGTCGATTTTTCTATCTTTTACCTGGATGAGCTAACACATGTTGACATCTTGTCTTATCAAGGCTGAACAATATCATGGGTCATGCCAGATGCGCCTTATCGAGGCTATAGAATATCACAGATTACTCAGGTTCTGAATGTTGTGAAACACTTTAACTCTCTCTGATTTCATGTTTACCCTTTATTCAATGTAATGACCAAAAGCGGCTAACGCTATTTACAAAATCACCATACAATTTTCATTATTTTTTTTTCATTTTTGTCTCTAAAACATAGCTTATGACCCCTCATTGGAATGAGCTTGCTGAGCTAATTCCAATGAGGGGTCATAACCTATGTTTTTGAGACATAAAAAAGGAAATTGTTTAGTTATTCAAGAATTTTGTTTGCAAGTGTCGTCTGCCTTTCGTGTAAGGTAAAGGGTTAAAATAAGGGAATTTCTTCAAATTCTTCACATATTGCAATTATTAATTTAACTATTTCAATGAGCTCTCTCAAAAAAAATTTAATTGGTTAAATTTTTAGTTGCGTTATAGGAAATATTTGCAATTTCAAACCTTGATATTTCAATATCAGTGTCCAGAGAGTTAACACTTTACTGAATTCTGTGAAGTACTGTGAGTTAACTTATAGGCACAAATGTGTGCTTAAGTTAACTTACAATACTTTACAATAAGACCTACACAAGGTATTGTCTGGTCTCCTCATAAGTTGAAACTAAAACTCAAGTTTGAAAACTCTAGCAAAGGTCCATAACTCTGGTGGAAATGAGTTGGTTTGAGCTGATATTCAATACCAACATGTATGCCAACAATACGAACATGTATGCCCATATGTTTATGCTACAAACAAAATTTGAAAACTCTATGTCAAATCACAGCCAAGTTATTGCTCGGAAACCGACAAATGGCAAAATACAAACAAAGGGCCGTTAGTGATGAACCGATAATCGGAATCGACAATCGGAACCGGCCGGTTATGGGGCACTGGCCGATTATGACAACTGGCAGTTTCCAGTTATTCTATATTTCTCACTGACTATTAAAAATCTCTTTGACATCTGGCCATTTCAATAACCTTTCCCCATTAAAAACATGTGTAGTGCATTGCAGAATATTTAGGGAGTTGCAGAGCAGGGATATTACAAAATTTACCATCTGCAATCGGTACAAGATCGCCACCATTTCCTAGCTGATTGAAGTCACTGGCCTTCAATCATGGTGCTGTACAACATTGCATGGGATACATGTATAAATAAAATATGTTCTTTCGGTAGTCTGTAGTACTTCATGATGCAAGCATCATAATACAATAAGAAAGTAAAATTGGAGAAAAAACACTCTTTTTTTAAAGATAGATGATTGTTATGCAACATGAAAGTCTCATGACTGTCACAAACACATTTTCAGTTTGTCAAGTTCATTGTTTAATTCAGTTACCTCCCTTGATGTTTCCCTCCAATGTTGATTGCAGAGTACACCGCAGGTGTATCTGTAAAACATACTTCATGCAACTTCACAACACACATTGACATCAAAGTTATTCAATTAAGACACAAGGTATGTGTGCTCAGTATATTCCTGGTTAATACAGCCAGGTGTATTGTATTCTCACACAAAACCGTATTAACACTATTTACCAGAATAAAACACAATCTTGAATCTTCACAAGAGAACAACATCATATGATTGTATTGTTAATAACGATCTTCTCCCTTCACCCCAACCGCCAAAAATGCAAATATTATTTTGGCTAATATTGCCCAGCACTAAACATGCATTCTCTGAGAAATTATGTGGCATTAAGCTTTTGAAATTGGTGATTTATCAATGAAATTCTGTGTTATAACAAGCAACAACAGATTTTCTTCTGTGTCCTATTTCAACCATCGGAATCAGCATCAGAATTGGCATAATCGGCAGAGAAATAATAGGTAATCGGTTCATAGTAAATTTCGATAATTGGTTCATCACTAAGGGTCGTAACTCTGTCAAAAATGGAAGACGGTGCCAAAATTAATTCCCAACCTGTACTTCCATGTTAAAGCTACAAGCCAAATTTTAAAACTCTAGGTCAAATCATACTAAACTTATTGCAACAAACTGCCCAAGTTTGTACAAGAAAGGGTTGTAACTCTAGCAAAAATTGGCGAGTGGAGTTCAAATTCGATACCAGCCTGTATTCCCATATGTTTATGCCACAAACCAAACCAAACCAAAAACTGCAAGTCAAATCATACTCAAGCTGTTGCATAGGAACCAACAAACAGCCAAATTTTGTACAAACAAAGTTCCGTAACTCTGGTGAAAATTGGCAGGCAGAGCTGAAATTGAATACAAACCTGCATGCCCATATGTTAATGCTACGAAACAAATTTTAAAACTGTAGGAAAAATCATACTCAAGTTATTGTCTGCCATAATGTTTATGAAAGGATGGATGGGCAAACAAATAACATGACATATCCCATCTTCAACAGGCGCATAAAAATTTGTTATGCCATTCAGTGAACTTAAAATAGCATGGGGGCAACTACAAGATACCAGACTATGACTCATGATGAATACTATTATATACTGAGTCGAAAGTATAATAGAAACAAATGTGAAAAAAATAGCATAAAGGATGAAATATAATAGTTCGAATGTTGCATGTTTGTGGACAAGAAGTCGTGCAAAGAGGTTAATGACATGTTGCTTTTGTCCAACCAACCATATACAATTTTGCTACGGATTTCAAAATAGCACATGCTATCGGAGAATGTCAAATTGAATGGGTGCCTGACGGTTTTCTTTGTGTTATGTTGTGTTAGAGAGCCTGGGTTAATGAGAAAACATGCTAGTTTTTGTCTTCCAACATTTTAAAAAATGCCAAAGTTAACAGAAAATCAGAGGTTGCGTGCCATTCGTATGCATGAGGCTGGGATACCTCCAGATGAGCTCGCTGCTGAGTTTGAGTCACTGTGGCCACTATTTACCATCTCATTGGAAGGTATAGAACCACTGGATCTACTGCTGACCGACCGCGTTCAGGCCGACCGCGAGTTATGACTCCTGCACAAGAACGACACATCAGGACGTCTCACTTGCAGGATCGCTTCCTTCTGACAATAAGGACAGCAGCAATTACTCCTGGTAGAACTAACAACAGAATCAGTTCACAAACTGTCTGCAACAAACTCGCTGAACACGGCATCCGAAGTAGACTTCCATACCACAGATCAAACCTTACTCAACGTCATCGTACCGACAGAATGGAATGGGTACATCAGCATGTTCTCTGGACTCAGCAGCATTGGAGAACAGTTCTTTTGAGTGAAGAATCACGATTTTGTCTATGGCATGCTGATGGTAGGACAAGCGGATACCGCCGATGATGAGAATGGTTTTCTGATGCTTGCAAAGAGAATGCGACTGTTGATGGTAATCTGAATGGACAGCGATATAGGGACAAAATTCTTAACACTGTTGTTGTCTCATTGTTCAAAGCTAACGTCAGATTGCAGTTATTCCAGCAAGACAATGCCCGATGTCACGTGGTGCGTATCTCTCGTGACTTTCTTGAGGAGCAGAGCATCGAAGTTCTTCCATGGCTCCCACTTTCGCCAGATTTGTCACCAATCGAGCATCTTTGGGATCAAATGGACTGCCGGGTACGACTTCATGATCTTCAGACGTTAGGCAATTTTACGTAATGTTGTAAGGCAGGAGTGGACCGCAACACCACAGGGAGACATCCAGAGACTTATCAGGCCCATGCGCCATCGATGTCTTTCCATCCAAGAGGCAAACGGAGGACATACACGCTATTGACTGCATGTGTGAACTTTTCATTTCATCCCATGTCTGAATCACCATGTCCTGATGTGACGCTGGCAACAGTAAGAATATTAAATTATGCAAATTCATACAGCTAGATTTGAAATGTAAATTTACAATAATTTGTTTGGGATTAAAAACGATAATACTAAAAAATTCCTCCTCAAAGTTTATTATATTTTCTTTTTTGACTCAATATATATATGATATGGTGATGTTTCCCTGACTTTGTGTTATCACTCATGTTTCTTACTGAAATTCTTAGAGGCGGTGACTGATCTTACATTCCAAGTGAGAATCAATGTAATAATATTATGCCACAGTCGACTAACCTTTTATAACATATTGCAATGTGAAATCAAACAAAACCTACCCTACCAAATATATCTGTACTGCTTATCATTATAAATTATATGGTTATCTGTATAAATTCAAATACATATTAACATATTTTCATTTAGTTAACATGTAATTAGTCTTTCAACCATATGACAGAGCAAATCTCTGATAACTGAATCCCTGACTATGCATGTGCATCAATCGAAAGTTGCGCCTCGGTACAAATAACGGAGGGATATCTTTTTTTTCCAAACCCGGCTGTAAACGAAAAGAAAACTACCATACTAACCCAAGAATAAGCCTAGAAGAATTTTGACACAATGTTAGCAAAAAGTTAGATGATTCGATCAATCCCATAACAAAGATGCATTAGCCCTTTACCCAATGAATCGGCTGCATCCGCCCGCATAATATGCAAACTCAGCAGTTGAAGAAAAAATATTATTTTTCAAATAATTTCAACAAAACCATATCATATGACCCCCTCGTTGGAATGAGCTCGTCGAGCTCGTTCCAATGAGGGGTCACATGATATGGTTTTGTTGAAATTTTTTGAAAAATTTGAAAAAATAATATTTAAAATAATAAATTTGTTAGGTAAAGGGTTAACCCTTTACCTTATGAATCAGGTGCATGCACCCACGTAATTTACAAATTAAGCAGCAGAATAAATTAAAAAACAAAAACAATCTCGACAAAACCACATCGTGTGATATGGTTTTACTGAAATATTTTGAAACATCTAAAAAAAAAAATAATTAAAACTACAAATTTTGATATCCTGTGCATTGGGTAAGGGG
Organism: Pictodentalium vernedei; assembly: GCA_031216915.1. NCBI lineage: Eukaryota > Metazoa > Mollusca > Scaphopoda > Dentaliida > Dentaliidae > Pictodentalium > Pictodentalium vernedei. The sequence goes on from CM062290.1 coordinate 126,505,376, forward strand.
TTCTTTTCACTGTAACAACTTACATGTACCAACATGGCTGTCATCGATGTTCTCATTATAAAGTCACGGACTGTGCTTATTTACAAGGAGGGGACTCTGAATTGAAATCTGAAAAGTTGGTAGGTGAGCTTATTTTTGATTATAGGCTTATTTCCGGGTCAGTAAAGTAGATTATGCCTGCTACTTTCACTACTTAAATGACACCAAAGTAATACTACTGACTTACCTCTCTGATTCACAATAGAATATCACAATTACTTTTTGGCTTTTTATATATGAGTATCATTTTGTCTTGCGCACAAATATACAGAATTCAACCTGTCTGCTCTCATTTATTCACCAATACACAGTGTTGAATATTTACTCTCACCACCTGAAAAAATAAGGTATGAAGGATATGAACAGTAATGGTTATTATTTATTTATTAGTGTTTAAGGTCAAATATTTCCAAACAATGGCTAATCATGACAGTGGGGGCACGGTGGCATTTCGGTAACCAGTTCTCGTCAGATCAATGAAGTTAAGCAATGTTGAGCCCAGTTAGTCCTTGGATGGGTGACCGTCTGAGCGATCGAATCAAACTCCCGCGTTGTGTCCTTGGGCAAGGCACTTAACCCTGATTGTCCACATGGGGGCATGATGATGCCATGTACTAAGGCGTACTACTACTACTACTACTGCATGTTAATGGTGCACATGTCTTCAACCAATCCAACCCTGCCTATGCTGCAGTGCGAAGTTATGATGTTGGGGAGCTGGCAGCTGCTTGTTGTTGCTTGGTAGTTCTCTCTGGGTACTCTGCCTTCCTCCACCCATAACGAAAGTGTCAATGACACTGTAGCTCAACTTGTTTAAGACATGTACATGTATAGTATGTGACACAGCAATGACAAACATATAGGTAATGACCTGATAACAAAGGTACATGTAAAATATTGTAATGGTCTGTACATAAATGCTGACCGTAGCCTGTAACAAATATATAGGTAAAGTATTGTAAAAGTGGGGTGACAGTTAGATGCTAAACTAGAAAAGAAATCTTTGAGTCTGACTGAACCCAAAAATATAAATTTTATAGTAAATTTCCTTTCTTATTATACCTACTGCAATTGTTTACTACAGGCTTGCATTACAGTGGAAGAACCTAACTCGGATAAAATACTCTCTATTTTAATCTTTCTTAAGATTGGGGAAAGAAAAGTGGTGTAAAAACACCACGAAAAAATAAGCCAAAACTGGGTCGAGCACCATCGGTGCACACCCAGTATGGGACGCTCTTCCATAGTACAAATCCACGACTACCGTAAAACAGTGCGCAGTGTGTCGATTCATCATTCTTTTGATTCTGACAACACAGGAGTTATGTGATCAGCGGGGAGGAAGGATTCTTACCCAAATAAGAAGATGGGAGGGCCGCGATGTAAACAATTGCGGTAGGTATAATAAGAAAGGAAATTTACTATATAATTTATATTTCTTATCAACCTACCTCAATTGTTTACTACAGGCTGAATAGACAAAAGGATGGAGGGAATCACATAACCAACCCACACATAACTCAATAGCACTGGAACTGTGAACAGAGGAAGAGATCCCTAGGCCTATCAAACCATAGCATCACAAACATTAGAAAAGACAATGAAAGATAAGGCGTATGGTGAAGTGCGATGCACAGACAGAAAGGGCTGTAACAGCACAGAGCTGGAACTGACCCTGAAAAAAGCTGAAAGGCTGGGATAGACAACAGCCTGAGCTGAAGAAAGAGGGCCCCAAGGTCCTCTATCGGCTCCTGCAACTGTCGCAGATAAAAGGAGAATGTAGCATTTCTCCAGTAGGCTGCCAGCATAACATCCGTCATACAATCACCAGTAGCTAGACGGGCGAAAGCTGCAGGAATAGCAAGACAAATCCATTGAGAAATGGATGCAGGAGAGATCTGGCATGTGAGAAAACGCATAGTAATCCAGGATAAAGGCACGAATGCCCCCCCCCCCACCCCCAAGCAGAGCAGCGCCCAAGAAAACGACCATCTTGGAGTAAACAGCAAAGTCCTAAGCCTTTTCAAGGAAAAGAGCAGAACAAGCTTGGAGGATGAGTGTCGAAACAATGCGGTACCACATATGAAAAAGGTCTCCGAAGCATGGACTTGCTGGAGACCCCCAGAAACAAACATAAACCAGAAACACCGCAAGTGGTGTGATCGAGGGAGTGACAGAAGCAACAGAGTGATCGCACACCATCGACAGAAGAACCTACCACTTAGCCACAGAGGCTAAACCAGTGGAGTGAGTGCCTCCTTGAAGAAGAAAAGCAACTCCACTGCGTGTCTCAAAAAACCACTATGGAGGAGACAGAACCCGATAAAAGACATTTGCCAAAGCACAATGAAGTCGGGTCAACTTGAAACCTCCTCGGGCGACTTTGGCAAAGAAAGTCGCGATGTAGAGGGAGACATGCCGGAACCGCCACTAACAGAGAGCGGAGCAGATTGACCCACACCCACCGAGGCGACGGGTGTGATCGAAAGGATTCGACGACTGCAGGTTCATATGTGGGAGAGAACCTGAGGCGGAATCGGAACCGACAGGAAGGCGTAGCCGACAAGACCGTCCCAAAGGAGGGCCAGAGCATCCACGGTGAAAGCCAGAGCATCTGGACACGAGGACAGGAAAGTGTCCACCTGATGGTTCCAACAAGCCGCAAAGAGATCGATGGAACCCGCCATGTGGAGCATCCACTCGATGGAAAAGAACCTGCCCCGTCGGGACAGGGAGTTGGCTAGGATGTTCAAAAGACCGGAAATGTGACGAACAACCACCCCGGCGTTGACATCCTGAGCAAGCAGTAGAAGATCCCGAGCCAATTTGTACATTGGAACCGAGTGCGTGCCGCCCTGGTCCAGAATGTAAGCAACCACTGTCAAATTGTCGAACAACAGAAGGACCTGACGATTCAACAGGTGAGGGATCCACTGCCTGAAACTCAGAAGAAGAGCAAGAAGCTCTACTGGCTGATGTGTAGAGATGCCCAATCCTGGTCCCCAATCCCGTGAAGGGAAAGACCTAGAGGATTCAACGTCGCACCCCATCCGAGATCGCTGACATCTGCCGTCAAAATGCGATCGGACGTGGGTAAGTCCAACAGGACACCCTGCGTGATCCACTGAACGTTCGTCCAGTGGAGAAGGTGAGGATAAGAGAATCTGGTAACTGAAGCACCAGATCCAGAGAATCGACATTTTCCTCCAACGACTGAGCAGAAAGTGTTGGAGAGGTCTGACATGCAGCCGACCTAGAGGAATGAGATCCGTCACCGAACCGCAGAGACCGATCAGCCGGAGAATACTCCGTGCCGTCACGGATGTGGACTGGGACAGAGTCAGAGCAAAAGCTGAGAGAATCACAGCCTTGGCCTGGGGAACCGCCACCAAATTGAATTGGGTGCGGAAAGCCATCCCCAGATGACAAAACGACTGAGAAGGGACCAGGTCCGACCTCTGCTCGTTGACTCTGAATCCAAGCGATGTGAGCAAGCTCAACAGAGTGGCGACATCCGACTCCAGTAAGGCAGCATTGGAATGCCTCTGGAGGATATCGTCCAGATATGCCGAAGTAGTCACCCTGGACTGTGTGCGATGGAAAGCTATTACATGCGACATCAGTCAGGTGAAGGCCCAGGGAGCCAGGTTGAGGCCGAAAGGCATGGCCTTGAACTGGTAAACTCGCCCCAGAAAAGCGAACCTGAGATACTTCCGTGACGCCCGATGAATCGGAATGTGAAAGTAAGCGCCTCGCAGGTCGATGCTGGAAGCGAAATCTCCCTGGTGAACTGAACGGCGGACCGACCTGAAAGTCTCCATGCTGAACTTGGGAGCAAGGATAGACTGGTTCAGGATACACAGATCGATAACCGGTCGGAGTCGGCCGTCCTTCTTCGGCATCAAGAACAGGAGGGAATAGAACCCCACTGACTGAATGTTCTTGACGACCTCGATCGCCCCCTTTGTCAGAAGATTGTCTATCTCCGTGGACAAAAGTTCCCAACGTGAAACGTCTGAAGGAACTGTGGTTGGAAGAGGCACCCTGGACAGAGTGGGGTGCCTTCGGAAGCAGGGCTTATATTTTGACGAGAATCCGAGAATCGATTCGCACAAAGATTTGCGCAATAAAACCGAGGAAAATCCATGTAGATTCTTGCTGCACCTCTGCTAGGATCCTTTTAAAAAACATTGAGTCAATTTAACCCTTTAACTAACACAGCGGAAACAAATTAACCAATAGAAGGTTAACATGACCTGAAATATCCTGACACTTTGCCAATAAAATCTTACAAATATGGCTGTCATTAGAAACGGCTCATTCAGCCGGTTCCAACGACAGCCATATTTGTAAGATTTTATTGGTAAATATTGTTCATTTACTTATTTTATCATTTATTTATTATTTATTGTTTAAAAATTATCAAATTTAGTTTTAAAAATTAAAAAGGTGTGTTGGGTAAAAGGTTAACATGTGTTATCAGTATACAACAGTGGTTCAACCGTGGTGGCATCCTGGGATCCTGGGACACTCATAGTAGGTATGGATTCTCGCAACCATTTTCACGAGAATCCAAATGGATTCTCACAAATTTAGACGAAATATAAGCCCTGCGGAAGGATATTCGCAGCCCGGACCGAACAACATCTAACACCCAAGGATCGGATGTGATTGTGGCCCAATGGTCTGTGAACTCTGCTATCCTTCCTCCAACCTGGGACGAGTCGAGGTGAGGACCTTCATTTCGAGCCCCGACAAGGCCCACAAGAGGAGAAACCACCTCCTCAACTGAATGAAGAATCCTGATACTTCCCTCTAGTCTGCTGACGCTTACCCTTACCCCTTGAGTAAGAAGTAGAAGCGGTGGCAGAAGGATCAGCCTTTTGCTTCGCAGAGGAAGCAGAAGGGTACTTGTTAGGCTTGGAATGGCCCCTGCCTCCCCTAGAAGGCTGATCAAGCTGAAGAAACAGCAGCTGATTTTTGGAATGACGTAGGACGTCATCCCGGACCGTCGACACAGAACCATGGAAAAGTTGTGGACCTGCCAATGAAGCAGATCGAAGAGTAGTGCGCTGCTCCTCAGGAAGGGATCGGCTTGTGTCCAGCACAGAGTCCCTCCGAACTAATTCCAGATTAGCCGTGTTACAGGTATGCGTGTGAGTAAGATGCATGAGCGCCTTGGACAGCACACACAAAGGAGCCTGTACCTCATCAAACTTATCTGGAGGCAGATAAGCAACTAAAGCTGAGACGATGTGATCTGAGAGAGAAAGCATACCAAGCATCTCTCTCGATAAGCCCATCGTGGACTCCAGAGTCGTCATAGGAATGACGGAAGACTTGGGCTAGGAAAACCCGAGGGAATTGGAGTCCTGATCCAAAACCGTCAAAGTCTGGCAGACTGACGGATTGGCGGAATCGTAGTAACGATAATGCGCCAGAGGCAAAAAGGTGTCAACCCTGGTGAAGAATGGAGCCTTCATAGCCTTGGAACTCAGCTTAGAGTCCAAGGCTGAAAATGCTTCAACCAACTGTACCGACTGGCACGGTCGAAGATGCCCAGAAGCAGGTTGCTCCATAGGCTGTTGGCACGCGACCGATGATTGTGGCCGGGCTGATACTGTCGGCTGGTTTGATATCCGGAAGGAACCCAAACACAAAATCAAGAGCTGCCCCCAAGTCCGAAGACTGCTGGCTCTCGACATCAAGCATGTCTGACTCTTCCCCTGAGTCGGAAGACACATAGCCCATCGTGGGCAACCAGCCAATGCCTCCCATGGTGTCGGAACACCAGGGGGATCAGAAAGCGGCCTGTGTCCAATCCCAGAAGGTGGCGCCATAGAGGGCGCCTGGAAACCACTCGCTGCCTCGCTGGAAGCAACGGGAAGGCTCTTTGACAGAACCTGAGTGAGTAAGGAGAGGGCCTCCCTAAGCTCACTGCCCTTACTGGCCGGTTTGACAGGGGAACAAAGCGGCAAAGTGGCTTCACCTCTGACCCTCTAAACCAGCGAAGGGTCACGATCCTCCAAAACACACCGACGCGGGACGACGAGCGGCAGCCGAAACATCTGAAGGCAGACGTGTATAGGGGTACGACACACCCCGAGGATCAACATAGCGGGAACTCATGAGAGTCACCACGGACCTCTGCAGGGCAGAAGGTCCAGGCTGCACAAAAGACGTTGGTCCCCCCAAACTGGTCGTGTGGCCAGAATGAGTGGACAGAAACGCCACGGAGTTCATAGTGTCCTCACTAAGAACATCCGAATCCAATAACACAACTGTGGTGCTCGACAGCGCATAGACCACAGTTGAGGGTCCGGCCGGCAGCCACTTCCAACTTCCCAGAGTTGAAGTCAGGGAAGGCTGAGGCCGATACCCCCATGTCTACAATCCCAGACACCGCAGCAGACCACTGCAGGTATAAAACTACTGTGCTCAACGGCTGAGAAGACACAGTAGGGGGTTCAGTCGGCAGCCACTTCCAACTTCGCCGAGTTGAAGTCGGGGAAGGCGGAGGCCGATACCCCAACCACACTACAGACATCCCTGCAGACCCTTGCAGGGATAAGCTGAGGCCGGCTAAAAACGGTGCCCAATGACGTTGTAGACAGGACAGCAGTAGCAGCAGATACGGCGGGAGCTGTTGGAACTGGCGGAAAAGTGGAGAGAGTCACCAGACATGGTCGAGTCGGGAAGCCTCGAAATGACAGCGTTCCCCACCCCCCGCTGGTGCAGGAGGAGCTGCACATCCCCCACGGAGAGGGAGCAATTCTCACCAGACGTGGTCAAGTCAGGCAACCCCAAAACAACAGCGTTCCCCACCCCCGCAGGAGTGGGAGGAGCTGCACATCCCCCACAGAGGAGGTAAAACTCACACCAGACATGGTCGAGTCGGGGGGCCCCGAAATGACAGTGCCCCCCCCCCAGGGGTGGGAGGAGTTGCACACACCCCATGGAGGGGGTAAACTCACACCACGTGGTCAAGTCAGGAGGTTCCCGAAACGACAGCGTTCCACACCACCTGCGGGTGCGGAAGAAACGGCCACGAGAACGCACTAAGGCGAGTGCAAAAGGAATTGCCCTAAAGGAACCGAACTGGAAATAACAGAGGTGAGAGCAGTAGAAGAAAAAGGTGAACTCAACAGAAACAGAACGTAGAAGAACACCCTCAACTACGAGAGAAGGTGGCAGAAAAAAAACGGTGTGTACACGACAGAACAGGGGCCGAAAAAAACAGAAATTCAGCCCTCAACAGAGTGTAGAAATCCTGTCCAGACAGTCCCTGATTGACACCTAACTCCAATAACAATTAAATTCATCAACCGAAAAATTCATTGTCGAATCGCGATGACACGATGTCGAAAACAAAACATTCGCGAAAACGGAATAGTAAATAATATACAATGAGAATGTGGTTGAAAATTTTAACGAGAATATATAAAACACAGTCCTGTTATTATACGATCTTCAGATTCATAATTCCAGTCACAGGAAAACCATTATCGACGAGCTAAAATATCACTGTTACTCAGCAAGATGGCACACAACCACCACGTGTGCGGATAATCAAAAGAATGACGAATTGACGCACTGCACACTGTTGTACGGTAGTCATGGATTTGTACTATGGAAGAGCGTCCCATATTGGGTGTGCGCCGATGGCGCTCGACCCAGTTTTGGCTTATTTTTTCGTGGTGTTTTTACACCACTTTTCTTTCCCAAAACTTGGGAAAGATCAAAATAGAGAGTATTTTATCCTAGTTAGGTTCTTCCACTATAGTGCAAGCCTGTAGTAAACAATTGAGGTAGGTTGATAAGAAATATTTGTTCTCATAGCACAGTGATAACAAAGGCACCCAAAAACACTTCCTGTCACAAGTTGATAACAAAGGTACCCCAAGAAGTTTCGTGAAGATCAGTTCATAAATAGACTCTAGCCTGAGCCGTATTGACATGTGCACTTACTGTGTATAAGTAGCACTGAACAAATCAAAGTTCATCTAATTTGCATAATTTCTGCATGAGAAAAAAACCTGTATTATATGTGATGTATTCCATGTTACTAAACATTCCTACAAAAATTTATTCAAATCAGAGCTTTCATACAGAAGTTCTGTACAAAAAACTTATTGCTCTAATTTTGGTACAAAATGGCTGGTGGTGGCCATATTGAATTTTGGACTGCACCCAAAAACACTTGTTCTATCCCACAGTGATAACAAAGGTACACAAGAAATTTTGTAAAGATCGGTTCATAAATACAGCCTCTAGCCTGAGCCGTATAGAAGTAGTGTACAAAAAACTGATTGGACCTAATTTCGGTACAAAATGGCCACTGGCAGCCATCTCGAATTTTGGACCGCACACAGAAACACTCGTTCTCGTCCCAAGGTGATAACAAAGGTACCCAAGAAGTTTCGAGAAGATCAGTTCATGAATACAGACTCTAGACAGAGCTGTATTGACATGTGCACTTACCGTGTATAAGTAGCACTGAATAAATCAAAGTTCATCTACTTTGCATAATTTTTGCACGAGAAAAAAACCTGTATTATATGTGATCTATTCCAAGTTATTAAACATTCATACAAAAATTTATTCAAATCAGAACTTTCATATAGAAGTTCTGCACAAAAAACTTATTGCACTAACTAAAGTACAAAATGGCTGGTGGTGGCCATCTTGAATTTCGGACCGCACCCAAAACCACTTGCTCCCGTCCCACGGTGATAACAAAGGTACCCAAGAACTTTCGTAAAGGTCGGTTCATAAATACGACCTCAAGCCCGAGCCGTATTGGCATTTGCAGTTACAATGCTGAAAGTAACATTAAATAGATCAAAGTTAGTCTAATTGGCATAATTTAAAAAAACCTGTATTATATGTGATGTACCCCATGGTACTAAATATTTACACAAAAAATTATTCAAATCAGCGCGTTCATATGGAAGTTCTGCGCAAAAATCTGATTGCACCTAATTTTGTACAAAATGGCTGCCATTGGCCATCTTGAATTTCGGACCGCATCCAAAACTCGTTCTCGTCCCACGGTGATAACAAAGGTACCCAAGATGTTTCGTAAAGATCGGTTCACAAATACGGCCTCTAGCTCGAGCCGTATTGGCATTTGCACTTACAGTGCTGAAAGTAACACTAAATAAATCAAAGTTAGTCTAATTTGCATAATTTACACACGAGAAAAAAACCCCGTATTATATGTGATGTATCCCATGGTCCTAAACATTCATACAAATGTAAGTGTCATTGACACTGTAGCTTAACTTGTGTGTTGTGGTTGATGAAAAGGATAATGTTCAATGTTTATGAAAGGATTAGGAAATAAGACAAGAATTGTCATAATTGGGAATATGTTAATTTCTGTTCCCTGCATGCTATGTTTTTGATAAAAATAATATGAGGTGTACACTGTATTAAAGAGCTGAGGGGTGGGTTAATGCGACCTCACAGTTAATGTATGTGGCCCTCACAGTTAACACATATCAACGAAAGTTACCAAGTTACAGTGAAATTATTCCAAAACGAGTCATCCGATCAAGTTACATTGAAATCCCTTCATAAATATGGCCTGTAGACTGTGCTAAAGGTTTTCGGGCTTCGGGCCCCTGTAGCCGTCAGTTTCCCAATTGCGTCCAAAGGGGACGTTCTCAGCTAGACATTATATGAAGTCAACCTACCAAGTTACAATGAAATCCCTTCATAAATATGAACTGTAGACTGTGCTAAAGGTATTTGGGCTTTGGGCTTGGGCAGCCATCACAACCAAAAGGGGACATTCTCATCTGAGCATCATCTGGAGTGATCCTACAAAGTTACAATGAAACCCCTTCATAAATATGACCTGTAGACTGTGCTCCGGACCCCTGAAGCCGTCACAGTTGACCAATCACGACCAAAAGGGGATGTCATCATCTAGGCATTATATGGAGTCAAACTTACAGGTTACAATGAAATCCTTCCATAAATATGACCTGTAGACTATGCTAAAGGTTTTTGGGTTTTGGGCTCGGCAGCCATCGAGGCTGAATGATCGCGACCAAAAGGGGACGTTCTCATCTAGACATTATTTGGAGTCATCCGACCAAGGTACAATGAAATTCCTTCATAAATATCACCTTTAGACTGTGCTAAAGGTTTTCGGGCTTCAGGCCCCTGTAGCCATCACAGTTGCCTAATGGTGTCCAAAAGGGGATGTTCTCATCTAGACATTATATGAAGTCAACCTACCAGGTTACAATGAAATCCCTTTATAAATATGACCTGAAGACTGTGCTAAAGGTTTTCGGGCTTTGGGCTCGGGCAGCCATCATGGTTGAATGATCTCAACCAAAAGGGGACATTCTCATCTCGGCATCATCTGGAGTGACCCTAAGAAGTTACAATGAAATCCCTTCATAAATATGACCTATAGACTGTGCTCAAGATTTTCGGGCTTCGGGCACCTGTAGCCATCACAGTTGACCAATCACGACCAAAAGGGGATGTCATCATCTAGGCATTATGAAGAGTCAACCCAAAAAAGTTGCACTGAAATCCTTCCATAAATACAACCTATACACTATGCTAAAGGTCTTTGGGCTCAGGCAGCCATAAAGGCTGAATGATCGCGACCAAAAGAAGATGTTCTCATCTAGACATTATTTGGAGTCATCCTACAAAGCTACAATGAAATCCCTTCATAATTATGACCTGTAGACTGTTCTAAAGGTTTTCGGGCTTCGGGCTTTGGGCCCCTGTGGCTGTCACAGTTGCTCAAACCTGTCCAAAAGGGGATGTTCTCATCTAGACATTATATGAAGTTAACCTACCAAATTACAATGAAATCCCTTCATAAATATGACCTGTAGACTGTGCTAAATGTTTTTGGGCTCAGGCAGCCATCATGGTTGAATGATCGCAACCAAAGGGGACAATGTCATCCGGGCATCATCTGGAGTGATCCTAAGAAGTTACAATGAAATCCCTTCATAAATATGACCTGTAGACTGTGCTCAAGATTTTCGGGCTTCGGGCACCTGTAGCCATCATAGTTGACCAATCACGACCAAAAGGGGATGTCATCATCTAGGCATTATATGAGGTCAACCTAACAGGTTACAATGAAATCCTTCCATAAGTATGACCTTTTGCCTATGCTAAAGGTTTTTGGGCTTGGGCACCCATCAAGGCTGAATAATCGCGATCAAAATGGGACGTTCTCATCTAGACATTATTTGGAGTCCTCCTACAAAGTTACAATGAAATCCCTTCATAAATGTGACCTGTAGACTGTGCTAAAGGTTTTCGGGCTTCGGGCCCCTGTAGCAGTCACAGTTGCCCAATCATGTCCAAAAGGAGACTTTCTCATCTAGACATTATATGAAGTCAACCCACCAAGTTACAATGAATTCCTCAATAAATATGACCTGTAGACTGTGCTAAAGGTTTTCGGGCTCGGGCAGTTGTCACGGTTGGCAGATCATGCCCAAATGGGAAAATTCTCATCTAGACATCATAAGGAGTCATCATACCAAGTTACAATGAAATCCCTCCATATTAAACATGCCCTACAGACTGTGCTAAAAGTTTTTGGGTTTCGGGCTTGGGCAGCCATCACGGTTGACAGATCATGCCCAAAAGGGGATGTTCTCATCTAGGCATTATACAGAGGAATCCTACCAAGTTACAATGAAATCCCTTCATAAATATGACCTGTAGACTGTGCTAATGGTTTTTGGGTTTTGGGCTTGGGCAGCCATAGAGGTTGACCGATCACGACCAAAAGGGGACGTTCTCATCTAGACATGACCCCAAACCTGCCTATGAAACTTCGTGACGATCGGACAAGAACTGCGGGGTGTAGCCCGAGCTAAAGGAAAATGTGAACAGACTTACAGACTTTCGCACGTGTGATGGCAATTTGACTTTGTCAAGTTAAGCTAAAAATGAAAGTGTCAATGACACTGTAGCTCAACTTGTCAAGACAAAGACATGTACATAGATAGTATGTGACACCGCAATGACAAACATTTAGGTAATGACCTGATAACAAAGGTACATATAAAGTATTGTAACGGTCTGTACAAAAATACTGACCGTTGCCTGTAACAAATGTATAGGTAAAGTATTGTAAAGGTGGGTGACAGTCAGATGCTAAACTAGAAAAAAATCTTTGAGTCCCAGAGTGGGTCCGACTGAACCCCAAAATATTTGTTCTCATAGCACAGTGATAACAAAGGCACCCCAAAACACACTCGTTCCTGTCCCAAGGTGAAAACAAAAGTACCCAAAAAGTTTTGTGAAGATCAGTTCATAAATACGAGCTGTATAGAACTTGTGACAAAAAACTGATTGGACCTAATTTCGGTACAAAATGGCCACTGGCAGCCATCTTGAATTTTGGACCGTACCCAGAAGCACTCATTCTCATCCCAAGGAGATAACAAAGGTACCCAAGAAGTTTTGTGAAGATCGGTTCATAAATACAGCCTCTACCCTGAGCCGTATTGACATGTGTGCTTACATTGTGTAAGTAGCACAGAATAAATCAAAGTTCATCTAATTTGCATAATATCTGCACGAAAAAAAACCCCTTACAATATGTGATGTATTCCATGTTACTAAACATTCATACAAAAATTTATTCAAATCAGAACTTTCATACAGAAGTTCTGTACAAAAGACTGATTGCACTAATTTTGGTACAAAATGGCTGCTGGTGGCCATCTTGAATTTCGGACCACACCCAAAAACACTCGCTCTCATCCCACGGTGATAACAAAGGTACCCAAGAAGTTTCGTAAAGATTGGCTCATAAATATGGCCTCTAGTCTGAGCTGTATAGAAGTTGTGTACAAAAAACTGATTAGACCTAATTTTGGTACAAAATGGCCACTGGCAGCCATCTTGAATTTTAGACCACACCCAGAAACACTCGTTCTCGTCCCAAGGTGATAACAAAGGTACCCAAGACATTTCGTGAAGATCAGTTCATAAATACAGACTCTAGTCTGAGCCGTATTGACATGTGTACTTACTGTGTGTAAGTCGCACTGAAAAAATCAAAGTTCATCTAATTTGCATAATTTCTGCACGAGAAAAAAACCCGTATTATAAGTGATGTATCCCATGGTACTAAACATTCACACAAAAAATTATTCAAATCAGCGCTTTCATATGGAAGTTCTGTGCAAAAATCTGATTGCACCTAATTTTGTACAAAATGGCTGCCATTGGCCATCTTGAATTTCGGACCAGACCCCAAAACACTTGTTCTCGTCCCACGGTGATACCAAAGGTACCCAAGAATTTTCGTAAAGATCGGTTCATAAATACGGCCTCTAGCCCGAGCCGTATTGGCATTTGCACTTACAGTGCTGAAAGTAACCCCAAAAAACATCAAAATTAGTCTAATTTGCACAATTTACGCACGAGAAAAAAACCCGTATTATATGTGATGTATCCCATGGTACTAAACATTCATACAAAAAATTATTCAAATCAGAGCTTTCATATGGAAGTTCTGTACAAAAAACAGATTTCTGCATCGTCGGTACAAAATGGCGGCTGGCAGCCATCTTGAATTTCGGACCGCACCCAAAAACACTCGTTCTTGTCCCACGGTCATAACAAAGGTACCCAAGAAGTTTCGTAAAGATCGGTTCATAAATACGGCCTCTAGCCCAAGCCGTATCCAATTGTTGATGTACGGACAGACGGCCAGACGGACGACAGGCCATGACAAAAGCTCAAATTTGGCTTCGCCAAAGTTGAGCTAATTATTCAAATCAGAGCTTTCATATGGAAGTTCTGCACAAAAATCTGATTGCACCTAATTTTGTACAAAATGGCTCCCAGCGGCCGTCTTGAATTTCGGACCGGACCCGAAAACACTTGTTCTCATCTCACAGTGATAATAAAGGTACCCAAGAAGTTTCGTAAAGATCGGTTCATAAATACGGCCTCTAGCCTGAGCCATGTGTAGGGCGCAACAGACGGACGACGGGCCATGACAATACCTCAAATTTGGCTTCGTCAACGTTGAGCTAAAAATGTCACTGACACGATATGACCTTGGCTGTTAAAGTGACGTTAAGCCTTATTAAATAACATAAAGAAATCATAACTGCATTATGGAGATAAAGTCAACTTTACTCAATCGTTTATACCCGTGTTGGCCATTTTAGAGAACTTCCACCCCAAACATTGTTGACTGGGTTCTATTTTACTAGTAAAACAGAGCTTGTTTATCACAGTAAACAAGCACTGCTTCACTTCCTGGGGTCCTCACAGGGAATTATACAGGTTAAAGAATGACTTCCGGGTTATGTCCTTGGGCAAGGCACTTAACCCTGATTGTCCACATGGGGCACAATGACACCATGTACTAAGGCGTAATGCATGTCTTCAACCAATCTCACTATATCCTGTGCGGCAATGTGGAGTTATGATGTTGGGGAGCTGGCAGCTGCTCATCGTTGCTTGGTAGTTCGCTTTGGGTACTTCGGCTTGCTGCACCTGTAAAACTGTCACTGACACGATATGACCTTGGCTGTTAAGTGTCATTAAACTTTAAGAAATAAATAAACTGGCTAAAGAATGAAAAATGACTACAACTATGATAATAGGCTGTTGATAAAAAGAATGTTGTATAGTTAACAAGAACAGTTATTTTGTGGTATCATTGCACCACCAAAAAACCCCATAGTTAAAGCTGTACAGTTTATAGGTTTGTAAGTTGGTTTAGTTTTTGTTTAAAATCAACCCCCCAAAAAGCACTGTTATACAAAAAAATGAAAACCAGTCTTTTTGACAATGAGATTGTCTTTACCACAAAACTGGTCACATTTTCCTTTTACAAATGAATGAACTTGGAAATAACCTACAAACGATCGTTTAGGTCATGTGTGGGTTATGTCAGTTATAAACTAAGTGAACAGACTACAAATTACGACAAAGAAATACAACATAACTTTACTAAATTACTAATATCACATGTTTTAGCTGAAAGACTTCACAATCTTCTGGAACTGTCTCAAACTATGCACATTTAAAGAGAGTGGTATGTTCTTTCCATCCTGAAAGTATTTCCGCAAAAAATAGCAACAACTAACAAGCGATCTGACTTTGGCGAGATCGCACATTAGTTGTTGATATTTATTCAGGAGGAAATCCCATTAAGACGTTAAACAGTATACCTAGTGTAGTAATACAGAGAAGTTGGAGAAGCATCACAACACCCTTTTTCCTATGGGTTACCACCATCCTATATAGCATAACCTACCAATGGGTTATGAAGTAAGCCTGTTATGAAAATCCTAATTAGAATGGACGACATTCTGAGCTACCGATAACGGTCCTAAAGATCTGAGATCATCCGAAATTGATTCTAAATCTTGAAGATAAAATTTGGTAAAAGTCGTCTGTTGTGTCCAGTAAGCTGCTTGCATCAAATCCTTCAAAGAAGTACTACTAGCATAAGCCCAAGAAGAAGCTAAAGCTCTAACTTTGTGAGCTGAAATCTTATAAGCTATTCTCTGATTCACAGACAAAGCATTATAAGCCAACCGAATAGCTAATTGAATCCATCTAGATATGGAATGAACAGAAATATCATTTCTGTTAGGAAGAAGAGAAAGAAATAACCTCTTCCTACCTCTTCTAATAAAACTAGAACGCTCCTTATAAATCCTAAGCGCTCTTACTGGACACAACAAAGGTCTCTGACCATCTGAAGACGGTAATGCTTTAATAAGAATAGGACTAGGCCGTTTGTCCAGAACCTGATTCTTAGCTAAGAATCCCACTTTCGTAGTGAGGGTAATAGAATTACCAACACTACGATAATGAGAGTCTTCAACAGACAAAGCATGAAGCTCACTAACTCTTCTAGCTGACGCAAATGCTAAGAGAAAAACCGTTTTATAAGTAAGAAATTTAAACTCAACAGTATTTAACGGTTCAAAAGGTGCTTCCTGAAGTTTCAGAAGAACCCAAGCTAAATTCCACTTAGGGACTAGTCTCAAGGTGCGAGGTCTAGTCACAGAGAAGTTCCTCATTAATTTATTTAAAGATAAATCTGACCCAATGTTTAATTTCCCTTGGTGTGCATAGGTGTCAGAAAGCATAGACCTATAGCCCTTAATAGTGACTGGCTGTAGCTTAACTTCATCAAAAAGATAAATAAAAAAGTTAGCTAACTGAGGAATAGTTGGGTTAAAAAAATCAATCGTGATTCACACCAACGAACAAAAACCTTCCACTTCGCTTCATAATTTAATGAAGAGGAGGTCCTCCTACAGTTAGAAATTGCATCCATTGCTCGTCTGGAAAACTGTTTTCCGTGCAAGAAGGACCGCACAACGGAAAAACGTGAAGGTTGAGGCCTTCCGGATTGTGATGAAGCCGACGGAGTTTCCCCTGCGTCAGAAGATCCGGGAGAGGTGGCAACCTCCATGGAACGTCCCAAAGAAGTTCCCGGAGAAGATTTATCCATGGTCTGTGAGCCGACAGACTTGCAACCAGAAGAATCTTGCAAGAAGACTGTTTTATCTTTAGCAAGATCTGTTGAATGAGGGGAGCTGGAGGGTAAGCATACCCTATGATCCCGTTCCAAGAAATTGACAGAGCGTCTACTGCATAAGCCTGAGGGTCCGGGCATGGAGACACAAACGTCTGTAACTGATTGTTCAGACTCGTGGCAAAAAGATCGATCATTGGACGTTCCCACTGGAAGCAAATCTGATTGAAGACAGACTTTTTTAACATCCATTCTGAAGGTAGCAGGCGATCCTTTCTCGATAGAGAGTCTGCTATTACATTGAGACGACCTGAAATATGATGAATCGATATCAGAATCTGATTCTCTTGACAGAAAAGAAGAATCTTTTCGGTAAGATTCATCAGCTGGACGGAATGAGTACCTTCCTGATTCCGAATACAGGCTACTACTGTTGAACTGTCCGACAGAATTTGAACATGTGAGTGTATTACTTGACTGAGCCAATGATTTAGAGCTAACCAAATTGCCCTCATTTCTTTGTAGTTTATATGGGACACAAGAAACTGACTCTCCCATAAACCGTGACACACTTGATCGCCCGGAATCACAGAAGCACCCCAACCCTCTTGACTGGCGTCCGTCATGATTATGAATGACGGCTCCTGAATCTGAAGCGGTATTCCCTGGGATAACCACTGGATATCCGCCCAAATTTGAAGATGATGTTTTACTGACTGTGTTAAAACAATCGGACTGTCCAACAACTGGCGTTTTATGCTCCAATTTTGAATTAGATAAATTTGAAGTGGACGAGTGCGAAAACGATCTAGCGGAATTAACTCCGCGGCGGCGCCGCAAAGTCCAAACAGATGCATAAAGTCTCTTGCAGTAATGACTTGTGCATTTATGCAGTATTTTGCGTAAAGCGAAACTAATTTTGCTCTTGCTACCGGCAAACTGACCCGATTGTTTTGAGTATCGAAACTCATTCCCAGATGAACAAATGACCTCGTCGGCATTAAATCCGACTTGTTGACATTGATTATAAAAACCTAGGCATCGTAGCAGCGATAGCAGACTCTGAACGTCGCTTTGGAGAGCATGAAAATTTTCGTACCTTTGAAGTATGTCGTCCAGATATGCCGACGTCATCGAAGCCGAGTGTGCTCTGAAATGGCTCATTACTGCATTCATCACCCGAGTGAAGGCCCACGGAGCAAGGTTCAGGCCAAAACACATTGCTCTGAACTGGTATACCTTTCCTTGAACCGCGAAACGGAGGTATTTCCGAAAAGCTGGATGAATCATGATGTGAAAATACGCGTCCTTCAAATCTATATTTGCGGCGTAATCGTTCACTCGGATGCTGCCTCTCACCAATTGAATTGTCTCCATATAAAATCTTGGAGCAATTATTAGCTTGTTTATCCAACTGAGATCGACGACCGGTCTGTACGAGCCATCTGGCTTCGGCACAAGAAAAAGATGACTGTAGAATCCCTTTGAATTGGGATTCTCTACGACCTCTACTGCCTCCTTTTGTAGGAGAGAGTCTACTGCTGAAATCAAAGCCTCTCTCTTTGTTATATTTTGTGGAAGGCTCACAAATCGTGGAATCCGCGTTAATGGAGGTTTTCTCCGGAACGAAAGACGTAGACCATTTTTCACAACGTCTCGAACCCAAAGATCCTGAGTTATTTTGTTCCAGTTGCTTGCGAATTTTGAAAGCCTTCCGCCAATCGGAGAACAGTAGAGCTCGAAATCTTCATTTGTCGGACTTACGAGGCTTATACGAGGAGAAACCTCGTGAAGCTCTCTCACCCCTCTGTGACGTCAGTGTGGGGGTTACGTGTTTCGTTATTATCCAACTGCGCCATCCCCTTTTTGAAATCGCTCCCCTGTTTCGAGCCACCATGCCCACGATTAGCTTTAGAAGCAGCACGGGCTGAGCCTCTCTTGGAGAAAAATTTACCTCTCCGAGGAGTACCACCTGTGGAAGGCTGAGGTTGCAAAGCTGAGCGCAACAAAAGCTGACTTGTAGCTTTCTTAGAAGCATCTTCAAAGACAGCTTTTAGCTTATCATTAAATAATGAAGAGCCCAAAATGGGAGCGGCCCTTAGAGAGCTCTTAACACTGTCGTCAATAAATGACATAGATTTAAGGGCAGCATCGCGCCTGACCAACTCTAAATTCGCTACTGAAAGAGCAGAGTGGGATGCTGTATATATTATGGCGCGAGAGAGCACTCTCAAAGGAGATAACAACTCCTGTAAGCTCTCAGATTCCAGATTGCCGGCCAATGCCCTGCAAATATGATCTGCATAAGACATAGCGTCCAAAATACTTCTGCTAGATTCAATGCAAGTATCAATAACAAAAGAACTGACGCTACACGATGACGGAAGAGACATACCCAAGTCTCTAGCTCCGTCATCCAATCGCAGAGGAGCTCTTGGAATCTTATTCTCGCCTACCGTATTTAAGAAGGTATTGCCTCTAAACGGTAGGTCAAGCTTCTTTTCCGAAAGGAAAGAATTTTGTTTAGCCTGAGCCAGGTCAGCAATAGCCTCATCACAACAATCAAACACATCTGACGCTTGGACTGATTGAGACGGATACAGAAGGATACTTTCCTTCGACTTAATGACCTCCCTGTCTAAAGAAGACAGGAGCTTGGCTCTAGAAGGCGCAGAACTCAATGACCAGAAGGAATTAATTCAGGTGAAAAATCCTGCAGGAACCTCACAGTTTCCATATGCTGCTCAGCCAAAGATGTAGTGTCAGTCTCATCTTCATCAAACTCCCTAACACTACCAGCTAGAGGTTCCTGG
Source organism: Pictodentalium vernedei (assembly GCA_031216915.1). NCBI lineage: Eukaryota > Metazoa > Mollusca > Scaphopoda > Dentaliida > Dentaliidae > Pictodentalium > Pictodentalium vernedei. The sequence goes on from CM062290.1 coordinate 126,524,747, forward strand.
TCTGGTCTATTATCGGCATACTGATTATTCGAGGAAACCCTTTTTTCTGCCAATCCAGCACCGTCCGAATCATCCGAAGCGGAGATCGATGACGGCCGCATATTATGCTGCTGGGAGTCTGCAATTAGCTGGGCAATTTGCTCCAGCAATTCCGTATTCGAGGCTATGTTCACCCCCATTCTACGCCTTTTACGCTCCGGAAGGTGATCTGACACACGCCCTGTGTCTGTCTTTTTGAAAAAGACGTTTGCCTCGAAATGCTAGCCTTAGAGAGAGCCGTATCCTGGCTCTGACTCTCTACCTCTGGATCTTGCCGGCTAGCATGCGGTCTACTGTGCTGAGTCCTGGAAACGGATGAAGAAGAGGCTCTTATATCAAAATTACTGCCAGCCGCACTGGCAGAGAAAGGTACATCAGAAACAACTGGCTCCGAAGCATTTTCTACCGGACTACCAGCGGAACTAGCAACAAAAGTCGAATCTTTCTGTTTTGTCCCTAAAACAGAAGAATGCTACGCTACTGATGCACCTTTCAATTTGACTGGCCTCTTCCCCTTACGTGCCGTCGTCTGAACAGAGGACTGTCTTCCATACTCCGTATCCTGGACCACTACGGATTTTCCCGGTATTGAAGCACTAATTAAAGGCTCAGTTACACCGGTCGAGCTAGTTGACTGTATGCTTGCCCGAGGTACCGAGTATTCTGCGATACCTCGTAAGTCAACATGCTCTGTATCTGAAGACGACGGCAGCACAGAACTTGATGTTATACCATGACCAATACCATGTTCTTGTTCCTCTGAAATGGAAACTAAATTTTGATTAGTTACCTTAGGCAAAAGCACCAAAATCGGCGCTTCGCCAACACATGCATAAGTAGAGAGAGAATTCCATCGCTTGGAATCCCAAGAACAGCACGTTGCACAGGTAACATCTTTCGAGCAACGAGTGCAAGCTAAACATGAAGAATGAGAATCAAGAGAGGACTTCTTTCTCTTACATTTCGAACATGAGGACTTCATAATACCCACACGCCAAAGGCAAAAATTTAAACTGAATAGGAGCCGGTAACCAAGTCCAAAACAGGCACAACAAAGGCCCAGGTCAGACAACCGGTATCCCAATAATACCCTTAACAATAGAGAAACTTCACAGACGATTCCCCACAGAGAAGGGTAATGGCAAACAGACACGTCCGACTAAGTCAAAAATAACCGGTACGCGACAAAGGGGGTACGAATAATCCACATTCCGTAAATTATCTAAGATTTTTAAGAAGAATTTTAATTAATAACAAATTCGCTAACAGCAATTAGTTCTTAAAAATCTAATGAGAGGATTCAAGGGGAAAAAGGTGAACATTGAACACACACATATGATAAACAAAGAATGAACAAATCAGGTGCATACATGTATCCCGAAAACGGGAAGAACAAGAAATATTATTTTAATTTCAATAAAGTTATAGCCCTGATGTTCAAAAACTCAATGTCTATATTCAGCTGCATTCTGCTGCAATTATTCCACCATTCCACTTCAAAATCGTGTCTGGCTACATTATACTGTAGGATTTTATAGCACAAAAATCAGGATACGTGTTGATGCCAAACAACAGAATGACATGATGGCGGTAGCCTATTGTTGTCCTTGACAACAAGTTGCGCATTGCGCAAAAGTATGGAGGACCATACTGGTCTTCTCGTTTTTGCGTTTTTTGTCAAATTTTGGGGGGTTTGGGGGATTCAAAATTTGTGTTTGGCCCTGGTAATAAATTGGGTCGCACCAGCTAGCCTGGGCCATTGGTATAGTGGAAAATTATGATATTTAAAATAATAAATTTTGATATCGTCTGCATTGGGTAAAGGGTTAAGAAAGAATTATGAAATAGGACAAGAATTATGATAATGTAGAATATGTTAATTTCTGTTCCCTACATGCTATGTTTTCAATAAGAATAATCTGAGGTGTACACTGTACTATTGGATACAATCAATAAAAAGTCAATAATTAACAAAAGACTAATGTAGGTGACAACCGACTGTAATGCAATTATGGAGCTATACATTTGGCCACAAGTTATTCTCAGGAAATATTATTGTATTGTCAGTTCTGGTATGAATATGGTAGCAGACTTCCACGAACCAGTGGTGCCTGCTGTCAACTCTATGAGTTGATTACATATGTGTTTCATGTTCTATACATCTCAACCGTCATTTTGATGTATATAATTTGTGTATATTTAATTTGAATTTAAGGAATATCAGAGGTGGGAATTTAAAAAAAACCAAAATTCTCTTACTTATATAGCACCTGAAGTACCAACAAGACAAGGATTAATAACACCTTCGTGCACACCATGGAACTTCCACAAAGTTACTTACTGCAATTCAGGAACTTACTGCAAATAGACGGGTCCTCCTAAACACCGCTGACCACTGATGGCTACCGATCAGGGACTGATATAAGCTTCATACACCGTAACCTTAAAATAGGTTACGGTGTGCCTAGCATAATCTAACCTGTAGGTTTCGGTAGTGTAGATATAAGGTAAATTATTATCAGTTTCCTCCTGTAACCTAATAATAGGTCTCGAGTTTATAGAAACACATAACCTCCCCCATAACCTATAGGTTACGGGTTATGTCGGACCCTGCCAATGGCCACCCGTTTTAACCACAATTATCTCGTTTAAAAAGATAATTTCAATTAAATAATCTTTATTTGAAGTGGGGGTATCGTTACCAACCATTGGTTTGGTTAATTGTTTTTTTCAGAAAAAGTATTATAATAGTTCAAAGTCTGTCTCCACATCCAGTGCGAGAAAGCGATTGTCACCGATGGCTGCTCAACTCAAGCAGTTTCAAACATATTTGCCTACTGTAAAAGTATAATTCCCATTAATTTATCTGTATTTCGTGAGGAGTGATCATCAGCACTTGGTTTTGGAAATTAATTGATCTTTTTTCAACCAAAACCTTATAATAGGTAAAAATCCATTTCACCAACCAGTCAGTGAAAGTGATCGTCAAGCCAGAAAATATTAATAAGCAGACTGTCATCTGAAAAATGAAGTCCCCAGAGGGTGAATTTAGTGATGCTACCCTGCACAGCAGAGTAGCATCTCCAAATTTACCCTCTGTGAACCTCAACCTGAATCAGGGTCGCAAAACTAAACAGAAAAAGGTACAAAGGATAAATTGGCCCACTGTATGGGATAGCATCATCAAATTCACCCTCTGGAGACCTCATTTTGCAAATGTCTGACTGCTTATTTTCAGGCCTGGTGATCGTCACTGATGGCTACTGATGGCCACCCAGTTTAATCACAATCATCTTGTTTAAAAATACAATTCCAATTAAATAATATTAACTTGGTGTGGGGGTGGCCGCTTCCAACAATTAGTTTTGTAAAATAATTGGATGTTTTTCAGCAAAAAGCATATAAAAGTATAATTCCCATAATTTATCTTATTTAATCTTTGGCTAATCATATTCATCCAATTGTGAATAAATATTCAATGAATTTCGGAGAAAAAACAGGGAAAATGTTTCCGATATGACTTGAATCTTTTACTCCCAGGCTGTCGGAATTACTGGTGGCCATCTAATTCCAGCTGATTTCCATAAAATTCAGATAATCAAGAGTGAACAAACCTGGTTCGAATAATATAAGAATAAGACCTCAGGGTCACAGGATTTTGACCGAGTGATGGTCACCGAAGAATGGTGAATTGTCACTGATTCGAGTTGACATTACTTCTGACAAAACGGTATTGCTCTCACAACTTCCACTATGATTGAGCAGAGCTGTTCTGGATCAAACGGTAAATGTGGTGAATAGAGCTGAAACGGATATCCGGTTGAGAACCGGTTATTGCCGGCAACCGGTTGAAGTGTGTTCAACCGGTTAACCGTGAACAAGTATAATTTCGCGACGCAAGTGTCGAAAAGTACAGGATCGGGACACTTAGTTGGAAACTAACAAATGTATGTACTTCAATCGGTTTTCTAACAGCTTTCATCACTCAAACATGTACATTGGTGAATGGTTAATGGCTTAATGCTGTCAAAATGTTTATCCCAAGTAACAAACTAACAATCAGAATCGGGTTTGATATCATAAGCTTGTCGTAACAGTGTCGTTAATTGAAAGTTACAGAGTCGTTTACTCTGCCTTTCGATGTGTAACATCAAAGGCGCAAGACACCGTCTTTGAGTCTTTGATGTTCTAACAAGTTAACAACATGTGCTGAACCTGAAGGCTGTGAGCTGTCGGCAAATATCAAATAAATTATCAATCCTACAGGCGTTTTTAATTCAATTATGAATTTATTGTCATTCGACGACTGCGCGCCACACTCAATAGTCTACTATTTCAAATTCAATACCTCTGTAACAATAAATTGACAATACTTATGTACAAATAATGGATGTTCGACGTAAATCAGATGTCTGGGAGCATTTTGTTTTGCTGGAAGAAAACAAAAAGAAATTTGCCGAGTGCAAGCTCTGTCAGACCAGATTCACATATTCAGGGTCTACTTATAACATGAAGCACCATGTGCAGAAGAAACACTCAGTTGCGTCACCCTCAACGGATAAAAATGTTGTTGCTAGCACTAGCAGTTCGTCAAGTGCAAAGAAAGTTCAGACTAAACTGAACTTTCAAAAGCCCAAGGCAATGCCGAAATCTAAATGGAATGACATAACCAGGGAAATTGTTCAGTGGTGTGCGACGGACATCAGACCACTAAGTATTGTGAACAGAGAAGGCTTCAAGAATGTGGTCAGTCTGTTAAACCCAAGTTATGATGTCCCTTCTCATACTACAATCCGAAATTATTTGAAAGTTTTTTATAATGGGGTCAAAGTAGATCTGATCAAACAACTGAATGCCTGCTCTTCTGTCGCGATAACAACGAATTGTTGGACGAGCTGCGCTACTGAGAGCTATGTCACTGTTATTGGACACTTTCTGGACCCAGAATGGACATTTCAGAATTTTGTGTTGTGCACACGGGAGGTTAGTGACAGACACACTGCAGTAAATTTAGCCAATGCTCTGCAGAACATTCTACATGAATTTGGAATTTCTAACAAGATTTCGGCTATTACAACAGATAACGGACCGAATATTGTTGCATGTGTCCGTGAAATGGGCATCACCCACATCCGTTGTTTTGGTCACACAATACAGTTAAGTGTCAATGCCGGTCTTAACAAAGTGCAAATTTCCCGTGCGAGAGGAGGGGCAAGGCGCTTAGTGACACGCTTCAAGAAATCTAATGTTGTCAGCGCAGAACTAAGCCTGTCAGAGACAAATGGACCTGCCCGAGAAATGCTTAATGCAAGACGTATCAACCCGGTGGAACTCCACATATGCCATGTTTGAGAGGTTACTCGAGCAACGTCTGCCAGTTTTAGCAGTAATTTTAGATTCAAATGTCACTTCACAGTCTGATGCTCGTATCCTGGAACTCAGTGACGAATATTGGTGCACAATGGAGGCTATTACACCTGTACTCAAACCCATGCAGATGGCCACCACAGTCCTGTGTTCGGAGGTGTTTCCAACATTGAGTATGATATACCCAGTCGTGTGTGGTCTCTTAAAAATTCATTTAGTTTCCAAAGATAGTGATCCAAAAGTAGTTAGGGATTTCAAAAAAACTGTATCTGATGATTTGAAGAAACGATATTCTATTGATGATATTTCAATGAATCCCATCACAATAGCCACAGCTTTGGACCCACGCTACAAGGGCTTACCCTTCCTCGGTGAAATGGAAAAGGTTCAGATTTTTGATGGAATTGTTTCTCTGTTGAGAGAAAAGCCAGAACCATGCTCAATCCCTGGTGATAGTGTGACAAATACTGCCAATAGTGCATCTTCCAGTCTTGCTCTTGACAAAACAAACACCAACATGAGTCAGTCAATCACTGACACTGATTCTACTGTATCGGCCACCACTTCTACTGATCCTGAAGTACTCCCCTCTGTAACAACGTCCAGAGAGTTTTACCAAAAAATAAACAATCTCGACTTGAAAAAACAAATGATGCCATGAAATTTCTTCTTGGGGAATACTATGATCATGGCAGAAGTGAACAAGACTTGGACGTTCGAGACGAATTGAGAGCATTTTTGGATGCTAAAGTGTAAACTCAGATTTCGCCAACTGCGTGGTGGCAGATAAATAATGATAGATTCCCCAGGGTTGTGAGTTTAGCTCGCCAGTATTTGGGAATACCCGGGACATCTGTGCCCTCAGAAAGAGTATTTTCAGTTGTGGGTAATACTGTTACTAAAAAACGAGCTAGCTTGGATTCCGATACAGTAGATGAGTTGATTTTCGTACGCGAGTTCTTCCGAAAGAGTGGTTCTTGTTCTAAACTACCAGCTGATCCCGAAACAGCAACAGGTATGGACACTGTGACTGATCAAATAAGCATTTCAACCACTACATTACCTATAAGGGGCGATGCTAGTCATGCTATGGGGAATGCAGAGTGCTCTCCACATAGTCAACATACCACATCCAACACCAGCAATACTACAAACCCACCCCTGCCGAGCTTAAATAGCCCCAATCCGAGTGGGTGCACTGGTTTAAGTGGTTTTAGTGGTTGAGGTTTCCAACTTTCCATGAGGTTGGGGCTGACCCTCACTGACATAAAAATGTTCCCAGTTTTAGACTTGTCTTCTCTGCAAATTACTACATTAGTACTTAAGTCGGACGGAAATACCATCAACTGATCTGTTCAATTTTTATAAAGTTCATAAGTTTATTGAACTATTGTAATTTGTCTATGTTGTTGATTATCGATGAGTATTCAGTACTCACGTCGCAGCACTGACGAAAGTCACGAAACCCGGTATTAAAAATGAAAGTGTCAATGACACTGTATCTCAACTTGACAAACTTGAACTTGGTAAGTTATAAATGAAATGGCAAAATTGAAGATCATTGGGACCAATGTCAGTTTTTTTGCCAGTGGCAACATTTTTTGACAGAAACCGAAGAAAATCGATAGCTCCCATCTAGAGGTCACCGTAAATAAGCATACCAGGTTTCAAAGCAATCTAATCATAAATGAGCCCTGTAGGGTGAGCCAAAGGGAAATATTGTGGTCTGACTAAACTAAGTTCTAAGAATGTTGGCCGCGGCAACATTTTTTGACAGAAATTGAAGAAAATCGATAGCTCCCATCTAGAGGTCACCCCAAACAAGCATGCCAGGTTTCAAAGCAATCCGATCATAAATGTACCCTGTAGGGTGTGCCAAAGGGAAATATCGAGTCTTCTGACTAAACCAAGTTGTAAGAATGTTGGCGGCGGCAACATTTTTTGATGGAAATTGAAGAAAATCGATAGCTCCCATCTAGAGGTCTCCCAAAACAAGCATACCAGGTTTCAAAGCAATCAAATCATAAATGTGCCCTGTAGGGTGTGCCAAAGGGAAATATTGTGGTCTGACTAAACTGAGTTCTAAAAACGTTGGCCGCGGCAAATTTTTTTGATGGAAATTGAAGAAAATCGATAGCTCCCATCTAGATGTCACCCCAAACAAGCATACCAGGTTTCAAAGCAATCTGATCGTAAATGTACCCTGTAGGGTGTGCCAAAGGGAAATATTGAGGTCTGACTAAACTAAGTTCTACGAACATTGGCCGTGGCAACATTTTTTGATGGAAATTGAAGAAAATTGATAGCTCCCATCTAGAGGTCACCCTAAATAAGCGTATCAGGTTTCAAAGCAACCATATCATAAATGTGCCCTGTAGGGTGTGCCAAAGGGAAATATTGTGGTTTGACTAAACTAAGTTCTAAGAACATTGGCCGCGGCAACATTTTTTGCCGGAAATTGAAGAAAATCGAAAGCTCCCATCTAGAGGTCACCCCAAAGAAGTATAAGAAGTTTCAAAGTAATCTGATCATAAATGCGACCTGTGAGGTGTGCCAAAGGAAATTGTGGACGTACCTACTAACGTACTAACATACTTGTACGTACGTACACCGACGGACGAGAAGTGATGGCAATAGCTCAACTTGACTTTGTCAAGTTGAGCTAATAATACCTGAGTTACTGTTACACAGTGACACACACCTAATATATTTGGTCATAACCCCCCCCCCCCCCCCCATATCCCTGCCATTCCCTGGTGCCTCATTGTGTTCCGCATCTGAAAATTGAAATGGAATACAGCCATTGACTGTATTTCATTCCAATTACCAGGCGTCAAACACAAGAAGCATATTTGGTCATATCGCCCCCCCCCCCCCACCCCCCTTCCACATATCCCTGCCATTCCCTGGTGCCTCGAATTGCCCTCAATGTGTTCCGCATCTGAAAATTGGAATGGAATACAGCCATTGACTGTATTTCATTCCAATTTCCAGGCATCAAACACAAGAAGCATGAAGCATATTTGGACATATCGCCTCCCCCCCCACCCACCCCCCCCCCCCCCCTTCTGCATATCCCTGCCATTCCCTGGTGCCTCGAATTGCCCTCAATGTGTTCCACATCTTGAAAATTGGAATGGAATACAGACATTGACTGTATTTCATTCCAATTTCCAGGCGTCAAACACAAGAAGCATATTTGGACATAGCACCCCCCCCCCCCCCCCCCCCCCCCCCCCCCAAAGAAAAACAAACTAGTTCAGCTTTCCAAACGTAGTGGTTGCTCCTCTTCAGTAGAGGAGCAGCCTCCACATTCGGAAAGCTGAACTAAATCTAAATCAAAACTGATTTTCACCGAGGAATTTATGATGAAGACTGAGAGATTATTCAGGTTAAACATATTTTTGGGGACAAACGGGTTCCAATAATCCGATTTCAGTACATTTTTAACCTCTGGAAAAAACAAATAAAAGGCAAGATGCATATAATTTTTTTTCTTCCGTGGATCAAGAAAATGTATTGAACTCAAAAATCTCTCGCAGCGATTTCAATTTTCAAGCGCTCGACCCGGGGGGGTTATTTGACCTGGAATCCAAAACATATCAAGGGAGAGAAATCTAACTTATTGGTTTATAACTTTATATCGGCTGAGGCGAGATGGCGTCATATCAAGTTGTCAACTAATTTTGAAATTGAAGTTATATCTGCTGAGTTTGATAATGGGAAATTCTGGACAAGAACAATGTGTCTGGTAAGTAATCTTTATTAATTGACAATAATTAACAAACACAGAAGACAGCAAGTGTAGCCAGACTCGTGTACAAGTTTTTCAAACTGACCACAAGTGAATTGGAGGAATCTGCGTGGTGTACTGTACCAATTGTTA